>JASAOG010000132.1:1262500-1862500 GCA_030265305.1 Biomphalaria pfeifferi
ATTGAATTGAATATCGATTCATATTTTAATCTAAATGTATCTATTTTTAAAAAGAAACGTGTCATTTTGGTGTCTTTTCGTTGTCTATTCTTTTTTTTTATCTTCTTTTGTTTCGTTGTCTATTCCTTTTTTTTATATCTTCTTTTGTTATTTCTAAATGTTTGTTGGGACTTCTTTTTTTTTTTTTTTTAATTGTTTTATTCTCTCTTTAATCTCCGCTGGATGTTGTGATTTTTTAATGCCCCTATAAACTTCTAGCAATCAATTGATGGGAAACGCTTACAAGGCCCGAGGCCCATACATAGGAGAGCCAAAGTTAACGACCGCTTAAGATACAGATAGAGATGGGGGGGGGGGGGAAATAAAGATAGAGAGATTGTGGAAGAAGGAGCTAATGAAATAAAGAAAATCAGAGAAAGAGAGTCTGAGAGAAAGATATAAAGAGAGAAAGAGAGAGAGAGAGAGAGAAATTGATCAAGAGAAAGAAAAATAAAAAGAGTGAACGTCACAGAGAGATGGAGGAGGGGGGAGGGAGAAAGGAATAAGAGGGTAAGGGAGGCAACAAATATATATCAGGTAATAGAATTCGATACAGCTATATAGACGTCAATACATTGTTTTATCTTCAGATTTATAGAAACTACTCTAGAGCTAAAAATAGCACAGGGTAGATAATTTAATCAAACTATTCAATAACCGTAATTGTGCATATCATAACAAATAATATTATTATCTTTTATTTAAGGAGACAACATTTGTGAAACCAGAAGGTCCATAAGTTTTAAGCCAGTGATTCCGAAAAGTGGTCTATATAGACCCGCAGGGGTCTACGAAAACTTCCAAGGGGTCTACGAAAGGGAAAAAATTAATTGGGGTCTATGAGATGTCCAAGTGGGTGTAGAATAATAGATTTCATTTAAGCAGGTCGTGACTTTAATTTTTATATCCTATCAATGTAATTATCTCATACACTACTATATGATTTCTACTTTAGTTAAACCTTTAAATATTTATCCTGCTATTTTTTAAATATTTATTCTACTACTCTCTGTGTGCTGCAAACTGCCTAAAGGTCGCTCCTTATTTTTCCTCAGGGTTGACCCACGAAACCCTTCCCATGTTTGGGTATATGCAGCAGAGTTTTGAATTTAGTTTTCCTTCTGCTAGATGGGTAGCAAGCCAAGGCTAATGAGTAATTCCTGCTCGAAGCTTGCTGGTTTATGCGGCAGTTACTCACCTTCGCCCCTTCTCCTGATAGTGAAAACAGTTCCACGGACATTATATTTGAGCCACACTTAAAAGATCGAGACATACAAGAGAAACTGCTCTTTGTGAAAACGTTTACAATGATACATAAGGCTAATGAATTCATTAAATAATATTTAATCCTTGAAGGTCTACTTTACAGAACAACAAATTCTTATACGAAGCATAGTATCCATAGCAACGGATGATAAAAAAAAAATTCCAGTGCGTTTGATGATTCCAGCAATACATATTAATTGTTATTTTAATTTGTTAAAATGTGAATTTTATCAATAACAAAGATAGATCTCTATACATTTTTTTGTTAG
Source organism: Biomphalaria pfeifferi (assembly GCA_030265305.1). NCBI lineage: Eukaryota > Metazoa > Mollusca > Gastropoda > Planorbidae > Biomphalaria > Biomphalaria pfeifferi. The sequence goes on from JASAOG010000132.1 coordinate 1,264,075, forward strand.
GCTTTAAATTATTTTTTCATTCTTCAACTCACTACAGTTAAAAATTAGTTTTAAAAAAATGTTGATGAATTTGAAAAAAAATTGCAAGTTAAGCAGGGGGTCTACCGAAAATCAGAAAACATGACAAGGGGTTTATGAGACAAAAAAGTTTGGGAATCACTGATTTAAGCTAATGTTGAATTTATTTGTTTGGCGTTCGTCTTTAAATTCTTTTGTAGTGTGAAACTTGTGTGTGTGTGTGTGTGTATTATGATTTCAGTTTGGATTATTAAAATATTCTATTCTTTAAATAGGATTTCTGTTGGTATTTTACGAATTCAAATATTCCCGGCTACACTTACCAATGGTATCATTAGATTCTAGCCCAATATAGTGTGGTTCTATACCAACTACGTAATTATGAAGCTAAATAACATACGCTACAACATAGTCTTTATCTGGTTTGTACTTTTAAAGCTAAACACTCAGGAAGACAATCATATCATGTTCTAAGCAAGAAAATATTTTAAAATACATTTTTATATTAAGAATAGTTGTATTACTAAGTTTGGATCAGTGGTGTAATTAAATTCTTAATATTCTTAATTCTTAATATTGACTAACAATAAAAAACATTTATAAATTTTTTTTAAAAATGGGGAACGACCTGAATTCAAATTTATGGATCGAGCCTTCACGGGCTTCTCAGGCCAACACGGTAACCACTCTACTAGTGAAGAGTCTTTGAACATGGAAGATTGTATACTTATCTATTGTTTGTAGTTCATGTTTGTGTTCACTAAGCGACAGCTGCCTAATGTAAAGGGGACTAATTCAGCTTTATACCACCACTTCATTCGAGTACTATTTCTTTCCATTGTTTCAGATACCAAACAAAGTAATTTATTACCAATAGTTAATTAACTAATTGGTTGTTTTTTTTTAATGTATTCATTTGTTGTCAGGTAAAAGAAATAATTGTGTAAAAATTTCAGCTTGATCCGAGATTTGGTGTGGGAGAAATAACGTGTACAAACTTTTGGTCAGACACAGACAGACATAGTGAGTTGATATAAGCATGGTAATAAAAAATAAATTCCATTCTAAACGATCGAAAATTGTACATGGAATTCTGGAACAGACAATACACAGAAAGTATCATAACATTAAAACCTTGTTTTTCGTCGGATTCAAACACTTTAATATCAATACACCAACGATATCTAACACCAAATTCCCATACTGCATTTGATCAAAGGTTGCAGACGAGAACCCAAAAGTCAGGAAGTTTCTGGAAATATTCTCGAGAGCGGCACTTCACGACATCCTGCTGCTGTCCCCTTCGCCCCACCCCCACACCACCCCCTTCCCACCTCTTTCACACACAAATATTGATGTGATGCTTTAGATACCACCGTCTTGCTTCCTTCCTTTGGAGTTGAGTTTTTTTTTTGTGGCTCAACATGGGAGAAAACTTATAGTGGGGGGGGGGGGGGGGGGGCGTTGTGAGGAGAAATTGGAAGGGGAGTTAACAAGAGACACAGCAGTCTCATCGCTTTAATAGCTGTTAAAGCAACTCTGCACTCTAGGTGTTATTAGTTGTATTGTCTCCCCTGTCTGTCTTGGTGTAAAGGAAGAATTTCAATGTGGTTCGATTCTTCTATGACGAGTTGCTGTTCCTGATGGAACAATAGACAGAATAGATAGATAGATAGATAGATAGATAGATAGATAGATAGATAGATAGATAGATAGATAGATGGATAGATAGATAGATAGATAGATAGATAGATAGATAGATAGATAGATAGATAGATAGATAGATAGATAGACAGATAGATAGATAGATAGCGGTGCAAGTGTACTCATGGACATAGTCACTTCAGAGAACTAGCAGACGACAGTAACTATTTCATGTTGATTCTAGATTCATCAAGTTCTACTTAAATAATTATAAATACGCCAAGTTGATTTATTGTTTATGTTTTGTTCCACATAGTATATCAGAATACTATTAACCCCACAGACCTATATCATATATAGGTCTGTGATTAACCCTTTTCATTTACATATCAGCAGATCTCTGAACGTGCAGTTACGTGCATGTTCTAATAACAAATCTCATTAGCCAGTTCACGATTCTCATTACAATAAAACGAGGTGCTTTTACTAATTGCTCGCCAACCGGAGAACCATGCAGAATTTCTAAAAAGCACTCAACAATAACGGGTTCATGTAACTAGGACTCAACATTACAATCAAACGATTTGTTTATAATCAAATTTACTTATTTGATCTAATTGTGTTAGATAGAGAGCCGAATGCCCTTAACCCTTAAAACGCTTGTGGTAGTTTAGCCTCTAAACGTCAGAATTGTAATTCCATTTTGTATGCAATCATTGTAAAACGGCTCAGAATATTAAGGGTTAAGCGTCAGGTAGCATGAAATGGAATTGTTTTTCCCAAAATGCGCAAAGTACGCAAAAGTATTTTTTTAAAGTTGTCCTTATATAATAAGTAAACTTTACACCTGGCTAATGTATTTTTGGTTGCAATATACTAATATATTAATTTATCAAGCCAGTTGGTCACATAATGTGGATGGCTGCCAGGTTGTGCGGTATGTGTGCTAGACTGTCGTTTGGTCGTCTCGAAGGTCCCGGGTTCATACCCCGAACATTGTTTAGTTTATCATTAGACTCTCCAATATTAATGCTTACGTCGAATTACCAATAAGCCTACATAGTAGTCAAAGTACAAAGTAGTCACTGGGGTAGCCACAAGGGTGTAAAAGACATACACCTGGGCCCATGACTGTTAAGGGACAACAGTTCGTTTGTAACCTTTGAGAAAACGTGCAACGTTGAGTGTCCAAACATTGTTACCTGTAAGAATTTGTTACTGAAATGAGTATATGGACATTACTTGTAAAACAAACAAAAACTGGTGAGTAAATTGTAATCTCTTTTTTGTGAGCGTTCTAATATACTGGACCACTTAATATGGGTTGTTGTTTTTTTGTCAAACTCAACCTTCTATGCCATAGTTGGGCCTTATGGTCATTGTGATCATGTTGATCTGCTGACCACTGCCTTAAAAAAAGCAAACTTAAAATGTATGTCCATTTCACAAGGTCCTCAGGGCTCGTAGAGTACCAGGAAAAGAAAAAGAGTCAGAGAACGCGATAGAAAGACAGCATCTAGTGATGGATGGGCCAGTCATTGAAGAGAATCTAGACAATGCAAAAGACAGAAGCATCAAGAAAGATGGTAGATAGATCATGTGTGGCACCCCAACTGTGTATGATGTGTGGCGCCCCAACTGTGTAACAGACGAAGGGTTAGTTGAAGTGAAGTGAAATTTCTAGGATCTTACGGAGGAAGGGGAGCACCATTATTCGCCACTTTTATAAGTCGTTCATTGTTGCTTACATTAAGACTACTGATAAGACTACAGACTACATATTGGACCACTGATTGCAGAAACGCTACATAAATCGTATTCGGTGGCGTAGCGAAGATGCGATCCACAGTTTGAGAAACGCTGAAGTAAGTAATTCCTATTTGCAAAAGAACAGACGCCAGTAAGCACTACAAAATGTATATAAAATGTAAACCGCGTTATCGAGCAAACAGTTTGTAGCGATGGTCGCATTTTCTCACAGAAGTACTTTTTGTGTTATTCACTCGCAAAGTTGTCAATGACATCATCAAAGTTTATTATTCCCTTAGCGATTCCAAGTCAGATAGCCGCTATTTAAGCTCTCGAATAGTTTAAAATGAAATTAAATTGTTATGCGATGTAGTGTTTTGATTGGTGCCTCCCTACGCTCTGTCTCCATGGCGGCTGCTCTCCTCTCGCTACGCCACTTATCGAATTTTGTCTACGGTATCGATGGTTCGAATACCCATGTATGGATAACTTGGTTTTAAACTGAAACCTTTCTGGTGGTAATGTATGTTATAGCTACACGTGTTCCTTGGGTTTTTCTACCCAGCCTGGAAACATAAGTCCGGTTAAAAAGAACAGTTGATAGATCAGTCAATAGCGTGACCTGTCTAGTCGGTCTGGCATGATAGACTCAGGATGGTCTTGTCAACGTGTTATCAACCAGTGTGTCATGTATTTGTTAAAGATGTCAATGTTAGACTTTGCTAATGGTATATCAACCAGTGTGTCATGTATTTGTTAAAGATGTCAATGTTAGACTTTGCTAATGGTATATCAACCAGTGGGTCATGTGTTTGTTAAAGATGTCAATGTTAGACTTTGCTAATGGTATATCAACCAGTGTGTCATGTATTTGTTAAAGATGTCAATGTTAGACTTTGCTAATGGTATATCAACCAGTGTGTCATGTATTTGTTAAAGATGTCAATGTTAGACTTTGCTAATGGTGTATCAACCAATATGTCATGTATTTGTTAAAGATGTCAATGTTAGACTTTGCTAATGGTATATCAACCAGTATGTCATGTAATTGTTAAAGATGTCAATGTTAGACTTTGCTAATGGTATATTTTTGTAATGTAAAACTATAATGTTTCAACTGAAGGTTTCTGTTATATGCGTAATAAAGTTATTCTTCGTTCCCCTCTAAAGTAATGTCTTTATAAAGAATCTTCTAGCGCAGCGGTTCTCAATCTTTTAAGCTCGGCGACCTCTTTTTACTATCCCCTACTCTGCCGCGACCACCCCCTCCATAACATATACAGCAATAGAAGAATACACTAAATACAATCCATATTTTCGATGGTCTTAGGCGACCCCTGACAAATCGTCAGTCGACCCCTCAAGGGGTCGCGATCCACAGGTTGAGAACCCCTGTTCTAGCGAATAGTACTGACGTCGTCTGTATATTCATCCCAAAAGTTAATACATATTTCAATTATGTATAATATTTCATAATTTGATTTATTTTGTTATTCTGCGTATAATATAGAATGGCTGCCTGGTTGTGCGGTGTGCCTACTGTCGTCTTAAACGTCCTGGGTTCAAACCCTGCCTGCTGCCATCCCCCGTCGTCCTGCGAGAGGTTTGGAAAAGGAAGTAGATTATCTTCAACTCAGAAGGAACATCCGAAAGGTGTAAAACATTAACAAACAAAACATTTTTTACCAGCAGGAAATTTAGAATATTTTAAATGAGGGCATCATTGAGCATAACACATGAAACATTAATCATATCACGTAGATGTGGGTCAAAAAGTCTGTAAGAGAAACTGTCATCTATCTGGGAGTCGGTTAAACTTGAATCATACAGATGATCAAGTTCTCTGAATCAACAAAAATAATCAAAATAGACATCATTGTCCTTAGTACTCAGGTATAGCGTGGTTGGGGGGGGGGGGGGGGTGCTTTCTGACTCGTTACTGGGTTTTGTTGGAATGTCCTGGCAACGGAATCGGGTGGTTAATATGTTTTGATATTTTCAGAGACTAGACCTGAAATCCATGGCCGAAAGCCCACTGTGTTGCGGTAGATACTTGCTAAGGTAAAAAAAAAAAAAAAAAACGCGCTTCTGTTGATGTCATTTTGCTTCCTTGCTATGCTTCTGTTGTGTGATAGGCTGGATCTCTTGTGAAAGTTTCACTTCTGTGTTTCCTTCCCCAGTATTGGGTAAGTCAGTTATTTACTTTATTAGTCTTCGTGGTGTAGCTCGAAATTCGTTGCTCCTATGATCGTGTGGACGGCGAGCTCAAGGAATGTGTATTATCTTAATAAGGTTGTTGGAGTCAAGCTTGATTGGTCGGATGGCTGGGTTGTGCCTCCATGGTTTTAGGTTGTGAGCTTCGAGTTGTGACACTAATATTAAGGTGTGCTATATAACTTATACTAACCTTGTAAATGCACTATAGATATTTATTCATTATTTTTGTTTCATTATATCATTAATTCATTAAACCTCTGTTTGTCACATGACACCTGATTATCCAATTGTATACGTTGCTAGTTGTTGTAGCAGCTATTGATACTCATTTAACAAATTACTTTTTATAATGTTAGGGATGCCAAGGCAGACGAGCCACGGCTAAATTACAACCCCGGCAGAAAGTTAATAACCAACATTCAGGTGGGGACCCGGCATACCCTAGACCCGATAAACACCACCTGACAGTAATATTGTTCATGATACTGACTGAGACTAGACTGCTCCCGTTGTGAATTAGATAGTTTATATATTCCATACGCCTGTTGGTTGTTCACTGAATTTGTGGAGTTGTATTATTCGTCTACACGTCTGTAATAAAAAACTAGCTAGTAATTTGACGCGTTCGAGGGTAATTAAAACTATCTTATCTAGGTAAATACTTATATATTATCTATATTATAATAAATCATAGCCATATTTGATGTTCTATTAAATAGGCCTAATTGCTTTTAATTATATCAGTTCCATGATTGCGTAAAAAAATTAGTCTTAAGATTAAATTTTATTTCATCATATAATCACAGTAAAATCAAATTATAAATTCTAGCCCTAAAAAATATTTGATTCTTGAACTATTAAAGAATTGATTTTTAGCCTAGCATTCAAATAAAGCAAAATCGTCACGTCTGCTCTCGTTTTCCGTTTAAATGTGTTCTATTCCAAATGCGTCTTCATTAGCTAGTTCACGATCACGTGCTCTTGTATGTTCTAAAGCAGACGTCAGCTGAGCTGTCAAGTCCAGAGAATCGGACCAGCCGCCCTGCTAGAAATGTCAAACTGATTGCATGCCTCCATTTCCAATTGTTCAATAAAAAAAAAAACTAGACTAAGCCTGAAAGATTAAGAGTTAATTCGCTTCAAACGCCTCGCATAATACAACTGGATTTTGTCATTAAGACAGATTGTGTTTTTTTTTCTTTCTCAAAATTTTAATAGCATTTTGGGCTGTGTTTTTTTGTTGTTTTGGTTTTTTTTTACTTAACCGGTTTCAACGATTAGAAAGAGATGTTGAAATTTTATCAAGAAAAGTGTTAATGTAGGCTATAATGTATACAATTAGAATGTAGTGTAGAATAAAATAATATGATATATATCTGTTTAAAAGTGGGTTGGTCGAGTAGGGAATCCCAGAGAACGTGGGACTTTGGATTTCTAGAACATCCAACTTAAATATGTACATGACACTAGTTGAAGAAAGTATATTTGAGGCTTGGTGCCTGAGGGGTAGAGCGCAGGCTTTCCATATTAGGTGTCTCAAGTTCGAACCTCGGTGAAGACATTAATTTTGAACGTCGGGATTATTATTCCACTACACCCATTGAGTACCTGATATACGTTGGAGAAGAAAAAAATTGGTCGTTGTGCAGTCCACATGGCACCCTCGTAAACCGTCGGACATAGAAACAAATGAACTTTACATTATATGGGCCCATGATATATCTTTATATATCTTTATATTATTATATTATATTAGGTCTTTATATTAATAAATAGATGGGTAGAAGGTGACAGGCTCAGAGGCCATTATAATCACTTTCTAGATCTAGAACCCTGTAAGAGTCTTGAATAGATTTAGGCCTAACACATAAGAAAGACATTACAATGTCCGCTAAACATTTCCGAACACAAACTTCAAACCTTTTAGTTTCTATAGAAAATATTTCCCAAACTGTGTTCCGCGGAACCCTAGTGTTCCGCAATGCCTCAATACGTGTTCCACGAACTTCTACGAACTTCCACGAATTACTGGAGTAATAAACTAGTAGGCCACAAAATGAATTAATCTCACTTAAAAAAATAAGCAAAGTGTTCCGCTAAATTCTCAAAATGTGCAAAGTGTTCCGTTATGGAAAAAGTTTGGGAAACACTGGTTTAATGCAAAGTTTTTTAGGCATTATCCTTCTGAGTTATTGCTCCTTTAAAACAAATATAAATATGGAGTGTGTCAATGGACTCTCAGGTTACCATTACTGACTAAATGAGTTTTAGAGTGTTTACAAATATGGTTAAGGCTAAAATGAATGAAAAGTTAGATTCTGATTCTTCGCTATTTGGAACATTTTGAAAGTAAATCTATAAATTCTTACAAAAAGGAGTGAGTGGTCGTTTGTGTGAAAGTCAACTAACGTAGGGGATTAAATGCGGCGAATCTGTCAAGCTTTCAGATCATTATAGTATGTCAGATTTTAAATCCCATAAAATTGTGGCGTCACTAGGATTGTGAGGGGTGCGGATCCTATGAGTGACATCGAAACTAATGACGCCAATGCATTAGAACAGTGGCGTCAGTAGAAAATGCGAGGAGTGCGAGCCGCACGCATAACATCGACTCTTGTCACGTCGACCCTTGTAACGTCCATTCTAGTACCATCGAGCCTAGTGACGTCTACCCTAGTGACATTGACCCTATTGACATCTATCTTAGTGACATCGACCATATTGACATCTATCTTAGTGACATCGACAATATTGAGGTCTACCCTAGTGACAGTGACCCTTTTGACGTCTACCTTAGTGACATTGACCCTATTGACGTCTAACTTATGGACATTGACCCTATTAACGTCTACCTTAGTGACCTTGACCCTATTGACGTCTATCTTATTGACATTGACCCTATTAACGTCTATCTTATTGACATTGATCCTATTGACGTCTATCTTATTGACATTGACCCTATTGACGTCTATCGTATTGACATTGACCCTATTGACGTCTATCTTATTGACATTGACCCTATTGACGTCTATCTTATTGACATTGACCCTATTGACGTCTATCTTATTGACATTGACCCTATTGACGTCTATCTTATTGACATTGACCCTATTGACGTCTATCTTATTGACATTGACCCTATTGACGTCTATCTTATTGACATTGACCCTATTGACGTCTATCTTATTGACATTGACCCTATTGACGTCTATCTTATTGACATTGACCCTATTGACGTCTATCTTATTGACATTGACCATATTGACGTCTATCTTATTGCATGTATCGCCCCTCCCACCTGGTACAACCCTTTTTCATTTTATATTTAATAATCACAAAATCGTATACAAATTGTGTGAATTCTAATCTAAAATTCGTCCGGCTGGGGGGGAGGGGTTGGCCTAGTTGGGGGGGTGATTGCCCCTACCGCCCCCCCCCTCCTGGATCCGCCAGTGGTCTGGCTGTACTAGCTGATTGGAGCTACAAACCAACGACGGAGCAACCACAACCTAGTGACTTCAACGCTAGGGACATTGACCTTAGTGATGCCAATGCTATAGTTTGAATAGAAGAGTGATGCCTAACCTTTTTAGGGGTCCCTGAAAGGGAATAGCAGCTATTAGTTTTGTGTGTTCTGCCTTTCCGTCCGTCCGTCCGTCCCGTTTAGATCGCAGAAACTAGAAAAATTATTGAAAATCCGACATAATCATAGCTAGACCTTTTAACGTTCTGATGCAAAGGCTCCTTTTTTTTTTACTGAAAGTACTAAATATGCAAGCAGTTTTTTTTAAATAAATACACCATTTTTATAACTGTTCACTATTAATAGTTAAAAACGGGAGACTATATTACAAAGGGAGGTCATTACCCTGTATATTTTCCAAATATTTATTCAAACTTCTTTTTAAAAATGTTTTGAAAAATATTTTGTATTCCTAAATTAAGTGTGCTCTGCAATATCAGATAAAATGGTGTGGTTTTTTTTTTTTGTTTTTTTTTTTTTTCATAAGTGAAAGAATATATTTAGTATGTATATTAGTCGAAAATAATTTAAAACACCATTTTAAAAGCAGTTATTCGTATGCATCATACGCATATGCGTATATGTCATATATGTCATTACTAGTATCATGAGGCTATCCATTTGTTAAGTATTAATATCGTCTTTTTGCTTATCAATAGAAAAATAAACCCTAATAAAATACTCAGACACGAAGATAAAGGCGCATTTTTTATTCTATGTGCTAGGACAAATTTATACAAGTGCTCCCTCTTCCCTAGAGCAATTCGAAAAAGGAATTTGGCTGCATTTGCCGGGAAATCCAACGACTTAGCAAAGTAGCAGAGTTTAAGTCACTAATTAACATGCATGACTAGATTGACACGTGAAATGCGTAGGACGTAATATCTTTTGAGGTAACGTCTGTAATCTATAAAATAAGAATATAACTTAAGTATAAGCACTTACTAGATGTATAATAGACAATGTTAAAACACATAATTTCTACAATTCAAACTTACCATACTGCTACTACACTGTTCTGTGAGAGGAATTTCCAAGCGAGTAGAGTCTCTGAATTGGTGGTACGCAGCACCAGAGAACTGATTTTTTTTTTTTTTTGACAATTGGATTTAACGTGGCGGTCGTAGACACACGCGGACAACGGGGGCTCTGGTTGGTCAGGACGAGTCCACTCTGGCGAGAGCGAGAGAGAAAGAGGAATAAAGGATGGACATTACAAAAAAAAGCTGCATTTGAGATATGGTAAAGCACTTATTCCAATCTTGTATTTTTGAGGCAAAAAAAATTGTGATACCTACATAATAACTTCTATTGAAACTGTAAACTGGGTTGTTTGGGTTCATTTTGTAATACTTTGACTTAAAATAAATCTAAATAAAGAGTAAAAACCCCCTTTCGAACCTTACGATTGATAGGGCAGGTGATGGTCATGAGTTTATGTGGCCACGGTTAACGAGGGTTTCGTGTGGCCAGCACAACTACCAAAGGCGTTTATTTTTCCCAAACTAATGTCAGGCATCCATCAAAGCTGGGTGGACTTAGATACGCCCTAAAGATCCCAAAATTTAAAATCCCAGTCCTTACCTGTTACAGAGATCGGGTGATGTCAAACAAAGAAATCCTATGCAGAATTGGGAGTTGATCACTTAATGAGGTACTGTTGATTGACTTTGCTGTATTTGATTAATGTTCTGCACTTTTTAGGAATACGGAATTAAATTTCAAGTTTGTAGCACCATATAACTTAAATGTAGAAGAAGCATTAGACTTTTAAAGTTCCCCTTTCAGGTCTTGTGATCTATGGTGTAAAGAACATCTTTTTATGTGGCACACGATTAACGAGGATGTCATGTGTCCAGCACAACGACCAACCGCCTTTATTTTTTACTCCACTAATGTCAGGTATCCATTAAATCTGGGTGGACTCAGAGGCCTCTAAATATTCCGAAAGTAAACATCCCACTCTTCATTAGGATTCGAACTCGGAGTCCCAGGTTCGGAAGCCTAGCTCTTTACCACTCAGCCACCGCACATCCCAACTAGACTTTTACTCCATGATTAAAACTGATTTAAAAACAAATAGGCAACTAACTAGCGGTAATAACAGAGACTTGATTCGAAAATCAAGTGCAACGCATTTGGATTTTGTAAAAAAAAAAAAAAAAATTATGGATCATTTATTTTTCTTAGTTGGCAACGGTGAAGTTTAATTTAGCGTCCTGGATAGTGTTTGATTAATAGTGAAAATCTCCAAGAGTTTGAATACTTGCTCAAGACTATTACTTTATTAGCCTATGCCCTATAGTTTTACATATTTTGGAAATAGGCCTGCAGTGATAACTTCGACTGAAAGCAATCTTGACTGTATCTTTCTTGTATGTTGGGCTTTTCGCAATCGACTTTTCGACCACTTCTACTCATCCAATTATCATCAAATTTTGCATACAAGCTCATGATCGATGACAAATCATGAATCATTAAAAAAATTCAAACAATTAGATAATAAAGTAGTCGTAAATAATTAATTAATTTTGTTTTTATAGAGAAAATGGTCTTAGGCAAGGGGAGGTAAGCCTTGTAAAGAGCATTAAGAGACAAGGAAAGAGGATTAAAAAAATATTCTTAAAGTTTATGACTAAAAGGGCAAAAATAATAATAGTAAAAATTGTTTTACAAAAAAACGCATAATTTAAAAACGCAATAAAAAAATAATTTTTGGCAGGGTTTCATTACATATTTTAAGACATTTGGTCCAAAAACTTTAGTAGTATAAAATCAAAGCATTGGGTGTGAGCTACAGGTTTACTCATACTAAACGGTTACATTTTATAAGATAAAAAGTAACCGTTGCAGCTAAACTTTGCAAGCTCTCAAATATCATGAGATTAGGTTTACCAGACACCTACATGCCCAAAGGAGAGAAGAAAAAAAAGACAAAGTAAACTGGACATGTATTTGATTACACATATACCGTAGGTTATAATGCAACTATGATTCATATTGTAGTGACCTAGTTTAGTTTAGAGAGTATGTTAGTTTTGTAGATAAATATATTGTGCATTGTTTTTTAGCGACGGTAAAAGTAGTAATGTAGTCAGACAGCCGAATGATTTAGCAGAATAGGCGTACAGGGAAAACAAGATGGCTGGGGCTTAGAGAAGGAAGGATAGTGAGAGAAACAGATAAGTTTACGACGGGTAGGGAGACAAGACAAGCATCCCATTTGTAAATTAATACATACAAAAGTCTTGAGTACGTTTATCTTGTTAATTGTAATGTCCCTTGGCTAGTTTAGACTAGTTGGTGAAGTATTGTTGGATTTGCATTGCACACAAGATCCTAGCCAGGACAATATTTCTCAGAAGATAGGTATTTTGGAGTCGTAGAATCTACATCGTTCGCGCTAAAGTACGCTTGGAACTCTGTGCAGGACATTTTCTTCAATATTCACAGATTGACTCAAGAAAACATTAAGAAACTGAAACAGACACAAAATAGAGCAGTGACATTCATAACAAACGAATATTCACACTTAACCAGAGTAACACCTTTAGTAAAATCACTAAATTTAGAAAGCCTTCAGGACAGAAGACTCAAAAGTAAAGTAGCAATTATACATAAAACACTGAACCATAATCTTCAAACACAAAAACAATATTTGATAAAATACTCTGAGAGACACATTCCTCGTCCCATATGCTAGGACAAATTTGTACAAATACTCCTTCTTCCCTAGCGCTATTAGAGCATGGAATGGGTTGCCTGAGCTAGCCAGGAAAACCAGTGACTTGGCAGAATTTAAGTCATTGGTTAATATCCATGACGCGTAAGAAGTAATCATCTTCTTTTTTGAAGTAACGTCAGTATTATAATAATAATAATAATAATTCCCGGCTCTATTACATCGGGACAACATTGACAAGGCTGCTTTCTTAGCATGGCTAAAAGCAGGTCAAATTTACCCTGAAACTGAAGGCTTTGTCACAGCAATACAGGACAGAATAATTAGAACAAAAAATTACGAATTACAAAAAACATATCCTAAAACTCAATATTGTTGACAAATGCCGAAAATGTGGAAATGTGGGTGAGTCAATTGAACACATAATGGCGGGATGTTCAGCCCTATCGGAATCTGCCTACCTAGGTCGCCATAACCAAGTTGCAAAGCTAATACACCAGCACTTGGCTTTGACACACAGTTTGATCGGTAAGGATACTCCTCCATATTATAAATACTCACCACAAGAGGTCCTCGAGTCTACGTATCATCTACTGTACTAGGATAGGCCTATTTTGACTGACAAAACGGTAGATTTTAATCGCCCTGATCTGCTGCTCATCGATAAAAAAGAAAAGGCCGCTACCATTATTGACATCGCCGTACCACTATCTCATAATTTTAAAAAAACTGAGCTGGAAAAGCAACGAAAATATGGGATCCTTGGCTTGGAGATTAAGCGTTTATGGAAATTATCTAAAATAACAATATACCCCATTGTCATATCAACCGAGGGAATAATAACAACTGACCTCACAGATACCTTCAAAGCCCTTGGCATTCCTAGGAACATTCTCGTTGCCTGTCAGAGGGCGGCACTTCTGCAGACCTGCCACATCACCAGAAAATTCCTCGGTGGAAACTGATAAAGGGACTACGATGAATTTTGTTTCCCTTTAACGAAACTCGACCCTGGCTTCGCCAGAGAAGGAATACTCGTTCTTTTATAATAATAATCTTTATTGTCCGTATGGAAATTTGTCTTACAATTTGTGCATTACACCAAACAAAAAAACATTATAACTATAAGAAACCAAAGTGTACATTCACACCAGACTCACTCATAATTTACATGTGACAAAGTTTATACCAGGTTGTTCTTATTTAATGATTTGATTGCCAGGGGAACAAAAGAGTGTTTGTGTCTGTTTGTCTTTGCTATCGGTGTCTTGTAGCTCTTTTGTGATGGTATATAAGATAAGATAAGATCTAGGTCTTTCAGAGCCTCCGTACGCACATGCAAAAAGAAAAATAAACACTTTAGCCCTAAGCTTCAGCAGCTACTGGCAGCAGATCTGCTCTGTGCTGCATTCATTTGTGAAGAACGTGAGCTTGACACCAACAAGCGGCTTCTTATGTTCTTTTACTTTCTTTTACTTGTGTCCTGTTAATGCCTCCAAAGTTTACATTGGCACTGTCTCCTCACTTTTCTGCGAACGCAACACACTTGGATTATAAACTGTATTTCTCAAGAGACTTTTTAAGTTGTGTTGATATGGTTAGAGAAGTTTCAATTACTGTGCTGTCCAGCGCTACTAATTTTGTCTTTTTCACAAGCTTAATAATCAAAGTACTGAAGTACTACTGGCAATAGTTTATCTGCATTATGGTTACTTGCATCTGTAGCGACTCTAAGAAAAGCAAATGCCAATTAGCTCCAGTAGTACTTTCCCCTGTTTTTGTTCTGGCACATGTAATGTGATCAGTTTCTGACTAGACTAGCAATACAGCCCCCTCGACTTATAAGACTGATAATGTGTGACAGTGTGAGGCCTATAAACAATCTTGCTGCACGAGCTTTCATGTTTTTTCAAAGAGTTTCAATTGCAGGAGAGGCACATGTTCTTATCATGTTACGCTGTTTTTCTCTGGCAGCATGGCGTGCCTTTTTTTTCCCGACGACACACATAGCTTCATTTTCTGTGCGCCCATCACCAAAACACGGAGAGGTCTACTTAGTTTTTTATTTTTTTTATTTTTTTACATGTTTCGGATGTCCCTTCAGAGTTGAAGACAATCTATTTCCTAGTCCAAACCTCCCGCAGGATGACGGGAGATGGGAGCGGGCTGGGTTTGAACACGGGACCATCGATAAATCCGAACGACAGTCCAGTGCGCAAACCGCACGGCCAGGCAAGCAATCTTTCATTTGATCTGAGAATTGACTTTTACTCTTTAGTTAGTAACGTTAGTCAACCTCTTCAATACACATTCTAATCATTAAAACACAAACGTGACTTCAGCGTGTACACAACATTGACTGGTTGATGCTATGTGTTATTGTTCATTATCAAATGCATTTATCACGCACTAATTATATAGAGGTACAAATTAGCACAGTCGCGTCTTGCAGGAAAACTTGACATCTTTGTTTATTAAGGGAATGTTTAGGCCTATATTTAAAACAGAATATAGTGTTACATTCGATTAATAAATTGTAAGGCATTACAGTAAAAAGCAGTGGAAAAAGCCAGACATTTTGAAACTTTAGGTTAACCTACTCGAGATAAGATTTTCAATATCTGTCTAGTACAAAACATGCTAGTATGCGACACAAAACTAATTGCGGTTTTTCTAGTCCTTTGGTTGGTTAAAAAAAAAAAACGGCGCAGGAGTGACTCCTTTTGAAATAGATCTAGATATATACTATGTCAGCAAAGTAAGTTGGCGCCTAAGCTGTTCTTTAAAGTGTTTCCGTGGGGCACCTCTGTTACGTCGACCACCTTTTAGCTCACCAAAGAAAGACAGCCTTCGGCATACGTTCGTCCCCCAAACGGGATACGTACCCTGCCTAGCGTAACTGTCGGACCATTAGAAATCCCTCTAAAGCCTACTTTCGATACCGGCGTTCGCAAGGACATCGCTGTTTTTTAGTGCGGTCTTGCCACCGTATGTCCATGATGGAGCGTAAGCATCTTTGGTGAAAGCGCTCAAGTAGTCTTAGTTGCTTTCTGTATTACACTCATATCTCAGATCCATTTAGAAGGGTTGAGAGAACCACCGCTTGGTAGAATAGAGCACATGGTTGCATGCGGCCTCAGAACGAGACAGCTGGAGATCACTCACAAAGGCTGCGGGATAGGGCCTACACAATTGAGACCAAAAGAATCCGCTGCTGAGGACAGACGGAGACGGCGAAAAGAAAATCACTGTTACATAAGATCTGAACGAAGTGGTCGTCTCCTTTCCATTTATACTAAAACAGAAAGATTTTAAAACTCCTTTATCCCACTTTCGGTCAGAGTGTTACAAGATCAGCTGTCGTCATCGAGAAGTACATAGAAGTCAAATTCATAAAGCGCTGGTTGTGAATGTGTAGGCCTATGTGTTTCGTGTGTGAATGTTGTTCGAATTTTTCATCTATACTATTACTGTACAGTAGTTATGCTGGTATTGTCAATTTTAGTCAAACTGAATTTCCATTTGATTGGATCAATAAAATTTTCTAATCTTATCTTAATCGACCACCGGCCGACAATGGTTATGCTTGCCCTAGATGTGGCAAAATATGTAGGTCACAGCCGGGACTGCGTAGCCACGGGAAAATGCTGCATTCCTCATTAATCTTCGGACTCGAAGACAAGCCTTATTATTATTAGATCTATTAATATTACTAGTACTAGTTATCTACTAGCGTTTCTTGCGTATACTTAAAATATACGGTTTAATTTAGCACGGGTCCCTGCGAATGTTTAATTTTGTTAAAATACAGGCTAGATCTCTAGATCAAAATAACAACAGTCCTAAGAATACTAAGATACCAATTAGACTTAGATCTATAATGACAACGTTCAGTCAGTCTAGATCTAAATGGATTCATGTTTCCACACACGAGAAATGTAATATAATTGTAACGTCTATAGGTCTAGATCTAGTCTAAATTTACACTTTGATCTTTATTTTATATTTTGATATGCAGGTGACAGGAACACACAAAAAAGGCGCCAAATCAAAGGATAGAGATTAGATCTAGAGTTAGAGTTAGAGCGACTTGTCTAGGACTAGAGAGTCTACACCTATTCTTCCTATTCCTATCAGAATTCTGACATTTGTCTTAGAGACTGACTGAAAAATGAAAGTGACTCTCTACGACCTAGATTATCATAGAATCTAGATCTTTGCCTAGTTTTAGATCAATCTAAAGTCATTAAGTATTAATAATTAAGGCAAAGGGATCCAAGGGTAATTTAAATTACGTATAGATACCTATAGCCTACACTTTTATAAATCTACAGTTTCTACTATAGTAGTACTAGATCTAGTATTACTCAATTACTTCAGTATTAGTACTATACTGAGTATACTTAACTATACTCTGACTCTAGGCCAGTCAGTCAGTCTAGGTAACTAGTTTTCTTTTAATGATTTACTAGATTAATAGATAGATTAGACCTGATTCTAGTATAGTAGGTCGACTAGTAGTAATCCTCTGCCTCTACTAGCTCTTGTAGCTATATTGTCTAGATCTATGGTGACCTGCCTTGGCTTAAGTCTGTACTCGTAGATCTATCTATGTACTAATTTTTTCTAGTGTAGACAAGAGTAGATCTAGAATGTCTAGTAGAGATCTATCTATAGTCTCCTGCACAGTTGGGCGAGGTAGAGAATTATCTATTACTAGTCGACCCACGTCGTAGCATACGCTGCTATTTTGCAGGACCGGCATTAGACCACTGCAACCTGTGCGACACGAGTGGGCCCTGTAAATGTAACGATGAATGCGAATGTCGTGGAATGCTGGGTTCGTGCTTCCTGGAGTACTCTTGACACGTGACAAACATATATACCAAAAATTGACTTAAGTCAATTTCAGCAGACATTATATTTAATAAAGTTTATTTGACAACAACAATAATAATACTGCACTCCTTGTCAGTGCTACAAGTCAAGAAACAATCTTATCCGCATAACAGCGGTATAAAAAATATCCAATACGTTAAACTCTCCAGAGTATATTACAAATCACGTCCGCATATCAGCGGTAGACTGTACAGAATAATACAGATTAACTTCTAGAAATACATGTCTCAAAAAGAACACTGGCATCAACTGCCTAAAAGATACTTCTTAACTCAGAGTTACAACTCGACTAAAAAAAGTAATAATACATAACTGCCACGTACAGAGGATAACACTTGACTGCCTTGACTACGCGCGATAAAAAAAACTGCATTATGCAAATCTGATGAAAGAAGCTTCTCAAACTAATGAAGAATTACTTAGGTCAACAATTCTCGTAGATAGATTGAAACATTTGGTAATTCTTGCTATTGAGCGTGATCTTTGTAGGAAATAGAATTTTTATGATAAACTGTATGACTTCACTACATGCAAGGCTCGTAAAGTAATTCTGTACGTAGTAAAGAATGAATAAAATGCAACAACGAATTTATTTTTTAATACAAACTCTTAATTTTCACTTATTATCCATATCCCTACCAAACTTGGCCCCTGCAAAATCCGTTTCGCATAGGGCCCCATAATTGTTAAGTCTGGCCCTGCTAATTAGTGACAGGTTAATACAGAGTAGACTTTGATCATCCTTTAGTTTCTTGATAAAATTTTATCATTATGTTGTATTGCTGGGTGTAAACGACATGTTTCTTGTCAATGTGTGTAATGTTGAAGAATGCTGGGTTCGTGCGTCCTGGAGCTTCACTTAACATGTAACAAACATAAATAGTACAGATTGTAAGTCCACCTAAAACTGACAAATATATGATGTTTATTCAGTAATAACAATATAATGCAACATCTTGGTAGTTACACAAATATAATCCAATTTGAAATATAATTACATCCGCATCACATTGGTATCAAATATGCTAAGTCCTCTAGAATACAAATAACGTCCGCATCACAGCGGGTAACAGAATAACTTCAATAACATGTATCCAGCTATAAAAAAGCAACTACTAAAAATATGTGTACTGTCTCTATTGACTAGTGACAACTCAACTGACCCAAAGTTACTACTGACTAAAAGTCAATTTAGTCATTCTTACTTCTTCTTTCTATGTTCGAGGTTTCTTGTGCTTTTCACTTTCTTGACCCAAGGGGAAGGAATAACGGTTAATGTCAAGCGAGACTGTGACACTGGGGTGGATGTTCCAATTTGAGTTTCCGTGATGGCTGTTTTATCATATTCTGCAACATTTCTTATCTCTAACTCCTGATTTGTCTAGAGCTAACCCCTGACCACGATTTTGAGTGCTTGATAGCTTGAATGGCAGTGTCACTATCATGTAGCATACATTCTTAGTGTCATTCTGATGGCTGCCTGGATGTGCAGTTTGCGTGCTGGACTGTTGTTCTATATTTTCTTTTCTTTTTTTATTTCAGATCGTCCAGATATTATCAAGTCACAAAGTTTTTATAAACTATCAAAACACAATTAGAATGAAAGTCAGTACTACACCAAGGGGCTCCTTGATTGTGTTTGAAGGCTGTGATAGATCTGGCAAAACCACACAGTGTGCAAAACTTGTAGAAAGCCTACAGGCTCAAGGAGAAGAAGTGAAGCTAATGAAATTCCCAGGTAAAGAAATGAATAAAGGTTTTATTTTACTAACCTCAAAGAACAACTATTTTTAAACTTGTATGATGTCTTCAACCTCAACAATGGAATTTTCACTAAAATGACTTAAATATTAGTTATTATATTATTGAAAGAAAAAACAATTATATTAATTAACACACTGAATACTGAACAAGAACTACGAAATGCTAGAACCCCACCCTACCTTAGCCCATCCTATTTCAGTGAAATATTTGACTGCCTCTACAGAGCTCTGCTGGTCAGTGTTTGGGAAAAGCACATAGTCCTGGCTGATATGGTTTCTTGCATGATTGTCTGGTGCAATAATTTTGTCTGTCAAGGGTTTTTAAGTTAATGCTAGAATTGATCTGTTGCATCGTTGAAGACTAGTGAAGGGTTGAGTCTTTCTCAGATGGCAGGTGTCACGTACACAGCCGCCCAAGGTTACCAGCCAGAACTAGTTAGCTCTGGGAATTCCATCACGCGGCAGGGCCATGTGGCAGAATAAATGTGATTGGTCTTGAAATATTAATTATTGTACATTGAGCTGCATTTATTGGTTGGCATTGCAACGAGGGGATGTTAGACACATGACAACGCTATACCCGGGGAAAGATCCTAGGTTTTAGTTAGTGTCCTACAGAACGTGTTAGGATTCAGACGTATATTTTACATTATTGTGTAGATCATTTTATTCAGCAGAATTATATTTATTCTGTTCTATTCAAGTACATTTAACCATTGTAATTATTTGTGAATAGCTTTTCCAAGTTTTGTATTAAAGCATTTGTTTTAGACGAAGAGAAGTTTCTTCATTGAATATAGTAACATACTTAGATCGACTTATCGATTGGCAACTTCTAGATGATCCTCTTATCAACTGGCAATATTCTGAATGATCGTATTATCAACTATATCTAGCTACTTTTATACGATCATCTTATTAAAAGACAATTTCAAGATCCTCGGCAATCACGATCATTGATAGTGCAATGTAGCTCAGTATAATCGTAACATCTGGCACCATCTTAGATTGTGACATTAGCACTATTGATTGATTTGTGACAGTAGGCTCTAAACTGGTGGTATCAGAAAAGGTCTCCAGCCCCCACTCCACTTTTGTGGATTAAAGGCTTACTTTGTGCATTTTAGCACACTACTGCCATTAAGTCGCCTTGCTGGGTTTTCAAGGGAAACTTGTGTTTTTTCTTTTGTTGTTATTAATGTAATTTAGAGTATTATTATATACTGGACTAACATCTTTGAATGGGTAAATTTATTAGCTATAGTTTGGTTTGAAAAGAATTTACTTGCAGCTCTAACCAATGAAGTTGGGCACTTTTCGACTAGTAAGTTAATGTTGTTTCAGACTAGTAAGTTATGTTGTGTCCGAGTATGAATTATGTTCCTGTTAAAGGCTGGAATTTTTTTATTTAGTATCTTAGGTGCCTTTGAGTCCAGCCAGCTTCAATGAATACTTGAAATGAGTTAGGGAAAGTGAAAGGGACTAATTGTTAGCAATATAACATTCTCATTAACTGTTAGCAAAAAAACAACAGATGACCTATGACCTTTACATCATTTGTCTCAAAGACCTCTTGGTCTCAAGAAAAAAAGTTTACTATTATATATAGTTCAGTTTATTATAGGAAACCTACAATCATTGTCACACTATGTGATAAGTATTTAAAAAAGATGTTGATTGTGTTTAGGCTTTGGACTAGAGCAGCGGTTCTCAACCTTTTAAGCTTGGCGACCCCTTTTTAGAATCCCCCACTCGGCCGCGACCCCCCCCCCCCCCCACACACACACACAGAGCAAAAGAAGAATAGACAAAAACAATCCATATTCGATGGTCTTAGGCGACCCCTGGAAAATCTCCAATCAACCCCCAAGGGGGTCGCGATACCACAGGTTGAGAACCCCTGGACTAGAGTGTTCTGAATAACAGTCTTTCGGTTAACAATAGATTTATTTTGTTTACTTTGTAACAGATAGGACCACAACCATCGGCACATTGATCAACAACTATTTGCAGATGTCACAGGAATTGGACGACAGAGTTGTCCATCTATTATTTTCAGCCAATAGATGGGAAGCAATGTAAGTATTTTGCTATTAACCTTTGTATTTGCTAAC
Source organism: Biomphalaria pfeifferi (assembly GCA_030265305.1). NCBI lineage: Eukaryota > Metazoa > Mollusca > Gastropoda > Planorbidae > Biomphalaria > Biomphalaria pfeifferi. Next base: position 1,285,684 of record JASAOG010000132.1, read on the forward strand.
AGGTTTATCCAATAAATAGGGCGTATATAAAGGCAGCACTAGGGACTAAAAAAAAATTTTGATAGAGAAAAGGATGAATCAAATGTGACGAAATAAGGGACTCCATTGACAAGGGCACAAACCAGTGACCCTCTTATTCAACAAACAGATCACTATCACTTATTATATTGCTATTTTTAAGTTCTAAGCAGAATTGCAGTGCAAGTTCTTCAATTCCATTGTGTTTTTTTTTTTTTTTTAAGAAATTGCAAATCTCTTACAATTGAAATTAAAATAGTATTGCTGCTAGGCATCAACCAAAAAAAAATACAAAAACACTGCACAGGAAAGCTATTACAGAGAAATTCCTGTGATATTGACGAATACGATCAAACATATAAAATACAAAATACCCTCATGTTTCAGGACTTGAATAACAAGGGAAAGAACTTTGTAAGAAATCCATTTTATTTGGTTAATTTTAATGTTAAAATGTAATTCCAACTCTTTTAATTAAAATCTCTTCCTGTTCTAGGCATTTCAATTAAGTGACAGAATTTAAATTTTAAAATAAATTTAATAGTACCTTTTTTTTTTTCCCTCAAAGTGAATCTATGAAAAAGACTTTAAAAGCAGGCACAACATTGATTGTTGATCGCTATGCTTTTTCAGGAATTGCATATTCTGCAGCTAAAGTGAGTGATTTTCTTTTTTAAAGTCATTGATAAAAAGAATTATGATTATGTTAATCTGTTTTAATTATAGAGGATTATTCTTAATCAGGAGCCAGTAACCCTAAGGCACATTACAGTACTCAGTTCTTCACCCTGGTAGAAGAACCTGCAATATTGTTCCAATCATAGATTATACTCAGGCTTTCATCTTATTACAATGAGATGATTTATAGTTGCTCCGTGACTGGAAGAGGCCATAAATAGATTATAATAACTATTTATATTGTCTTAAAAACCATAAAATTGCTTTACAAATCTTAGAATTAAAAATGTAAGAATTTTGTTGTTCAACTAAAGATGTATTGATGTTTTTTCTCAGGGTTTGGACTTAGAATGGTGCAGAAGTCCTGATATTGGTCTGATCAAACCAGACAAAGTCATTTATCTGTCTGTCAATGAACAAATAATGTCTGAAAGAGTCAACTATGGAAATGAACGTTATGAAAAAATTGATTTCCAGAAATGTGTTCATAATATTTTTCTTCAGTTGCAGGAACCATATTGGCAGGTTAATGAAAAATGTTTAGTTACTTAGCCACAATGTCTTAACATTCTTGTAGGTTTGTTGAAAAATAAAAACATGTGTTGTGTAGGTGTACGTTAAGATGTAACTAGATAAACTAATCCTTGTAGGCACATGTATTATATACAAATAAAAAAAAAATACTAATAAAATTACAGTACATTAAAAGATTCTTCCACTCATTCTAATCATTATACCTATTCAATATTCATAAAGTCTTGAAAATGCTTAAGTGGTGAGGGAATCACTGAATGTTCAGATATTTTATGTCAATAGCTAAAGAATCCAACAATGGACGTTTATGTTGACAATATGAAGTTTATACATCAACCAATCAGCTTCCCTTTTACTCAAGATGTTGTCCAAGTATTAAGTATGTTTTTATGTGTGTTAAGAATATTTTTGTATTCCTAGTAGTTATCAAAGCAAACATATATAGTTTTCTAATATTTTTGTTCTCAGAATGTCAGTGCAGATGGCAGTATTGATGTCATACACAAGGAAATCAACACAATTGTCAGTGAGACAATAAGAGATTCTAAAGTGAAACCTTTATTAAAGTTATGGACTGATGGAGAGATATTGTAATGTGTTCACTTTCCTGACAGTTGTAAAATATGAATAAATTATACATAAAGGTATCAGACCTGAGTTCTTTTGTTTGTTTGGTCATTTGTATGTCTGATATAAATATATGTAACAGAGAGGCTTCTGGGAAGCGTTATTTTTCGTACTGTGAAATATGAAGGAACCGTGGTCGAGAGGTTTGTCACGTATTACGAATTGAATTCTACTTTTAAATGGCTTGCCTAGGGGAACGTGACAATAGAAAAGCAGTTGTGTCACTTATCTTAAGTCTGAATTTAATCAAAGACTTACAATGAATAACAAAAAAAAAAAAATGACACAAGAAATCGGAAGGTAAAATATCAACTTAATGTTTAATCAAAATATAACTCAATACAAAATGGAAGGGTTGACCAAAACCCTTTTACAAAAATGGCATGTAAAAATATTACAATACAAGAGTTTGAAAATATAATTACAAATACAAGCAAGCAAGGCCTTGGAAAAAAAGAAAAAATCTTAACTTACACGATCAAGTGGTATACCACGCACGGGTCACGCAATGTCTCCGCTATTCTGTCTCACGGCTGTCTCCGTATGTCTGTCCGTCAACGTTACGCGAGCGGTCTTTATATAATCTACCGCGCGTCGATATCTGGTAATTTCTAGAACAGAAAGTCATCAACACCCAGATCTAGAACGCTCTTCAAAGAGACAGAAGCAAAGAAAAAAAAAAACACCCTCCTTTCAACCAGAGGTACACACATAGGTCAAGGACCGGTCACTGTCTGTGTGGCTTGACTCTTGAAGAATAAAATTAAAAAAAACTTATTACACAAAGGGGCAGACAACCTACAGGTCAAGAAAAAAAAAACAATAGTATCTAGGCATTGTTACCTAGATACGTAACACCTCCCTCCTAAAAATAAAAAGTTTACATTTCCACGAAATGGAAATCTTTTTAGAACAATTACAAAAATGATATTTACATTACAGAATGTATTTATCATGATATATAAAAAAAAAATATATACATCAAAATACTTTTTACAATCTAGATAAGGCATCGGCGATAACATTTTCGCTGCCTTTTATGTGTTTAAGATCTAGGTTGTACTCTTGTAAAAATAAACTCCACCTGAGAAGTCGTTGATTCTTGCCAGACATTTTGTGGATAAATGTAAGGGGATTGTGGTCAGTAAATACAACCAGTGGCCATCTGGACCCACTGATATAAAAATCAAAGTGTTGTATAGAAAGAATCAACCCAAGACATTCTTTTTCCACAGTAGAATAATTTCTTTGATGTCTATTAAATTTCTTGGAAAAGAAACAAATAGGGTGCTCTACTTGGAAATTATCTTCTTGGTAAAGGACTGACCCAACACCTGTGTCACTGGCGTCAATAGCTAACCTAAAAGGTTTTCCGAAGTCAGGAGCCATCAAAATGGGGGAGCTAGATAATATCTGCTTAATTTGGTTAAAGGCTTTCTGACATTCATCCGTCCAAGTAAATCGGACGTTCTTTCTCAGGAGGTTTGTTAAAGGACTGGCAATGACAGAAAAATTTTCTATAATATCCAGACATTCCCAAAAATCTTCGGAGTTGTTTCCGATCAGCAGGAATAGGGAAAGCTTGGATAGCTTCTACTTTGGCCATTACAGGTTTCACCTGGCCTTGTCCTACAATATGGCCTAAGTATTGGATGGAAGCCTGGCAAAAATCACTCTTACTCAGGTTTACAGTAATTTTTGCATGTAAAAGTTTAGTAAAAAGACAATGCAGTTGTTTACAATGGCTAGAAAAATCTTGGCTAAAAATTACTACATCGTCTATGTATGCGTGGCAATTCTCCATGTCAGCAAGCAGGGCATTTATCATTCTCTGGAAAGTGGCAGGAGCATTCTTCATGCCAAATGGCATCACTTTGTATTGGTACAGACCATCAGGGGTGACAAAGGCGGAGATTTCCTTTGCCCTATCAGTCAGGGGAACCTGCCAATAACCTGAAAGTAGGTCTATTTTGGTGATGTACTTAGCGTCACCAATACGATCTATGAGATCGTCTATCCTAGGGATAGGAAACGAATCGGTCTTTGTTACAGCATTTACCTTACGGTAGTCTGTACAAAAACGATAAGTCTTGTCCTGTTTAGGTATCAAGACACATGGGGAGCTCCAGCTACTGGAACTTGGTTCAATGAGGTCATTTTCAAGCATATACTTGATTTCTGACCTAAGTATGGCAAGTTTTTCAGGGTTGACCCTGTAAGGATGCTGCTTGACTGGAGTAGCCTCGCCAACATCTACATCATGCATTATAACATTAGTCTGTTTTGGTACATCAGAAAAAATGTCATTAAATTCATTAATGAGTTTCATGATAACTGGCCTTTCTGTCGAAGACAGATGAGACAGTTTTACATCCAAATTCTGTAATACAAAAGAATTAGGTATTTTGTATTGTCCAAATTTCTCCTTTACAATATCATCATCAATAGGAGAAACATGGCTATTTGAACAACTTTTGACTGTATTTAAAACACAATTACTCTTCTCTGAGTGATCTGGCCGAGATACATAAGGCTTCAGCATGTTTATATGACATAGCTGAGTCTTTTTCCTACGGTCAGGGGTTTTGATTGTATAATTGAGGTCACTAATTTTGGTCTCAATTTCATAGGGACCAAAATATCTGGCCTGCAAGGGTTGACCTGGTATGGGCAAAAATACAAGCACCTTATCCCCGGGAGAAAATTCTCTAACACGGGCCTTTCTATCATACCAGCGTTTCATGCTGGATTGGGTGTTTTGTAAGTTATTTTTGGCCAGAACACAAGCATCATAAAGTCTAGTTTTAAACTTACTTACATAGTCTAAAAGTCCTTCAGTGGCTGTTGGTGACAACAAAGTCTCTTTTATACATTTCAAGGGACCGCGCACCGAATGGCCAAAGACTAAGTCAAAAGGGCTGAATCCCAACGATTCCTGGACGGATTCACGGGTTGCAAACAGCAGCATGTGGATTCCTTCGTCCCAGTCTTTTTCGTGCTCAAAGCAATAGGTTCGGATCATGTTCTTGAGAGTCTGATGGAATCGCTCAAGAGCGCCTTGCGACTCGGCATGATACGCACTCGACATGCAGTGTTTGATGCCCAACTGAGTCATGACTTGCTTGAAAAGATTGGCCGTGAAATTCGTTCCTTGGTCCGATTGGATGGACTTAGGTAGACCAAATAGAGTAAAGAACTTGATTAAGGCCTTTACAATGTTTGATGCTTTTATGTTCCTTAGAGGAATAGCCTCAGGAAAACGAGTTGAAGCACACATAATGGTCAACAGGTATTGGTTGCCAGCTTTTGTCCTTGGGAGAGGACCAACACAGTCAATAAGTACTCTGCTGAAAGGTTCTTCAAAGGCTGGAATCGGCTTCAGAGGAGCAACAGGGATCTTTTGATTTGGCTTGCCAACCATCTGACAGGCATGACAGGATCGGCAGTACTGGATGACATCTTTCTTCAAACGTGGCCAGAAGAAGTGTGACATAATCTTGTGGTATGTCTTGTGGATGCCGAGATGACCTGACATTGGTGTGTCATGAGCCAGATTCATGATGTACGCTCGGTATCTTTCTGGTAACACGATTTGATGGCAATTTCTCCATTCTTCTTCGTTGGATGCGTCTGGAGGTTTCCATTTCCTGAAGAGCATATCATCTTGGATGTAGTAGCACGTTGATGCTAGCTCTGCCTCTTGTGATGTCATTGCGGTTTCTCGGAGTTTGGCGAGCTCTGGATCCTTCTTTTGGTCCTCAATCAACTGTTTTCGAGTTGATGCCGACTTTTCAGAATTTGGCGTTGGTTCTTCTTCAAGAGAAGCAAAGAATGTGGTGCTCAAGTCCACATCATCGTGGTTACTGTTGGCTTTGATAACGTTCTCTTGTTGAGATGCTTTCAACCTCATTGCCCTTGTTACTGCACACGCTGGATATAACTCTAGGTCTTCCTCGGGTGTGGCAGATAAGTCGGGTGTTTGAGTGACGATGGGTTCGGCTATCACCTTTCCACCTGCTAAGTCATTGCCTAACAGCAACGAGATGCCTTCCAATGGTAATGTTGGTCGGACACCTACAACAACCGGTCCAGTAATGAGATTTGACTTTATGTCGATTAGATGTAGAGGCACATCTATACATCCAAGCTCTACGCCTCGTAACAGGATGCTCTTCCCAGTCGATGATGATTTTGACAAGGGCAAGATACCCTCTAAAAGTAGCGATTGTGAGGCACCTGTGTCTCTCAAAATGGTGATAGGTCGTAGACTTGTAGAATCACCGGGTAGTGATACGAATCCTTCCGAAATGAAAGGCTTAAAATCCTCTAATAAAACATCAATTTTGGTTGATGCAGACTGGACTTGGGTCGAACTCTCGCTGGAGTCATTGACATCTCTAGGAGACGCAGTGGAGAAACTCTTTCTTGAGTCAGTAGAACATCTTTTGGATGTATTTGGAGAACTCTTGATGGAGTCATTGGAACATCGGGGTGATGTCTTCTGGGAACTCTTGATAGAGTCATGGGAACATCGGGGTGATGTATTATGGGAACTCTGGATAGAGTCATTGGAACATCGGGGTGATGTATTATGGGAACTCTGGATAGAGTCATTGGAACATCGGGGTGATGTATTATGGGAACTCTGGATAGAGTCATTGGAACATCGGGGTGATGTATTATGGGAACTCTGGATAGAGTCATTGGAACATCGGGGTGATGTACTAGGTAAACTCTTGTTTGAGTCATTGGAACATCGGCTTGATGTATTTGAAAAACTCTTGATTGAGTCATTGGAACATCGTAAAGATGAATTTGAAAAACTCTTGTTTGAGTCATTGGAACATCGGCTTGATGTATTTGAAAAACTCTTGTTTGAGTCATTGGAACATCGTGGAGACATTTTTGGAGAGTCTTGTACAGTCAATACATTTGAAACAGGTGGTGTCGAGGTATTCTTGATATGACTTGATGATGAGGGAGTAAACCTCGCCGACCACTGTACTGTGCAAGCGCTGACTTTTGAAGGAGCTTTTTCGTTTCTCTTCCTCAATTTCCAGCAATCGTCAATTTTATGGCCTTCTCGTTTGCAGTAGGAACAAGTAGCTTTACTTGTAGTAGGTTTTCTGTCATTTGTACTGCTGTTCTTGATGGAGTTGCTAGCAGTGGACTCAGGCTGTTTGACTTGTTTTGGCTTGACATCCGTCGTATACTTGGCAAATTGATGTGATATTATATAATCGTCTGCCAACACTGCAGCCTTGTGCACATCTTCCTCGCCACGATCAGCTATATGCGTACGGACGTCCAGCCGCACACAACTCTTGAACTCTTCCATCAGCATTAGGTTCTTGAATTTTGCAAAGTCGGTGCCGATTTCCCTGGAAGTGAGCCGTTTCTCAAAGCGTCGCTCCTTTTCCCGCAGGAATTCTACATGGGTTTGGCCATCCGATTTGCGACAATCCCTGAACTGCTTTCGGTAAGCTTCCGGAACAAGTTCATATGCCTTAAGAATTAAGGCCTTAACAACATTATAATCTTTTTGTTGTTCAATGGTCGAAGAACAAAATACCTCTGCAGCTCTACCAGTCAAAACTGTTTGCAGCAAAGTGGGCCACAAAGTTTCAGGTACATTAAAATTTTTCACAGCAAGTTCAAATTGTGGAAAATAATTGTCAATTGTGGCTTCATTAAAGCGTGGAATTATTTTCAAAAATTTTATTGCTTCAACAGTATGACTGGCAGGGGAAGAATCTGGTCTTACATTAGCAGCTAACTCTAATTTTTTTAACTCTATTTGTAATTTCATTTCTATTTCTTTCTGCTCTCTAGCCGCTGCAAGCTCTAATTCTTTTTGTTTAATTTCTTGCTCTCTAGCCGCTGCAAGCTCTAATTCTTTTTGTTTAATTTCTTGCTCTTTTAAAGCTAACTGGGCTTCTATTTCCATCTGTTTTAATTTTATCTGAAGTTCTAAATCTGATTTACCCTCATCGGGTCTAAGGGTTTCTAAAAGGTCTTCAGAAAACACTTCCTCGTCTACATAATGGATTACAATGTTATCTCTGATTTCTTGTTTAAGGGCATTTGATTTTATTTTTAACCCTAAATGTTTAGAAATAAGGACCAGTTCCTTCCTAGTAAAAGCATCAAGCTCTTCCACAGAGGGATTTGCAAGAAAAACCTGAATATCCATGACTAACTAACAACTATTACAAGCAAAAAAATATGTATACAATGTAATTATACAGTACAAAATCAGTACAACAAAAAAACCTTAAGAGAGTTTGGTCAATACTATTGATACTTTACTTCCGACTCTTTGACACAAAAAAAATTTTTTTTTAAGTCAACTTCGCCTTTACAAAATTACTCAAGTAAGACGAAAATAGGTTCAGAAAAATATCCGGGACGAAAGCCCTCAAACTTCTTTTGTCACGTATTACAAATTGAATTCTACTTTTAAATGGCTTGTCTAGGGGAACGTGACAATAGAAAAAGGTGGTTGTGTCACTTATCTTAAGTCTGAATTTAATCAAAGACTTACAATGAATAACAAAAAAAAAAAAATGACACAAGAAATCGGAAGGTAAAATATCAACTTAATGTTTAATCAAAATATAACTCAATACAAAATGGAAGGGTTGACCAAAACCCTTTTACAAAAATGGCATGTAAAAATATTACAATACAAGAGTTTGAAAATATAATTACAAATACAAGCAAGCAAGGCCTTGGAAAAAAAGAAAAAATCTTAACTTACACGATCAAGTGGTATACCACGCACGGGTCACGCAATGTCTCCGCTATTCTGTCTCACGGCTGTCTCCGTATGTCTGTCCGTCAACGTTACGCGAGCGGTCTTTATATAATCTACCGCGCGTCGATATCTGGTAATTTCTAGAACAGAAAGTCATCAACACCCAGATCTAGAACGCTCTTCAAAGAGACAGAAGCAAAGAAAAAAAAAAACACCCTCCTTTCAACCAGAGGTACACACATAGGTCAAGGACCGGTCACTGTCTGTGTGGCTTGACTCTTGAAGAATAAAATTAAAAAAAACTTATTACACAAAGGGGCAGACAACCTACAGGTCAAGAAAAAAAAAACAATAGTATCTAGGCATTGTTACCTAGATACGTAACAGGTTAAATACGTTTGGCTTGGCTTGGCTTCAAGGGGGCTCGAGCAGAGTTGTGTTTACTGCAAGAAAAACCTTCTCCCAGGTCCAGGAATGAGACTGGACCTTAGCGCTCTGAGCATGGTATAAGCATGACAGTAGCGCTATATAAAAGCTATAAATTAATATGCAGGTTATGTAACATAACCTTATATTATTGTATCTACTATAATTTCACCTAAGGGTCAACTAGTCCATGACCTTGTAGAATTCATTGGCTTCTATATTTGATTAATTTTATCTAATGCTTTTGAGAGATCTGATAAGATGGCTTTTGCTTGACAATCATAAATCTTTTCAGCAAAAATATCAGTTAAACCTACAAGTCACGAATAAAGCTTTCTGAAACTTCCTTGTTTGGAGAACCGAGAACGTCTTTGATCCTACAAAACTGGTGACCAGTGTGATTGCTACTGCACCAAGACCAAGCGGACTTAACAATCTTCAAATATCTGGTTGTCTTCCGTTCTACTATCACCCACGTGACTACTTAACATAAATTATGACAGACCTTGTTGTGGTTTCATCGTACTTCAAGACCAAAAACTAATGCAACTTTTCTTCATTGTTACCTTGGAAACATGCACACATACACTCCATTATACTTCTGCATTCTGATATTTAGAAATGCTTATGAGATGCATTCTCATTGAGTCTACAACGCTCTATTCCTCAGTGTTTAAAAAAAAGCCAAGCTTTCGTGATATAAAGTGGGAAGCATGGTCGAGAGGCCAAGTGCGCTTGAACTTGGCTTGGCTACCTAGAAGGGGGCTCGAGGTTCGACACCCGACTCTGGTGTTTACTGAGCGCCTAAAGGCAGCACGGAAAACCAACTCCTAGATACCCCCACCGGTCCACAAATGAGATTGGACCAAAAGCGCTCTGAGCATTCTATAAGCATGAAAGTAGCGCTATATAAAAGCTATAATAATATTATAAGTAATATACTTAAAAGAACACCTCAATTGGATCACGACAAATTTGAAGAGATCTTAAAAAAAACGTTCGTCTTCTTCAATAGGGTCACAAATTAATATATATGCCTAATGAAATTAACATAAGATGAATTTGTTGTGATACCATAAAATTAGTTTTTTTTTTTTTTTGTAATGCAATGTATCTTTTGAAAAGTGAATAAAAAAAAGGAGTGGGCAAATTACGTCACTCGGACACATGCAGATTTTAGGTGTGTCCTTACATTATATGTAGATTTATATTTATGTTCAAAATGCTTATATATTAAAAATAAATAACTTTCAATATCTATATATACATGATTACAAAGAGAGTTTGTGTTACACAAACTCAGAGGCGGCCCCCGTCGAAGTCGGATCCCTGTCGGATCTGCCTATTCGCAAAGAATATTCAAGAGGTTATTTAATTTTGATGGTCAAAAGTAATAATGTTTCAAAGATTCATTTGCCGTTGTAAAAAATGTTTTTTTTTGTTTTACATGTTTCGGGTGTTTCTTCTAAGTTTAAAATAATTAACTTCACGATGGAGGATGGCAACAAGCAGGGTATGAACCCTGCCTGGTCGTTTAGTTTGCGTGCTGGACTGTCGTTCGGATTTATCGATGGTCCCTGGTTCAAACCCTGCATGCTCCCATCCCCGTCGTCCTACTGGAGGTTTGTAAATTAAAAAAAAAAAGAAAACAGATATATCGTGCTTTTACTTCGATGTTTCAGCACAGTTAGGCCCATCAACAGAGATATCGGCATTTTTATTTAAATGGAACTAGAATGAGGATGTAGATCCACCTAAATTAAACTTCTGATTTAGCACTCTTAAGATCTATATCTACTAGATCTAGATCTAAAATATGAACTTGGAATAATGTAGCTGTAATTAAGATAAGATTTGTGTACAAAAAAATATCCTAGATAATCTATCAATAGACTGAATGCGACATTAAATTAAAAAAAAAAGTATATTAGTTTTAGTATAGGCCCTATTATAACATTGCAATATTATCAAAACGTTTGGAAATCAAAATCTACACTTTAAATCTAGAAATTGAAATTCTACATCTTAATCGTCTATTTTAGTCTAAACTAGATCTAGATATACTGTAATAAAAATATAGATCTAGTTTAAACTTACGGGGGCCGCTAAAAATCTAGATTAGATCTAAATCAAGATGTCATTCCTTTTTTTAAATGCGAGTCACATAACGAGGCTTAATAAACATTACTATACCGAGTTCTAGACTAAAAAAACGCCTTCATCAGTACGAGCCATTTATTGAGTGTTCATAGACATTGGTGTACCGAGTGCGTTCTTATCTTATCTTATGTAATACAGACGTTACTTCAAAAAAGAAGATGATTACGTCCTACGCGTCATGCATTTAGTCATGCATATTAACCAATGACTGAAATTCTGCTAAGTCACTGGTTTTTCTGGCTAGTTCAGGCAACCCATTCCATGCTCTAATAGCACTAGGGAAGAAGGAGTATTTGTACAAATTTGTCCTAGCATAGGGGACAAGGAATGTGCCTTTATTTTGTGTCTTTCAGAGTATTTTATTAAGTTTTGTTTTTGTATTTGAAGATTATGGTTCAGTGTTTTATGTATAATTGCTACTTTACTTTTGAGTCTTCTGTCCTGAAGGCTTTCTAAATTTAGTGATTTTACTAATGGTGTTACTCTAGTCAAATGTGAATATTCATTTGTTATGAATCTCACTTCTCTATTTTGTGTTTGTTCCAGTTTCTTAATGTTTTCTTGAGTTGAGGGGTCCCAAACGATGGATGCATATTCTATTGTTGGCCTAACCAAGGTTAAATAACATTTTAGTTTTATGTTCTTATTTGATTTATAGAAATTTCTTTTAATAAACCCTAATGCTTTGTTGGATTTTTTTGTAATTTCATCAATATGTGGATTCCATGACAGTTTTTCATTTATTATAGCACCTAGGTATTTTGCGTTTTTAGTCTGTGTTACTGGTTTGCCATGAATAAGATAAGTGGAATTAATTTATTTTTGTTTTTTTTGTTACTCTTAACAACTGACATTTTTCTGGGTGGAAAGACATGCTCCAATTTGATTCCCATTTCTGTAATTCATCTAATTCTCTTTGTAAAATATCTGTGTCTTGTGTTGTTTTTATTGTTCTATATATTATGCAATCATCTGCAAATAATCTGACTTTTGTTCCTGAACTAATGCAATTTGGTAAATCATTTATGTAAATTAAAAATAGTAGTGGACCCAAGACTGTTCCTTGAGGTACACCTGCTTTTACTGTTATTGGTGTTGATTTAGAGCCATTTATTATTACAGTTTGTTCTCTCCCTATCAGAATATCTTTAATCCACTGATGCAGTGGACCATTAATGCCGAAATATTTTAATTTTTTAAGCAAACTATGGTGGTGAACTTTGTCAAAAGCCTTGGAAAAATCTAGTAAGATAGCATCTATTTGTTCACTATTATCTAAACCTTTTGAAAAATCATCAATTAGTCCTAATAGTTGTGTTTCACATGATCTATATTTCCTAAAGCCATGTTGGTATGGGGTGAGGACATTATGTTTGTCTAAGTGGTTTATGATATTGCTACATATTATGTGTTCTAGGATTTTACATGTGATGCTGGTAAGTGATACTGGTCTGTAGTTTCCTGGATCAGATTTTTCTCCTTTTTTAAATAGGGGGGTGATATTAACTTCTTTCCAGTCCTTTGGTACTCTGCCCTGGTTAAGCGATGCCTGAAAGAGTATTTTGAACACTGGGGCTAGCTCATTGCTTAGTTCTTTGAGTACTCTAGCTGGAATACCATCAGGTCCAGATGCTTTATTTGGTTTGGTGTTGGATAATAGTTTTTGAATTCCATTTTCTTGTACTACTAAATCTTCTATGTTGTCTACTTGGTTCAAATTAAGAAATATGTCTTTGTCTCCTGGGGCTGAGAATGCTGATGCAAAGTATTTGTTTAGGATGTTTGCTTTAGTTTCATTGTCATTATATATTATGTTATGTTCATCTTTTAATGGCGCTATGCCTGTTGTTTCCATTTTCTTAGACTTAATGTATGACCATAGGTTTTTGTTGTTATCTTTAGATATTACATTGTTTATGTATTCACTCTGCAGCTGTCTGCTTACTTTTTGGGTTAGGTGTTTAATTTTTATATACTTTTTGTGAACTCTTTCTGCCTTGGTTTCTTTAAATTTTCTATATAGGTTTTCCTTCTGTTTACAAAGCTTCTTTAGTCTATTATTAAACCAGCATTTATTTATTTTGTTTGATGTGTATTTAGTTGGTATATGATTTTCTATAATGCTTTTAAGATGGTTTTTGATGAAATTCCAGAGGTCATCGACTGGTTGGTTAATGTCTTTTTCTAATAAGAATGTTTGTTGAAAGTTTAATGCAACTTGGTGTAGTTGTGTTAGGTTACATTTATTCCAGAGTAAGATTTTTCTTTTGGGTTTTGAATTGGCTACTGCTTTTATCTGACTGTGTATTTTTATGATCTCATGGTCTGATAGACCAGGGATAATATCATAATCAACTACTAATCCAGGTCTGTTGGTTAAGAAGAGATCTAATGTGTTGTTTAATCTAGTTGGCTTTTTAATGATTTGATCTAAACTTAGGTTGTGTAAAGTTTCTATGAAAAGCTCATTTATGTCCTTAAGGTTTTGGTGTTTATCTATGGTTAGTGTTTTCCAATTTATAACAGGTAGGTAGAAATCACCCATAATCCCATATTTGTCTCTTTAAGTGTAGTAATCTGATTACATAGTTCCTGCATGTATTCTAAACTAGAATTTGGTGGTCTGTAAATGCTGCATATTATTAGGGATGTTGAGGTGGTATTAATTTTACAAAATGTAGATTCTATATTTTTTGAGTTAGGTAAGGTAATTTCTTCTGCTATAAGAGTGTTTTTTATTGCTAAAAGAACTCCTCCATGATTATCAGCCCTATCTTTTCTAAAAATTTCATAATTACTATTGAAAATTTCTGCATTATAAATTTCAGAATGTAGCCAAGTTTCTGTTCCTGCAATTATGTCTGGTTTCTCACATTCTAATAAAATTTCTAAGTCCGCTGTTTTGTTCCTAATGCTTTGAAAATTTATTACTAAGGTTTTAAGGTATTTTGGTATTACTTCTTTAGTAGGTTTGTTTAGTGAGGCTGTTGTATTAATTTTAGTAGATTTAGGTTTAACAGGAGTGGATCTGGCTAGTGGTTGGTGAGTTTGTTTTGGGATGGTGTTTAGGATGTTGTATGGTTAGAAGCATTTCATTTAAAGAATTAGTTCCATATGACGTCAAAGGAAAAAAAACACTACGTCACACGGCCTAGCTAGATTAAAAATCGGTTTCATCAATACGAGCCATTTATCGAGTGTTCATAGACATTGGTGCACCGAGTGCGTTCTTTTAGCATTTCATTTAAAGAATTAGTTCCATATGACGTCAAAGGAAAAAAAACACTACGTCACACGGCCTAGCTAGATTAAAAATCGGTTTCATCAATACGAGCCATTTATCGAGTGTTCATAGACATTGGTGCACCGAGTGCGTTCTTTTAGCATTTCATTTAAAGAATTAGTTCCATATGACGTCAAAGGAAAAAAAACACTACGTCACACGGCCTAGCTAGATTAAAAATCGGTTTCATCAATACGAGCCATTTATCGAGTGTTCATAGACATTGGTGCACCGAGTGCGTTCTTTTAGCATTTCCTTTAAAGAATTCATTCCATATGACGTCAAAGGAAAAAAAACACTACGTCACACGGCCTAGCTAGACTAAAAATCGCCTTCATCAATACGAGCCATTTATCGAGTGTTCATAGAAATTGGTGCACCGAGTGCGTTCTTTTAGCATTTCATTTTAAGAGCTCATTCCGTGTGACGTCAAAGGAAAAAAAACACTACGTCACACGTCTTAGTTAGACTAAAATATGTTTTCATCAATACGAGCAATTTTTCGAGTGTTCATAGACATTAGTGCACCGAGTGCGTTCTTTTAGCATTACATTTAAAGAGGCCATTCATATAACGTCAAAGAAAAAAAAAATTCCATTACCTCACAATAGGCTAGTACCGGTACCATAAAAAAATGTCTTTTTTCACACGAGATATTTAACGAGGGTTCATAGACATTGGTGCACTGAGTTCTAATAGAATTTATTTAAAGAGGATCAAAGCGCATTGTTTTTGCGTTTTGTCTGTCAGTTGGTCTGTCCGTCATCTTAATATTAAAAAACAAAAACAACTAAAAGCTAATAAAAATTGATTAACCTTTATTTTACGTTTCATAACATTGCATAATTTTAGGTATGAACACAATTGATTTAAGTTTATATAATATTAAAATAGATTGTTCCGGTTATTTGTATAAATAGTAAAAGAAAAAGAGAATTCCAGATAAATGTAATACCGTTAATTAAATTTGTTGGATGGTCTCGTATAAAAATTAGAAGAACTACAGCCTTGTGGAGAGATATTCATACCTTACTTTGGTGTTTGGATGTTGTTTTCCTTAAAAATCGGAACATAATATTAACGATAATTAGATTTTTTTATGGTTTAGGTAGAAAATTAATTGTACTGTAAGAGAGAAGTGAGTTAAAATATTTTTCCAAAAAATCCGGAATAACATTATTTTGTAAATGAGAATATTATTTGTTTATTAATTAGAAGAGGGAGTTTAAACAGTTATTTGGCGTTAGTAGATTTATAAATAAATTCGGACATTTCTGGTGACGATTTGTAAGAAAATGTAAGTAATGTAAGTCGATTTCTTTTCAAAACAAAATCCGGAACATTCTTTATCGATTACTAAACTTTTATGTTATGTTTCAACAAGATAATTAAATGTCTAAAAAGTGATTTTCAGTAATCAATTCTAGTAAATTACTTTTTTTTAAAGCCCTGAACAACCTATTGTCGATATTTTAAAAATTTGTTTAAAGATGAAAATACGGAACAATTTGATATCAATAATCAAATTATAGTGACACATTGTCAAATAATATACGTGTAATATTAGTCAATTATGCGATTTCAAACAATCATTAGGCATAATTCATTTTTTATAAAACATTATCCGGAACATTTTTACACTTAATGAAATATAAGTCAGTATAGAGATTTGGATTTAGCATTAATATGCTATTTACATAAAAAAACGTAACAACATATTATTGATAATGTGTTTTTGCAACGTTTAAACATGGAAATTAAACGTTATATAAGTTAGAAGAGCAAACACACATTTGTTGGCGTTGATTAGTATTGCAAAAAAAAAAAAATCCGGAACAATCAATTTTAGATACTTAAAACTATTGAGATGTTACGGGAGGAACATTAAAGGGTAAATCAGATTTTCAATAGCTTTTAGAGTTGTTGTTTTTTATCTAATCGTGACGGACAGACCTACCGACAGACAAAACGCACAAAAATAGACCTTTTTTATTCTGATGAGGGCACTAAACAAAAAATAAATAAAATCTGATTTTTTTAAAAAGTTTAAGAAATTAGTTTAGCACTATGTCAAGGCCGGGCTTTACGCTACTACACGAAAGTCGCGGAATTAAAAAGTCCATTTAAAAAAAATGTGCGTGATATTTACATACAAAGTGCATTTTCAGCCTTTGTAAACAAACATAAATGTTTTCTTTTAATTTTAGCAGATAGTTGACCAGAAAAAACACCTTTAATTAATATTTATATTTGTAGTAAACATTTCTAGTACATTTTATAAAAATATTTGACTTAGTGATACTGAAACTGGGCAAAAATTGTCCAGCTTTGTGAGCATATTGTAACATTGCCTCCCTTACATTTACGTTATTGTTTAAGAATAGGTGTATTTTTATGAAAAATTCGCTTGCATAATTAATTTTATAAATTAAAGCGGTTTGCTTTTAGAAAACTAAAAGTAGCCGTTGCACCTAAACTTTTCAAGCCGCATTTAATGGTGAAATAATATTTTTCATATCTCTTCTAGTTTTCGAGATCTGAGTGTGACAGACGGACATTTTGCACAAACCTAATAGCGGCTTTTTCTCCTTACGGGGGCCGCTAAAAAAAACAACATGAGATGAATTGCTGGGCGGAGCGAATGCGTTCTTGACGTGTGTAACAGACTGTGATATGTCCAGATAATTAAGTACAGGAACTACTTGCAGACGACACACATAATAAGTTAACTCTTCAATGTTGAATACCACATTTATTTTGTAAACTGACCTTTTTAACTTAACACTAATTCGCTAAGCTCTAAATTTAGTAGCGTGACCTAATTTCCATACTATGATGTCACGGACTCCTGTAGTTAGGGAGAAACACATCTCGAATGGCTACGAGAATAAGACTTTTTAGTGTCATTAAAACCCACATTAAAATGCTAATATCTGATTAACGGCTGAAAAGTTATAAGAAATATTTTGCAGACACGTTTTTTTTCAAGCCTTATATTACAGAAAACAAAACCTCTTCAGTTGGTCTGTAACTCTCTTTCTCCCGTACATCCTGTCAACTAATGTTCACACTTTCAAGCTGTTATAAATTCATCTAAAATAGCATGCAGTACTATAAGGTTAATATTTTACCAGTATATTTAATTCTTCAAAGAACGCACCATAAATGAGGAAATTCGAAATTGTATCACAATTGCAATTGGGACCCACGTGTAACTTACTGTCGAAAAACGCAAGCTTAAACTATACTTTCATATCACGATCTCCTCACGGATCCCTAAGTCCTTCCTGTAGCAAAGGCTACATTAAAGTCAGGGTCATTAAAGTCAAAGAAAGAGATTCTATTAAATGCAAAAGACTCAGAAGGATTGAGAAAGACAGTCGACAGATCGTGTGTGGTGCGGTGCCCAACAAACTAAGGAATAGTTGAAGATTAATCCAATTTCTAACGTAACTCTCTAACCTAAACTGACTAAAAAAAATACCTTTTTGATCTACATTTAAACATAACAATTTATAAAAAATATGTCCTATTCCTACTAGTTTTGCGGTAAAGCGCTTGGCTTCCAAACCGGTGTCCCGGGTTCGAATCCTATTGATGACTGGGATTTTTAATTTCGGGATCTTTAGGCGCCTCTAAGTTTACCCAGCTTTAATTGGTACCTGACATTTGTTGGGGAAATGTAAAGGCGGTTGGTCGTTGTGCTGGCCACATGGCACCCTCACTAACCGTGGGTCATAGAAACAGATGACCTTTAAATCGCAAGACCTGAAAGGGGGAAACTTAACTCGCTTTGTACCCTGAGACTAGTTAAATAAAAATTAAATGAAGTATGGGTAGAAAAGGCCGACGATGAAGTTTTAGAGTCAAATTAGATGCAAGTGCGTTTGCTTTAACCGTTGTAAATGTTATACGTTCGTCTTGTTTTGCCTGCTTTGTTCACGTCAAAGACCAACCGTTATGAGCTGAAATAAGTTAGTAGTGTATTAAGTCTACTTAGGAGGGACGTTTTTAGGCCGATCTTGTTGCCGACGTGATAGAAGTGTACTTTGAATGGACGCCTTTCGCCACTGTAAAAGGGTAAGCGTTTTGTTTCATAGTGTTAAATCTTTTTCGAGTCTCAAATGTTACGGCTGTCCCGCGACCTACATGAGATCTCTCCAGCTGTCTCTTTCAAATGCCAACGACTTCCAGCTGCATTTCTCTATGCAAGTAAGGACAAAATGGCACCGTAATTTTTTTTTCTTGTTCCACGTGATGAAAAAGTCTGAAATCACGTGACTGACGTAGGCCTATATTGAGTGGTCTACACATTCATTATAACTAACTTTTATTAGTACTACTCCTCTATGTATTTTAGATCAGAGGCTGCCTTAGGAGGTGGCAGGTGGGGCAACCGCCCTAGTCCCGCGCCGTAGGAGGGAGGAGTGATAAAGAGATTCTTAAATTTTGTCATCCTCAGCCAATCGCAGCTTAGTCGTGGCCCTGATTTGATACTCGCTCAGAACCCAACGCACTGGTAAAGCTGCCTCTGTTCCAGACATTGTACATACATTATCGTATCCCGATGTCGTCATATCAACATAATCAAGATCATCCAATTCCACACTTTTTAAGATGAAGAACTGGTCTTATCAGCCCCCCCCCCCCTTTTCTTGAAAGAAAACATCTTAAAGCATTCAATATGACTACGAAATGCCGAAACAATGAATCAATGCAACATCAACCAATGTGTGCTAGTTACTTAAGTTATCCCTGTGTCTTTCGCGGGTCCGACTTTCACTTACCACGGTGTTGTCAAAGGATTTCGGTGTATGTGTGTTTGTGGTGGATGATGAGTGTCCTGTCCTGTACCTGTCCAGTGGCTGAATGGGTCAGCCTAGCGGGGGTAACGTGAGGTCAGGACTGCAGAACGACAGTTGAACGGCTAGGCCCGTCGGTGTAAGTTGTAGAGATAGAAACTAAGTATTGAATAAAGTGTTGCACATTGATATTAAGTAAAGCTATACGAGTTTCTTGCTTTGATGAGATGATTGTTGTTCAATAACACACACGCGGATTTTCAATAAATATTGAAGGAAACAAAATACTCCGTTTATTTTTAACACCACGGTTTTTTTCGAAGAATTATTCGGCTGCCGCCCGTTGTATATGTGCACTATTGTGAAAAAAAATGAATACGTCATCGAAGCGCCGATACTCTACTGGGGGGGGGTGAGGTTGTTTTTTTTGGTACTATTTGTTATAATGGAAGGGGGGAGGGGTAAATGTGCTTTTGGTGTTACGTAATATCCGAACGTTCCCTAAACTTTTCTGACCGTCAAAATTCGGATTTTTAAAATCACTATTGTAGGGTCGGGCCCCACTTAGCTGTCACCCCTGAATTGGTGTCGCCTATAGTGTGTCTTATCGTATAAATTTAAATTACAGAAGTTATTTCGAAAAAGATGATAATTACTTAATACTAGGCTCGCCTAGCGCTGGCATGATTATCCCAACCCTATATCGAGGGTTCAGAACAAATGTCCCATAGAAACACTATACCTATACCCGCTCAGGAGTCAGCATTATATTTATCAGAGACTGGCATTGAGGAGCCAGGCGAATGAGGGCAGTTAGAAACATCTTACAAAATTAAAATTGTACAGATGAGAAAAAAAGCTTTGTGTCAGAGATGAGAAAACCTGCTGTAGTCTTGCATAACCACAGAGATTAATTAACCCTTTAAACGAATGTGGTAGCCTCTAAACATAAGAATTGTAATTCCACTTTGTATGCAATCATTGTAAAACAGCTCAGCACTTTAAGGCTTAAAACACTGAAGAACTGTGTCTGGAATAAATACCGCACAAACCTATATATATATTAAATATATATTCTGTATATTCTGTGAAATACCCTTAACTGCCATTATGCCAGGTCAGTTTGATAGGTATATGTCTAATGAGCTGTTTAAGAAGTTAGAATTGTAAAACATTAATCGTCACTAAATTGCTTGTATGGAATTTATAAAAAGATTTATGTATATTTATTAAGTTTATCATTAAAAAAAAGGAATATTTTTAGTTATATGACCAAAACAATTAACCTAAAAATGTATGTGCAATA
This sequence comes from Biomphalaria pfeifferi, assembly GCA_030265305.1. Lineage (NCBI taxonomy): Eukaryota > Metazoa > Mollusca > Gastropoda > Planorbidae > Biomphalaria > Biomphalaria pfeifferi. Next base: position 1,306,275 of record JASAOG010000132.1, read on the forward strand.
TGGCAATAAGAAAAGTCCGTGAAATACTATCGACATCCCCGTTTTTGTTCAGTATTCTATAAAATCTCAAACATAACACCGGATGTTTCAGATTAACGCGTAGTTATTTAGTATGACTGACGGAGTTGGATGAGGAGAAGATTATTACTTCATTTCTGTCATGAACTGAATGAATTGTTTGTTTATTTATACTGGATTTGATGACATAAGATCTAGATTAAATCTGACGAATTTCCTAATTTGTCTTATCCCTAAGCGACTGACGCTTTAAAGCGTCTTTCGTTAGATTGCTGACAAAGCTAAAACTTTAAAAAATGACGGTCGCAGCTGGATACACTGGAGATTCAAACGCCCCGTTAAGAGATGTGAAAAAGATTCAATTTGGAATACTAGGTCCAGAAGAAATAGTATGTTTTGCTCAAACAATGTTTCCTTTTTTATAATCAGGCTACTTAAGGCTAATCTAGACTAGATCTAGAGAAGCTAGTCTAAAACTTAGATAATAGATTTACTCTTGAACTCTTTTGATTCTCATTTTCCGATTATCATGATTATGGAAAAAATAAAATGACTTTCATTTATGGTAATAGGCGATATTATGCTGCCCACGCCTGATCCGGTTCTATCTGTGGTCTTACTGTAGACAATAGGCTTATAAACCTTCCCTCCAAAGCTGTACCGTCGCGAATTAATATTAAGCCAAAAAAAAATATTTAGTTTTCATATAATATTGCCTATTACCTCATTTATCAATGATTTCATTTCTAAGAACTGAACTTTGTGATCTAGTTGTAATTCATAGATCTATAATCTATATACCAATCATTGTTACACTTAAATTTAAAGCTCCTTTCGGATCTATCCTACATCCCTACGATTAACAATGTAACATTCTAATAATCTAGACCTAGTTAATTCTAGTTGGTGTACACTGAGTGAGGTTGAGTGCTCACTAGATCTAGAAATAGTAGAAAGTTCTAGAATTTTTCTAGATTACAATTAAACAGATCAAAAGTATGTGAAATCTGTAAATCTTACGATCAAAGAACCCCTTTGCCCTAGGCTTTGAAGAATGGTACATGCAAGAGGGATCTCAAGCTACTAAATTTTATAATTATAATAGAACCATATAATACAATCGTAATACATTAATTATATTGTCTTTAAGTATTGTAGATCTAACCAAAGAAGAACAATCCTTGAATTGAATCTATCCCTGTTGGATTGTTGGGGCACCATACAAAATTTGTCAACCATCTTTCTCCATTCCTCTCTGTCTTTTGCCTTAGATAGTAAGATAGAACCTCTTTCAATGGCAGGTCCATCCATTCTATTATTTTTATGTTGTCTTCTCATCACTTTCTCTGCCTCTTTTTTTTTTTTTCCTTGGTACTCTTCCCTATAGTAAGAAAGGAAGGTCTTCGCGAGCAAAGAAACTCTTGGTAGATCTGTATAAAATGAATTCAAATACACTAAAGTATAAATTATTATGCCAAACTAACTAACCTTTACATTTTTTCGTTATGTTTTTTAAATCTAGTAGCATCAAGGAATTTCCTGACCTAGACCTATAATTAGCCATTCTAGATTGAGTTGTAAATTTCTAGAAATGACTGTAAAAAACTTAGCAGTGAAACACATTCAACATCTCCCCTGTAGAAAAATCTTTTCTCTTAACAGCTGAATACTTTTATCTTGGAGATCCCAAATAGATACTTTCAGCCTTGGCATATAACAAAATGTATGATTCAGTATGGGGGAAATTATTATTTATAACACACTGTGCCGTAGGAGCCTCTTAACACTGTATTTAATAATATTGTAATATATATATATATAGAAAAGTACCTTTACATACGAGCATCACATCAAGCAAATCTTTTAATGTTTTTTAATACTTAAAAAAAAATTACTTCACAAGAAAATCCAGACCATCTTCTCCCCTTTTTGTTTTAATAACCTAATATACACACATCTATGTGCAATTGTTTATCAGTAAGGATTATAGACCATTGTTTTGATCAATACCATTAATTAAATTCCTAGACTATTTGACATTTCGATTAAATTTAATTTCAAAAATTTTTCAGCGTCGCATGTCTGTCACAGACAATGGAGGTATCAAATATCCAGAAACAATGGAAGGGGGACGCCCCAAACTTGGTGGCCTTATGGATCCCAGACAAGGTGTGGTAGATAGAACTTCCAGATGTCAGACCTGTGCTGGCAACATGACAGAATGCCCTGGTCACTTTGGGCACATCGAACTCGCCAAGCCAGTGTTTCATGTGGCATTCTTGACAAAAACAATAAAAATTCTCAGATGTGTTTGCTTTTTCTGTTCCAAACTGCTTATGGACCCAGTAATTATCCTATTTTTTTTTATTATTATTATATATATATAGATACATATATATATATATTCATAAGTATTAGTGACTTTTTAAAAAATTATATATGCCATTTCTCTAGTTTTATAGTCTTAATTCTTTTTAATGTTTGCTTTTAGTCACATCCCAAAATGAAAGATGTTATCAGTAAATCCAAAGGTTACCCTCAGAAGCGTTTGGCACATGTTTACAATCTATGCCGAACACGAAAAATTTGTGAAGGAGGAGATGAAATGGAAAAAAGGAAAGAGGAGGAGGATGGTGGAGGTGAAAACCAAGAAAATGAAGCCCCTAAGGTAAGTGATTATCTTTATATTGTAAACAAGAATTCAACACAGACTATGCCAGTTGATTTGTCTCGCGCCCCCCCCTTTTTTTATTAAAAAAAGTGTATTCTTTATATTTTTCTGTTTTCTATCAGTTTTTTGGCAGGAACACTATTTGTTTCTTCCCAATTTTTATACTTTTGGCTCGTAAATTTAAGTATTTGTTATCTGTTAAGTTCAATGAGTATGGCCCACTTTATATAGCACCCCCTTTACATACCTATGTAGGGCTTGGGAATTCTAGTATATTTTTGTCAAATGTCGACTGTTGTCTAGATCTACATTTTAAAAAGGAATCAGGCTATGGAGCGAACAGGAAGTAGAATTATTTTATTTAATAACAAAAGTGTACATTTGTGATATGCCTGCTTTTAAAAAAAAACATGGGTCAAAATAGCAGATAAAAAATGTGTTTTTTGTAAATTTAATGGCTTCGGTTACGATCATGAAAATATCTTAGTTGTTCTAGACCCAAAGGTGGTCCCACAGCAGGTGGGAGAATTAGTGATAAGTGAATGAATCAGTCAGGGCCATTAGGAACATAAAAATGTCAATCAAGGGTGTAGTGTGTTACTAAAGTAATATAAATTTAATATGTCAGAGACCATTTCCTCAGTTAATCAGGAACATGAGCAGAGTTTTGAAGACCAGTTACTTTGAGATTTTAGAAATTTTTATATCAAATTAATGTAAAAAAAACATCATGTAATTTTAGAGTCATGGAGGTTGTGGTCGTTATCAGCCCAACATCAGAAGAAATGGCCTGGAACTTATGGCTGAGTGGAAGCACACCAATGAAGAGTCCCAGGAAAAAAAAATCCAAGTCACTGCTGAGAGGGTGCTGGAAATCTTTAAGAGGATCACAGATGAGGAGTGCATAGTACTTGGCATGGACCCTAAGTATGCACGTCCTGACTGGATGATTGTCACAGTGTTTCCAGTGCCGCCTCTCCCTGTCAGGCCAGCAGTAGTTATGTTTGGCTCAGCAAGAAATCAGGTTTGTTCCATTTTTTTAAATTTTTTTTCAGAATATCTCTCTTCTATAGTAAGTCCTTTTCACAAATTTCAAATTTGTATTTGGAAAACTTCTAAAAACTAATGTCCTTAATTAAAAAATAGTTGAAAGTGTTTAGCTGTATTATTGTGATTTAAAATGTTTAACTGTTTGCCTTTGATTTTCATCTAATGTAGGATGACTTGACGCACAAACTGTCTGATATTGTGAAAGCCAACAACCAACTAAGAAGAAATGAGCAGAATGGTGCAGCAGCTCATATTATTCAAGAAGATACAAAAATGTTACAGTATCATTGCGCCACTCTGGTTGACAATGAAATTCCTGGCCTGCCAAAGGTAGGGACATGGATGTGTACAAAAATAGTCAAACTTATTGCAATATTTAGGGTGAGGGTTTTGGTAAATGTTAATGAGTAGCCTTACTGAAAGTTGTACTAAAACCTTTTTTACTAATGTGTTCTATTCTAGGCTGTGCAAAAGTCTGGTAGACCTCTAAAATCTGTCAAGCAAAGATTGAAAGGTAAAGAGGGCAGAGTTCGGGGAAATCTCATGGGGAAACGTGTGGATTTTTCAGCCAGAACTGTCATCACACCAGATCCTAACCTAAGAGTTGACCAGGTCGGTGTACCAAGAACAATTGCCCAAAACATGACATTCCCCGAGTTGGTCACTCCCTTTAACATTGACAGGTACATGTGTTAATAGAAGTAACTATTTCATGCTCGTTGTTTATTATATATTACACGTTTTTTTTTTAAGCGTCTTTTTTATCATCAATTTATTCAATGACTGTTTCAGTGATGACTTCTTGTTTGTGTTTCTATTACTTAGTTATCCTTTGATGACTTCTTGTTTGGCTTACTGAATCATGGTGACCAACATTTACTCTAATTTTTTTCTCTGAGGATAACAAAAAGCCAAAGTTATCTAAGAATAGTTCGCTAATGTTGTATATTGATAAGGAATTCTATTATGTTTTCAGGATGCAGAATCTGGTCAGGAGGGGTGCCAATCAGTACCCTGGTGCCAAATACATTGTCCGAGACAATGGTGAGCGCATTGATTTGAGGTACCACCCCAAAGCTAGTGACATACACTTACAGATAGGCTACAAGGTTAGTGCACAATTTTGCCCATACATGTATTAATAGCATGAACCACCTGGATAGTTTAGAGTTAATTATAAACAGCATTTGACAGGGTGAGAAATAATGTTTTGTGTGTTTAGGTGGAAAGACACATGATAGACAATGATGTGGTGGTCTTCAACAGACAGCCCACCCTGCACAAGATGAGTATGATGTGTCATAGGGTGAAAGTATTACCCTGGTCTACCTTTAGGCTTAATCTCAGGTATTTATTACTGCACTTTACATTACATAAAAATTATTTTTTTCAAATTAACGTACTTAATTTTTTTAGTATAGGATTTACAAAAGCATAATAGACTGAAGCAGGCCTTGTTGGTTCCCATGATGAAATTTGTATTTGAATTAATCATGATATATAGCAAGACACTCTAATTTTTTTCTGAGGACAAGGCTTGGATGTCTGACATGAATGTATTAGCTTGTATGGATAGTATCAATAAATGTGTGAATATTTCATAACATGTCTTGCTGTATTTATAAAGTGTAACAACACCATACAATGCTGACTTTGATGGAGATGAGATGAATCTGCATCTGCCACAGTCTTTGGAGACAAGAGCAGAAATTTACAACTTGGCTGCTGTTCCTCGTATGATCATCACACCACAGGCTAATAGACCTGTCATGGGTATTGTACAGGACACACTTTGTGCTGTCAGAAAAATGACCAAAAGAGATGTCTTCATAGACAGGGTGAGTTAATGCATTAGGAATTCTTTCCTTCAAGTTGAATATAATCTGGACATGATATTAAACAAGAGCAAAGGTTAAAAAAAAAAGTTATCAAAATTCTATTAGGAAAACATAGCTAATTGTGAAATCAAACTTGTTCAATTGAATCTTTCATATTAATTAGTTTAATTTTGTTGTGCTAGAATAATGCATAGCTGAATTTGAAATAATGAAATATCACACTTTAATACTTTGTTATAAGTAACATTTTTAACAATAAAAGAAACAAATATTTTTTAAAAAAATGTATCATTTGTAGCCAGTTTTGAAATAAATACTTTTGAAAAACTAATTTCTTGCAATTTCTGTGTAATTATTATATTTTTTTTTTGTTTCCTTGGACCACATGTAAATGTAGATAAGCATTTTTTTTTACTTAAAGAATAAAGTTGATTGCAGTATGCGTGTATCAACAGGCCCAAATGATGAATCTGTTGATGTTTCTGCCCACTTGGGATGGACGCATGCCTCAGCCAGCCATTCTGAAACCTGTACCACTGTGGACAGGTAAACAGTTATTCTCCCTTATCATCCCAGGCCGTGTCAACTGTAACAGAACCCACTCTACACATCCAGACTCTGAGGACAGTGGTCCTTACAAGTGGATCTCTCCAGGAGATACCAGGGTGTGTATAGCAGATCTCATTTCATTCTTAATAATGTTTCTTATTTTACTTGACATTAAGGGAGGGTGTAATAAAATATATATATATATATATAATCTATGGTTCCTGTATTTAGAATGTTAACATAAGTCCAGTGATGAAATAACTATTTTTAAGTATTATGAAATATAACAAGACACTCTAATTTTTTTCTGAGGACTTTTTAATTTTACGTTGAGAAATCTACAAATATGTATTCCTTGTCATGTCCATCCTTCTTTAATGCTGATATGTATATTTGATCTTCTCAGGTGTTAATTGAAGATGCTGAACTCATCAGTGGCATCATTTGTAAAAAGGCTCTGGGTACTTCTGCTGGCTCATTGGTTCACATTGTATTCTTGGAGATGGGTCATGATATAGCTGGAGAGTTCTATGGCAACATTCAGACAGTGGTCAACAACTGGCTGCTTATAGAGGGCCACAGCATTGGTATTGGTGACACTATTGCTGACCAACAGACTTATCAAGATATTCAGGACACTATCAGGAATGCTAAGGTAACTTTAGTTTTCATATTAACTTCTCTTGCTGTTATACTTTATTAATGTTCATTTAAGCTACTCACTGAAGAAACAGTGTGTTAATTTGATTGAATCCTTTTAAACTCAATCCAAAAAATAATATATATATTTAATATATATATTGCAAAAAGTTTAAAAACACAAATGTTATCTATACATTACGCTGGTAGAATATTAGCATTTTTTTTAAAAGGTTCCTTTAGGTTGGCGAGTCTTACTTGTTTTTGTATGAACTGGATATGGTCAGCTTGTTGAAAAATCTAGTAATTTTCAATTATTTAACCTCTGACCTAGGGTGTAAATGCTTAGTTGAGCATGGCAAATAAAAGATAAAATTGAAATGTAGAACAATAAAGTGTACATATCTATATATATATATTCAATAATGTAGAACAGGACAAAGCCTCATTAATACTCCAAGGTGTATTCACTTTTATTTTAAAAATATCTTTAAATAAACAATAGCTAAAAAAAACATTATGTTTGTGTACTACAAAATATTCTTATTTCTGTTGTCAGAATGATGTGATAGACGTTATTGAAAAAGCACACAATGATGAACTTGAACCCACACCTGGTAATACTCTTCGACAGACTTTTGAAAATCAGGTTGGCTACTTTTTCACTTGAGTAGTCTTTAAGAATTTCAATGATGCAAGGCCAAAATCTAGTTTATGGTACTTTTTTTTTTATCCATTGAAGAAAAAAACGCTTAGTTTTTAGTAATGGTATAATTAGTAGTCTATTTGTTATTTCTATGCTAACTAGTTTTCTATAGGTTATATTGAATGAGTGTCAATAAGTTATGTGACATCAGAATTCACCATTTGCTCCCTTCGTATGGGGCAAAAAAGAAAAAAAATTTATTTGTTTGAATACAAAATTTCAGGTGAACAGAATTCTCAATGCTGCTCGTGACAAGACTGGTAGTAAAGCCCAACAGTCCTTGTCAGAATTCAACAACTTCAAGTCTATGGTCGTTTCTGGTTCCAAGGGATCAAAGATTAACATCTCTCAGGTATTTTTTTTTCTTACGTAGTAACTTGTACTTTAGTGAAATTTCTTAATTGACCATTTTATTAGGATCATGGCTGCTACAGTTTGACTTGTAAAGTCTATTGTTGTCTTTCTACACTAAATTGTCTTTGTATTCAGGTCATTGCTTGTGTGGGTCAGCAGAACGTTGAAGGAAAACGTATCCCATTTGGTTTTAAATATCGCACACTACCTCATTTCATCAAAGATGATTATGGTCCTGAGTCCAGAGGGTTTGTGGAGAACTCTTATCTAGCCGGTCTGACGCCTTCTGAGTTCTACTTCCATGCTATGGGAGGTCGTGAAGGTCTTATTGATACAGCTGTCAAGACTGCAGAAACTGGTCAGTTGTTTTTTTTTTGTTTTCTTATTAAAGAAAATTAACTTTTGCTAGATTTAGTGATTGTCTAAAATTTACACTGGAACAGATAACTTAATATCAAACCATTTGAAAATCTTTGTCTATTCTATGATTGATTGAAAATATGCACAATATATTGTCTGATGATGATAGTTTATATTGATGCTCAAATGATATCAATATATTATTCACTCTAATTTTTTTCTGAAGACTTTGATATAATATTAGTAATCTTTAACAACATATTGTATTTTAATTTTGCTCAACATTTGTATTTTAACAACTATTTTGGAGAATACATTTGCTATGAATCTGATAATGTAATAGTGTAACTTTACATTTTAGGCTACATTCAGCGTCGGTTGATCAAGGCCATGGAGAGTGTGATGGTCAAATATGACGGCACTGTAAGAAATCAAGTTGAACAACTGGTTCAGCTGAGGTACGGTGAGGATGGACTTGATGCATGCTGGGTAGAGTTCCAGTCTATTCCTACTCTTAAGCCATCAGATAAAGCATTTGAAAAAAGATTCCGTTTTGATGCTACAAATGAGAGGTAGGTTTTATTTCAAGAAGTTACTTTAAGTTATTTACTTGTTTTTATTATGTTGAATGTCAAGTAACTACTTATGTTATAAGGTATACTATAAAAAGTACAAGTGTCTAATGATGATCATCAAGATTGATACAATATGATATCTTATTATTCACTCTAATTTTTTACTGAGGACATTTGATACTTTTAGCAACCTTTAACTGTCATTTTAAAAAGTACGATTTAGCTTTGACATAGATTGATTGGGGTATAAACTTTCATCTCAAAAGCTTCCAACATAAGCTTCCAAAATATTTCAATCTCTCTAAAAAATAATCTCGTTCTGTACGAGACATAAACATACTTAGTAGACAATAGTTTTAAAATCTTCTGGTAACTTCCTACAACATAGCAATGTATCGGGAGTTGACAGTAGAACTAATTTTTTTGGCAGTAGGAGTTAATGTGTTTACTGTCTATTTTGTTACTATAAGAAAGCACACATCTCAACTAGTTAAATGAATGATCACAGGTCTATGAGGAAACATTTGAATGAAGAGGTGATCAAAGACATGAAGGGAGATGCCAGTATGATGGCTGAAATAGAAAGAGAATGGGAACAATTGAATGAAGACAGATCTAACATACGACAAGTGTTTTCAACTGGTGATGCCCGCATTGTGTTGCCCTGTAACATGGACAGAATCATGTGGAATGCACAGAAAATATTTAGAATTGATAAACGCAAACCCTCTGATCTGCATCCTCTGAAAGTCATAGAAGGTTAGAAGTTTGGTTTACTCCTTTTGAAAGTTGTGACTCAAGAAATAATAATTGTAGATATTTGTTATAAAATTGTTAAACTAGAATACTTTCTATTTCTTTGATTAATTTAAATGACTAATTGTGACAAAAACATGTCCAGGCTTAGCATTGACAAAATCTACCAATATAAATGCTCAATGATTGGCTAATGAAGTTTCACTTTGCATCTTTAGGTGTCCGAGACTTGTGCCGTAGGCTAGTAATTGTAGTGGGTGAGGACAGGATCTCCTACCAAGCTAATGAGAATGCCACTCTGTTGATGAAAGCTTTGATTAGATCAACATTGTGCACCAAGCGTGTGGCTGAAGAGCACTGTCTAACTTCTGAGGCATTTGAATGGGTGCTTGGTGAAATAGAAACCAAATTCCAACAGGCAATGGTAAGGCACATTTGTATGGAGATGAGATAATTGAAGCTTTCATAACTATTTAAGAATGTTCATGTATTTTTTTTTTTTTTTGTTAGGTTTAGGCCTAATTTTTATTTTTAGAAAATACTTGCATCATAGCTAGCTGTTTGTTTTTCTCTTGTTAAAATCCAATGCTGATTGGTTTGGTATAAGTCATTTGATTTATTGGATTGTTTTTTTATTTAAGAATTGACAATCACTGAAATAAATAAAAAAATGTGTAACATTAGATGGACATGTCTTGCCAATAAACTTTTATTCAATTTTTTTTAGTTTTTTGGCTGTTAGGGTTTTTAATGATGAATATTATTTTTTAAAGGAAAAAAATTCTAAAAGATATAATTTTTTTTGTTTTTACTGGTAAATACATTTTTTAAAAATTTGATCAAAATGGCTAGTGTCAGTAAAATCAGATGAATTAAATTATATTGTAAATATGATTTTGCTGACATTGTTACTAAGATTATTGTCATAAACTCTACAGTAACTACTATGGTTACAAACTATTAGAGGAAAAAAAATTCACTGCCAGAATTATAGCTTAGTGCTTGGCTTTTAAAAAAAAAATGGAAACTATAAATTGTTTATTTTACACACACAATGATAGTAAGATTGTTGCAAAAATGACTTACTAAATACTTTTTTTTAAAAATCAGTCATAACTTTAAAAATAGGTTAATGAAATGTGTTGATATACTTGAGGGTAATTATTGAGCTGTAAAAGAAAAATAAATCTTGCAGTCTGTTGATATACTTAAGGGTAATTATTGAACTGTAAAAGAAAAATAAATCTTGCAGTCTGAAAAAGGATACATCTATTTCTGTAAAGCAATATTTCTTTTATTTCTAGGCACATCCTGGAGAAATGGTTGGCGCTCTGGCTGCCCAATCTCTTGGAGAACCTGCAACCCAGATGACACTGAACACTTTCCATTATGCTGGTGTATCTGCCAAAAACGTCACACTTGGTGTGCCTCGTTTGAAAGAGATTATAAATATCTCCAAGAAACCCAAAACCCCATCTCTCACTGTGTACCTTTTGGGTCAGGCTGCACGTGATGCAGAGAGATGCAAAGATGTCTTGTGTCGCCTGGAGCATACAACACTTCGTAGGGTCACAGCCAACACTGCTATTTATTATGACCCTGACCCAATGAACACTGTGATTGCTGAAGACCAAGAATGGGTAAGTTCTTAAGTTAACTATTTTGATCATTTTTTTGTTTACCATTTACTAGCTACATGAGTATTCTCTGGAGGTATTCAACTCCTCTCCCAGAAATTGTCTGCATTAGTGTATTGACAAACTGCTCACTCCTTCATCTTGTCTTAGAAATTTTTTTTCTGGCTGCCTTATTTGCTTTTTGAGAAATGTCATCACCTTGTCCAGTGTTGCTGCTTGACAGAGCTGTCAAATCAAGAAGGTCTTTGGTTGGTGCCAGTGTTAGGACTGTCCATTATCTTTAATTCACATTTTCTCCTTCAAAAAAATAGTGCTTGCATTAGTTTAAATTATCTTGCTTTCAACATATTTCTGAAAATTATGTTTTTTAGGTCAGTATCTATTATGAGATGCCAGATTTTGATGCCTCAAGAATATCTCCTTGGCTTCTGCGTATTGAACTTGACAGAAAGCGTATGACAGACAAAAAACTCACCATGGAACAGATCTCTGAGAAAATTCAGTCTGGGTTTGGGGATGATCTGAACTGTATTTTCAATGATGATAATGCTGAGAAGTTGGTACTGAGAATAAGAATTATGAATTCAGACAATACCAAATATCAAGATGTAAGTATAATAAATGGTTGTGTATATTTAGCAGTTCAGATTTTTAAAGTCTTCACAATGATTTTTTGTTTTCATCTGCTTTTATTTGTATTTAGGAAGAAGAAGTGGTTGACAAAATGGAGGATGATGTTTTTCTGCGTTGTATTGAAGCCAATCTTTTGTCTGATATGTCTCTACAAGGCATTGAAGCTATTGCTAAGGTAAGTCACTGTTTGTTAATATTAGGGATACTTTTCTGCAAGGATTTTTAAGTTAGATTTGAAAAACAATAAATTTACTAAGAGTAAGGTGGATGGTTCACTTCCTTTTTTTTTCCAGGTTTACATGCATCTACCAAATACAGATGACAAAAGAAGAATTCATATTACTGAAGAGGGTGAGTTTAAAGCTGTGAGTGAGTGGATCTTAGAAACTGACGGTTCAAGTTTAACTAAGGTACTCAGCGAGAGAGATGTAGACCCTGTCAGGACCTACACAAATGACATTGTGGAAGTTTTTGATGTAAGTTTTAATGTAAATAAATATTTTGTTAGTACTGTCACCATTTGGAAGTATGGTGGCTGAGTGGTAATATGCTTGGCTTTCAAACCCAGTGTTCTTTGGGCGCCTTTGAGTCCACCCATTTCTAATTGTTGAGGAAAAGTAAAGGCATTTGGTCATGCTAGCCACATGACACTCTTGTTAACTGTGGGCCACAGAAATAGATGACCTTTACATTATCTGCCCTATAGATCGCAAGGTTTGAAAGGGGAAACTTAACTTTTTACTGTCACCATAGACATTTTGAGTCAAATTTCTGATTTTTTTCAGATCGTTCCACAAATTATACACTATTTGTCAGGGTGGGATTTCAGATTCGCTAGGGTATGATATTATATTACGGTCCCGTATCCCCAGCCTGAACAGAGTAACACAAGAACCTAAAGGTAGTAGCATGTAAACTACAAACATTGAATAACAGTTATTCAACTGAACATTTAGTGAATAACAACAGTTGTCAACAGGAGCAATATTTAATTAAACTTAATTGTAAGTTTCAAACATATTTGCATGTACAGCAATATCCTTGAAGTTAGCATTTGATACTAATTAGTCTAATATCACACCAACAGGTTTCCGTAACACACCTTCACACTCACACTCCATCTCGGCGCCCAACAGAAGCTCAACTCCCTACACCTCAACACCGATAGTTGCTACACAACTCCAAGGGCAGAAAGACGACACACTTTCCCATAGCCCAAACCTAACACCCTGAAACGAAAAGAAAACCTAGATCTAGCGCTGCCGCTACAAGAAAGAACTTTTCAATAACGACACCCGTACCGAAAGATCAGCGTACTTAATAAAACTATGTACTTACGTACCCTTACAAGGGGAACCAAAAAACCAGCTACCCAGCTCACAAAAGCAGCTCTCTCTCTCTTGCGGAAACTAAGGATGACGTAAACACACACACAATATTCTAGACAACAAAACGCACTTAGAAGAAACTACTTCCTATACGCTAAAACACCAAGATTAAATGCAAAGAAAAACTTCAAACGCGCACGACACTATTATCCAGGCCTTGTTTTCAATGAGAACATTTGATAATTTAGCTATAGAAAATTTTATTATTTTTAAGCAAAAACCTTTTATCAAATTACATAGTGTATTCAGCATTCATACTAATTATAGTACACAAAAACTGACACAGAAATCTCTTCACAACATTGACAAAGAATTAACTTAGTACAAGACCATCAACATTTTAACAGATTTTCATTTTGTTTTTAAATGTTTGCCCATACCTGGTGTTAAGTGTACACTTATAAAAGTGTTCACTAATAATTATTTTCTTAAGTCTAAGAATCGTTCTAGACATGACATCCACAAACTGCCTCTCAAAATTTTTTACACTTTTGTAAAGAAAAGATTAGTTTTTTAAACTTAATATTTCTTTGCTGTACTTTCAGACCTTGGGTATTGAAGCTGTACGTAAAGCTATTGAACGTGAGATGAACCACGTCATCTCTTTTGATGGTTCTTACGTCAACTATCGCCATTTGGCCCTGCTTTGTGATGTTATGACCTCCAAGGGTCATTTGATGGCCATTACTCGTCACGGTATTAACAGACAGGAAACTGGTGCTCTGGCTAGGTGCTCTTTTGAAGAAACGGTAAGATCATTGTTTAGTTTACACTCGTTTTATTTTATACCAAAACATTTAAAAATTCAAAGTAGTGTAAGTCTATATAATTTGACAGTTTATATTTAATGGTAATGTAATTTCTTTTTCAGGTTGATATTTTGATGGAGGCTGCTTCTCATGCTGAGATTGATCCAATGAAAGGTGTCTCTGAAAACATTATGTTGGGGCAGTTGGCTAAAATTGGAACTGGTTGTTTTGAATTGCTTCTTGATGCAGAGAAATGTAAATATGGTATGGAAATTCCATCTCAGCTTGGCCCTGGACAGTTAGCAGGTACGTTTTGGTCACACTAATTTTTTAAAATCTTTCCAAGCTGATTTAATCAGTTTATAAAAGATCATTTAATGAAATATCAGTCTAGTTTTGAAAATTTTAAATATCAATTTAATAGCTAGCTTCAAAAATATCATTTTATGAATAGTCCTGATAGTACTCTGAATATTTTAAATAGTATTATATGAATTACCTGCTGTACAGAATAGACTTGTGATGAAAAATGGCTTTTTACTCATTTATTTTCTAGGTGGAGCTGGAACTGGTATGTTTTTCGGTGCTGCAGGATCACCAACAAGTTCAATGTCACCACAGATGACCCCATGGGGTCAAGTTGGCACACCAGGCTATGCTAGTGCCTGGTCTCCTGGAGTAGGTAGTGGCATGACACCAGGTGGTGCTGGATTCTCTCCCTCCGCTGCCAGTGAGGCTGGCTACTCTCCAGCCTATTCTCCTGGCTGGTCACCACAGCCTGGATCTCCTGGTTCTCCCAGCTCTCCTTACATTCCATCACCACGTGGAGCTTCCTCGCCTGGCTACTCACCATCATCGCCAGTCTACTTGCCAAGTTCCCCAGCCATCGCTACTCCCCAGAGCCCAAGCTACTCTCCAACTTCCCCATCTTACTCCCCCTCCAGCCCTGGCTATTCACCAACCAGTCCAAAGTATTCACCAACTTCTCCCTCTTACTCTCCCACCAGCCCATCTTATTCCCCCACATCTCCTTCTTACTCACCAACATCGCCCTCTTATTCCCCAACCTCCCCATCCTATTCACCTACCTCTCCAAGCTACAGCCCAACAAGCCCCTCGTACTCGCCTACATCCCCTTCCTATTCTCCAACCAGCCCATCTTACAGTCCTACAAGCCCATCTTATTCCCCTACAAGCCCATCTTATTCTCCAACTTCTCCTTCATACTCCCCAACCTCTCCTTCTTACTCTCCCACTTCCCCATCATACTCTCCCACTTCCCCATCTTATTCCCCAACTTCCCCATCTTATTCTCCCACCAGTCCTGGGTACAGTCCCACAAGTCCATCCTATTCTCCATCTTCACCCAATTATTCCCCAACTTCTCCTTCTTACTCTCCCACGTCTCCTTCATACTCCCCTACATCCCCATCCTATTCTCCCTCCTCCCCTTCATACTCACCATCTTCTCCATCTTACTCTCCCTCCTCACCAAACTACTCTCCCTCATCCCCATCATACTCTCCTAGCTCTCCAAAGTACAGCCCATCTTCACCATCTTATTCTCCTACATCACCATCTTATTCTCCATCATCTCCGCAGTACTCTCCAAGCTCACCAAAGTATTCCCCATCTTCCCCTCAGTATTCCCCATCTTCCCCTCAGTATTCCCCATCTTCGCCATCTTACTCCCCCTCATCCCCCAAATATTCCCCAACCTCACCAAGGTACAGCCCAACATCCCCAGACTACTCCCCATCCTCCCCACACTACTCCCCAACCTCTCCCTCTTATTCCCCTTCATCCCCCAACTATTCTCCAGCTTCACCAACCTACTCTCCATCATCACCCAAGTATTCTCCCACATCGCCCACCTCCTCCCCTGCATCGCCTGGCTACTCCCCAAGCAGTCCAGCTTACTCTCCCAACACTCCTCATTACAGTCCCACTAGCCCTCATTATGGCACTGATCTGGAAGATGATGACCAGCCTTAAGTGCCATGCCAAACTGTTAAATTGAATGCCTATTCATATCATGCCAACTGTTTTATTGAATGTGTATGGTATTCATATGCCAACATTTTTTTCTTGTGAATTGTGATGATGATTCTTCTTCTATTCTAGTGAAGAAATAACAGTTTTGAAAAGTTTTCAACATTTTTTTTTGTGTGTTTTATTTGCTTCATTCCTTTCAACTGGTTTATCAGAAGTTTGACTATACTTTGTTCTAATATATGTGGCTTTTGAATTTATTCATTATATCTCACTTAATGTTGGATCTTAGTTTCATGTATATAAAATAATTACTTTGTAGATAGTTTCTAATGAGTTTCCTACAATTTGGATGGGAACAAATGAAAGCAAAACTGTTTCTGTTGATTTTTTTTGTAATGACAAATAATGAAAAGTAATTGTGTTACTTGTTGAGATGTCAATAAATGATGGAAAAAGTCTCTTATTTGACTACATTTGTTGACATGCATACTGTCACTTGTAGTTTTACCATCAAAGGTAGCTTAGGCACATTACTGATTTCATAATGGACCTCATTCACCAATTGTAAACAAACATTTAGCCATGTGATAATATGGATGAAACAATGAAAATTACTTATCAAGTGACAGCCTTTATGGATTGCGTAATTTGTATAGAAGATATGGAGAACCACGCAGCAAAACGTTGTTTGTTTACAATTGGTGAATGAGGTCCATTGTCCAAATGCAAAAAAAAGTGACATTTCTTTAAAAAAAATTTTTTTTTAAAAACCCCCATGAGATATGGAGAAACGTACTTTTTGGCTGAAGTCCATTTTTTGGTTACGTTTACTTTACAAAAAAAAAAAAAGGTCTATAGGGGCTAACTCTCTCAGAACTTCCCTTACGAACCACTGTCGATCTTGTTTCGTACTGAAATTGATGGTAACATCTGGTGTACCCTGTACTGTTTTCCTACCTTGGTAGAAACTTTTGTAACACTACTGTAATAATGGCAATGTCTTCGATTAGAGTGCTGTGTTTCACACGACTACGCAAACCCAGTTGTGAGCTGCATTGATTTCCATTTGACTTTCGAACTACAGAGTGCGATACAGTTGGCACAGATGAAAGAAGGGATCGCTAGCCCTTTTACCTTCATCACCCCCCCCCCCCCCCCGGGCGTGGGCAGCCGGGCAATGGCTCTAGGACCCCGCCAAACTAACGCAAATGAGCCTCTTATTCCTGGCATCTAGAAGAAATCTGTCCATTTGGTCACAGGTCCTGGCGGCACTTGGCACGATTCTATTCGTGTGTAGGCTGCCGAGTACACGAACCACTGCCTAGTAAATCTCATTTGTTTTTTCACAACAAAACTCATGCAGGACGGCTGCCTGGTCGTGCGGTTTGCGCGCTGGACTCGTTCAGATTTATCGATGGTCGAGGGTTCAAACCCTCCCCGCACCCATCCCCGTCGTCCTGCGAGAGGTTTGAACTAGGAAGTAATTATCTTCGACTCTTAAGGAACATCCGAAACATGTAAAACATTTTCAAAACAAACATACAATACCCATTCGTAATTTATCCTAATTATGTTTAAAAAAAGGTTTGCTATGAACTGCTAGCGTGAGGGCGGGGGTAAAGCGCAAGGCCATAAGACCGACAGGGTGTCGCGTCGGGTTTGAATCTCGCTGAAGACTGAGATTTTGAATTTCGGGATTTTTAGGACTTGCCATGAGTCAACCTAACTCTGGGTACCTGACAATGGCTGGGAAAAGTAAAGGTCGTTGTGCTGGCCACATTACACGCTCGTTCAGTGTCGGACATAGAAACAGATGACCTTTACATCATCTGCCTTATAGATCGCAAGGTCTAAAAATGGTAATTTTCTCGTTACTTGCAAAATATGGAGAAACTGGATTTGCAATAGCTCTATTTTTTTAAAAATACCAGAGGTCAAACAGACTACACAAAATTAATAGCTGCTTTTCCCGTAAAATGAGATTGAAAACATGAAAAAAAAATTAATTAATTATTTAAACAAGATACATGTAAAAAATGCTTTTAAAAAATCATATTAAGCTCAGTTGTAGGCCTATCAATTAATCTGGAAAAGTCATGTAATTCAATTTGTAATAGATCTTATTATTCTATGCTAACAATAATAAATCTGTACGATTAGAAATATTTGTACCGATTGTTTTTGTTAAGCGCAATTTCATGCTCTTAGGCTGAGCTTTCGCAGTACTATGGTCCTATCACTTGTCTGGACCAGTTTGGGAAAGGGGTGTGGGAGAAAGATGGTGGTATTTTTGTGAATATTATTGTGATCAATTTTTAAAGGCATTTATACAACCAAAAAAAAAAAAAAAAATTTGATCTACCTGAATTCTAACTCGAGGGCTCTAGCCTCCGTAACCTAACACATTAACCTCTGTAGACTAGATAGTGCTTATGAAAATAGAAAATTTTATAGTTACTTATTGTTATTTTCAAACTTTAAAGCAAAGTATAAAGGGGGCTTATACAAATTATACCACCACAATTTATTTCCCTGACCAAACAAGATAATTTCCTACCAATACTTAATTAACTAATTGTTGTTTTGTTTTGTCAGGTAAAACAAATAATTGTGCAAAATTTCAGCTTCATCCGAGATTGGGTGTATGAGAAATAACCTGTACAAACTTTTTACCAGACAGAGAGTTTATATAAGCTTTCTAAAAACAAAACAATGCTTATTATAAGGAAAAGGATCACACAATAGACCTAACTGCCATATCTCTCAATGCTGCAATGTTTATCTCCCCTTTCCTATTAAAAAACACTAATTGATTAGCTAATTGGTGGGTGGGGGAGAGGGGGAACAATTTAAAAATCCCCACTTGAGGGGTAACCCCTAATAAGTGTCCGAAAATTTTTAAATCAAATATTAAGCCATTATCTCGTGTCATGATGACAAATGTCAAAATACAGGGGTCCATAATGAGGTCAATTAAGCCTCTCGTCCCCAAATCCCTGTCTATTACGGCCATGTGTATCGGAGGTGGGCTTTTCTAAAGCGGGTCGTTCCATTCAAGCAAAAAGTCTGTCAGAAAACATAACGATTGGCAGGGTGAAAAAAAACAACAATACAAAAAGGAGTTTCCAAAGACAAGAAAATAGGAAAAGTGCGAAAAGGGGGGAGGAGAGCGAGAAAGAAAGAGAATGGGTCTTTCCAATTCAGTGTAATAGATAGAATTAACGGCTAAAAAAAGTATGTTTGTGGGGAGGGGATCGTTAAAATGCGGACTGTTTATTGGGGAAAAAAATGTAGGTGGTGTCCCGGCCAAAACAGCCTGGGAACAAAAGTAGTTCGTGTTTCTTTGTGTGTGTGTTGCCTTCCTAATGCGTATATTAGATGGGATCTGCATGCATACGAGCACAGGGGTTGTAGTAGATTTAGTTCCGACATGCTTAAGTATCGCAGATTCGTTTTTAAATGGACAGGCGATATATATGGGCTTGGCCATCTAGTTTAACCACTAATTCATTTAATGATAAACACATGCCAAACAAGTTGTAGGCCTACATCTGTTTGTCATTATCAATGTGCGTGTGTACTTTATATAGATCTATAGTCTTTAATAAATGTGTTTATTGCTCTGATTTTGTAATATAAGATCAGTTCTACTAAATGTGTGAATTATGAAATCTTGAATCGTTTATTTAAATAATTCACCGCAAGAAAATAGAAACACTGGATGTTCCTTTTTGAATGAAAAATATCATGGACTTTTAAAAATATGTGTCTTTAATTTACTTTTTAATAAAAATTAATAATAATTATTGCAACATACGATATAAATATTTTAATAACACGGTTAGACTCTATAGATGACAGCAAATATTTCCTAGCATAAATAATGCTTTGACACCGCTTACTTCAGCCCACCCTAAAATGGCGTTTATTCTGTGATCGGGCTACACTATGAGCACAGTCACAAGGATTAAGTGATGATTTTAGTCACATTAGTATGGAAATATATCTAAATTAGAGTGTAATTATGTTCGGAGTTTTCTTTTTGTAAAATTGTTAAGGTAATATGTCTTATCTAGATCTCCAGAGTTTATTTAAGATACGGTACTATTGTTATAATCGTTGTTATAATTAAGGAAATTAGAAACTTAAGTTGTAAAGTCTAAGTAACTTAGAGTTAGACGACTTAGTAAGTACATATAGATGACTAGATCTCATCTAACTTAATCTAAGTTTTAAGAATCTTTTCTTTATCTTCTTCTTAAGTTAAATTACTTATAACTTAGTTATTTAAGTTAATATTATTAATTAAATTAATAATTCTTGTTAACATAACATGAATGATAGTCTTTATTTTTAGACTTTAGAAGTGAAGTGACTCTTACTCTTAAAACTCTTTACTCTAGACTCAATCTAATAAAATAACTTTAAATCTAAATTAGTAAAATACCAATACGTAATCAAAATAGTCTTAAACTTACATAAACTAGAATCTAGATCTTTTCTACAATGATATAGAAATATAATATAGACTAAATCATATTTAAATAGTAGATTCTAATTTAATTAGATCTAATAATTATGACTAATTCTAGTAAATCTAAGATTAATGATTACGTAGAATATATCAAGACATAGATTAAACACTATCTAGATCTAGCTAGGTCCCAGAGGCCCAGGCCTTTTGCCTAGAATCTATATTAGCCACTTTGGTTATATTTAAAAAATGTATATACTATATATCATATAATCATTATAATATGGGCTAAAATTTAATAGTTATTAGATTTAAGTTCAATTTAATATATCTCAAGTCTAAATGTCAAAGATACTTATCTTTTTACTTTTGCCTTTACCTATACCTTTGCCCTTAGTCTGTTGGACCGTTGGGGCACCATGCAAGATTTGTCGACCATCTTTCTCCATTCCTCTCTGTCTTTTTCCTTAGATAGAACCTCTTTCACTGGCAGGACCGTCCGTTCTTTTATGATTTCTTCCCATTGCTTTCTCATCAATAGTATTTTTAAGTTAAATATATAGTGATTAGATGTACCCATACTATCAAAATCAGATCAGGACACACATAGTATCAAGGCATGGCTGAAAACTAAATTACTGAAGAGTAATTATGCTTGAATTTTGATGGAAAAGAAATGATACGGACTGCAAAATTCTCTTGGGTTTTCACTTAAATTATTATCCAACTACATCATTACATGAAATACTATATGAATACATTTCATGGAGAAAAGTGGTGATTTTGCTAAACATCAGATACAGTTTATTGGTTGTCATTTCTACATTCTCTACATCTAGGTTTTCTTCCACTTACTGGCATTTCTTGTTCTCATCAGATTCTTGGTCACTTCATTTAAGATGTGAAATGAACTTATTTTTAAAAAGTTATTTTGCCAAATCTGTGCTTGTGTATCATAGGTGTAATGGCCTCAAATGCAACATTAGCTTCTCTCCCTTCATAGTGCTAGTTAGAATTCCTGGAGTTTACAATTAAACAAAATTAATGTCTTCTAGTTCTGTGATTTTCTGAGAAGTGAAAGCAAAGTTCATAATTTACGACAACAGTTTTTTTTAAATTTAAAAATAGTCATTTCTTTAGTGAAAATACTGTAAATGGTTCTGAATATATTACAGATTTAGTTGAGAAAAGAGATGACTAGATTCTTGTCTATTTACTTTTTGGGTTATGACATTTTCTTTTAAACATTTCTAAAAAAAGATACATAATGTCAACATTCTTCTCAGTCTAGTTTTAGAAAAAAAAGAAATAGTTTTTTCTGTCTATTAGTCCCATTAATTTTTGTAGCATTTATTTATATATATTCAAATTTAAGTTAATCTTACTTTAACATCTGCAGTGTCTAAGTGTGTAGTTAAGGCCTTGTATCCAATATTTCTGACTAAATTATTCTGATCTGGCTTCTGTTTTACTTCATATTCTAGATCTTAAGGCAGCAATTTGAAATAATTCAGACCACAAAATGAAGGAATATAAAGTAGTTGTGTTGGGGAGTGGAGGAGTTGGCAAAAGTGCCTTGACGGTCAAATTTGTATCTGGGACTTTCATGGAAAAGTATGATCCTACTATAGAAGATTTTTATAGAAAAGAAATTGAAGTCGACTCTGCGCCATCTGTTTTGGAGATTCTTGATACTGCAGGAACAGAGCAGTTTGCTTCAATGAGAGATTTGTATATTAAAAATGGTCAGGGGTTTGTTATAGTGTACAGCATTACCAGTATACAAACATTTCAAGACATTAAAACCATGAAAGATCAAATACAGAGAGTGAAAGGGATTGACAGGATTCCCATGATCCTCGTAGGCAACAAGTCAGATTTAGACAGCCAGAGGGAGGTGTCCTCCTCTGAAGGGGCTTGTCTTGCTCAGCACTGGGGCTGTCCTTTCCTTGAAACCTCAGCTAAAAGTACAAATAATGTGAATGAGGTGTTTATAGAAATAGTGAGAGAAATGAACTCTACCCCCTTGAAAGATAACAAAGGCTGCTGCACAGTTCTTTAAAACTTGACTTGGATATTTTGTAGGGTAAGTTTTGTTTTGTTTTTACTTCTAATGGAATATATTTTGGCATTTTAAACGTATGATATATATTGAATTTAAAAATCCTTTTTTTTTTTTTTTTAATTTCACTAGTACTATGGTCTGGTAGACTGCATGCAGACATACTTATTTTCCTAAAGCTGACCAGCAATATTAAAATATGTTTCACCACTGTTCTCCCATTGTACATTGTAGTCTCTCTTTTTAGCGATCCCCTAAAGGGGAAAAGACGCCATTAGTTTTGTGTGTCTGTCTGTCCATTCGTCCCGTTTAAATCTTGCTAACTAGAAAAGATAGTGAAAATCCGAAATCATAATATTTTAGACCATTTTAAAGTTCTGATGCAAAGGCTACTTTTTTCTTTTCTGAAAGCGAAAAATCTAATCATATTTACTTTCACCTATCCCTTGGTCTGCTGGACCGTTGGGATATCACACACGATTTGTCAACCTTCTCCATTCTTCTGTCATTTGCCTTTGATAGAATTTCATTCTGATATTCTTTCTGATAATATTGAAACCTGCCTTTTTACCTGCCTGGTTGGACCACTTCAGGGGCCGATTTTGAGTTTGTTTCCACACAAACTGTCTTTGTTTTATTTATTTATTTATTTACTCATTCTCTTTATTTAAAATCAGCACTTTCTAAACTTCCACATTTTGAGCTGTTCTACAGTTGTGCTGGCAGTTTTTCTTAGATTGTTTGTGTCATTCCTCTCTCTTTTAGGTTGACCATACTTTAACTGTGTCTCACTCTCTTGGTAATAATACTAATAATTTTTATTATCCAAAAGGAAATTAGGCTTTCAATTTGTGCATTATACAGAACAAAACATGATAACTATAGAAAACAAAATATACATTGACATTTGTTATCTCTCTCTCTTTCTCTTACGTGTTGTCTTCTCCCCCCTCTCTTTCTCTCTCTCTTTTCTCACTCTCTCTTTCTCTCTCTCGTGTTGTCTTTGTCTTTCCACTTTTGTGCCATCTCGAGCTTACCCCCTACTCCTTTCTGATGGCCACTGCATGTGATCACATCAGACCTCACCATCTTGTTGCTTGTGCTCAAGACCAGCCCCCTAGACCTTGTGCAATGTGTGACCTCTCCTGGCCTCCCTAGAGACAGCTGTTGAATTCATTAAGCACTGTCTCCTACTTGAATGTGTGCGTTTAGATTGTAGATGAGTGCAGTCCCTGCCAACACGCCTGGTGTGTGTGTGTGTGTGTAGTGCTGGCCTGTTGCGCTCACTCCTAGAAGTAGAAAGTGTCTCTGTGTCATCATGTTGGCTTTCAGTCTTGTCTTTTCTGTGCTATTTATAAAGCTTTTAAAAGTCTTATCATACACTTATTGAAACAGCCAGAAGAGTGTTTACAGTAATCTGAGCCTTTTTATTTCCTTATATGTATGTTTGAACACATTATAAAAAAGTTAATCAATATGTAACAGTATTGCTCTTCTCTCTCTCTCTTTTTCTTCTAAACTTTATCACAAGTTCTAGAGAAGTTTATAGTGAACCATCTCTAACAAAGTCTTCTTTAAGTTTAAGCAACTGGTAATCCTACATTTTGACTTCATTATTGGATGGGAACAAAATACAGTCCAATGTATATTTTTGACTTAACACCGGTCTGTATTTTCGCAATGTTTCCTTATTTCGTTGTAGAAACAAAAAAATCGCCATGACACCACACTCGACATTAAAACGGTTTGAACAATGTTCTTTTAACAAATGTCTATTACTTTAATGAAACGTTGTGGCCTAGTGTGGTAAAGCGCTTGGTGGTCTAGTGTGGTAAAGCGCTTGGTGGTCTAGTGTGGTAAAGCGCTTGGTGGTCTAGTATGGTAAAGCGCTTGGTGGTCTAGTGTGGTAAAGGTCTTGGTGGACTAGTGTGGTAAAGCGCTTGGTGGTCTAGTGTGGTAAAGCGCTTGGATGTCTAGTGTGGTATAGCGCTTGGTTTCCGAACCGAATGGTCTCGAATTCCAGTGAGAATTGGGATTTTGAATTCGGGATTTTTATGGCGCCTTTTCCATCCAACTCTACCGGGTGCATGACTCGTTTAGGAAGCGGTTGGTCTTTGTGATAGCCTTATAAAACCCACGTTAACCGTAGAGCACGGAAACAACGGAGCTTTACACCATGTGCCCCATAGAGTGCAGTCTGAAAAGGTTACCTTTACTTTACTTTATTACTTATAAGATAATATAGTAATATTGTCTTGTGTGGAGTGTATGAAGTGTCACTACGTGTATTAGGAAAGTATTGTAACGCCGTGACACATACTTCCCAATAGTGCTAATGTTTCACGTGAAGTCTGAACGCTATTCTGTAGAAGAGTTAAAACATATGAACTAGAAGAGTTAAAACATAGGAACTAAGTCACTAGGCCTCTCCCTCCTCTAACCTTTTCTCGCACTCGGCTTATTATCGCAAACTGCGTAGCTCAATGCTAGATGTGAAGAGGACGGTAGCAGCTCAGACGTTTATCTCTGACCCTGACATCCCAGGCAGTGTCGAATACCGGCCACTCGTTTGACTGTGGAATCTGGATATCTCTCTACTCATAAGTGGTTAGGGGCGTATTCGTGAGAGGGGAAGTGTCGGCTCTATGGCGGAACGTAGAAAATAAATAGGAATACATGTATCTAGAGCTAATCGCCAGATGATGCTAATTTGTATTTATGTCCTACGTTGAGATAAAATTATGCCGACAGAAAAATAGAGGCAATAGGCCACACGTGGCGCAGTCAAGTCTACACCATTAATGGCACCCCATTCCCCCCTAACTCCCACACTATATGTTGTTGGTCACGAGGAGATTGCTGCTGCATGGGAATGAAGAGGCAGCAACGTTATGACATGAAATCATTTTAAAAACCTTCAGACAAAAAAGAAATTGAGCGTTCTGTACACAGAAAATCACACCGCTTCACTTCTTCGCCCTTTAGAAATTAAAATGTATGCTCACTTTTATGACCTGTTTACGTTTGTGCTAGTGCTTAACATTGATGCTATTGATACAAATATATTTTTATTGTAACACTCAAAAAGTGGGAAGGGCCAAAGACAGCTATTTGAAAAATTAAATGTAAAATAGTTTGGCTAAATGCTGGCCCCTATTTGTCCATCACTGTTACGCTTTTACTATAGAAGAGTGTGATCACCATCTCCTTTCTTCCTTTAAGTCATTGTTTATGTAGTTCTACCACAACTTTACTTGAAATGTATAATGTAAAGTATAACACCCTACTGTTTCTTCCTTAAAGTCATTATTAATGTAGTTCTACCACAACTTTATTTGAAATGTATATAATGTAAAATAACAACACCCTACTGTTTCTTCCTTTAAGTCATTATTTATGTAGTTCTACCACAACTTTATTTGAAATGTATATAATGTAAAATAACAACACCCTACTGTTTCTTCCTTTAAGTCATTATTTATGTAGTTCTACCACAACTTTATTTGAAATGTATTATGTAAAGTACAACACCCTACTGTTTGTACGTTTCTACTACAGTGTAGTGCGTACTTGTTAGTGGAACGTAGTGGTGGGTGGATCGTTACGTCCTTGGGCAGCGTTACCGTTCCCTCTTATGAAACCTTGTATCCATTCTATTACGACTGTTGTGTCATTAAACGTGTGCATTTCTTGCCTTGGCCTAACGTTCACCTTGCCAGGGAGCGCCCAAGGAGTTACTTTTATTGACTTACCACCACTGTCACACCTACACGCGCGCGCATCCTAGAAAGTAAGACTTAGTGTCACCTACATATTTACCTATATACTTGAGGCCCCTCCCCCCCCCCCCCTTTTTTTTTTTCTTCTAAATTTTAACTTAAAGGATCGCGAAGATTTCTTTTCCCCGACAAACATGGTAGATGAATGAGTGTGTGTGTGTTGTGTATATTGGAAGTGAGTGTGTGTGTGTGTTGTTGCAGGGGAGACTGTTCATGGTAGATGAGTGTGTGTGTGTTTGTGTTGTTGGGGTGCGGTGAGGCTGATCACATGCAGGGACCAATCACAGGCCTGTCGTGTCAGTTGGGTGAAGACAGATTAAATTAACTGAGTGCTATATGTCAACAAAACCCGCCCCGGTTCAAGTCCGTGTTTGGCCTACACTACACGGCCGTCTGTCTTCCTTCCCACCACCTGACGTATGCAGCTCTTCTTAAGAGTTACCGGTAGTTTGTATAGTAGGTTTTAATTACCAGCGGGTGAGTTGCCGAGGTAGCACGAATCTCTTAATGCACATCTATTGTCAAGTAGGCCTACCTTATGTTTCCAAAAACTTAACACTGCTTTTCAAAACAAAATAAAATAATTGGCCAATCAATTAATGGTGCGCCTTAGAACAGCGGCTACTCGGGGTATCTTTGTCCCAGTAGTAAGTGCCTCAATAATGACACACAAATTAGGGGGGTATTTAAAGGCTTTTAAGTATTATTGTTATTGTGCCTCCTTGACTTTCACATCAATCCCATTATAACAGTCCCAAACAATGCATCGGTATATGTATTACTATAGTTGGGTCTCTATATTTTGTCTGAAATATGTCATTTTTTTTAAATTAGAGAGTAACTTTTGAAATAAATGTCATAACACGCATGTCATAATCAGTATAACTATAGAAAACAATATTAGAACTATTGAAACAAAATGTAAACTAAACAAATAGCTGAGTACTTTGTGATTTTTTGTGTGGAATAAGGTCATAAGGTCCAGTGTAGGGGATAGCATTGAAGAACTTGACAGGGATGTACATGACAAGACACAACGACTAAAGCGTCCTGTTTCCTGACGTCATTTCTCTGTTTGCCTCATCACATCCATGATGAATCGTTTGCACCGCGCTGCATCATTCAAGCCCATGACCTATATAGAGGTGTGCATGAGTGAAACATGTACATCACAAACAAACGTCTGCTTTTCGAGGTGGTATTTACAGCACCATAGAACTAGTACAAAATAATCTCCCGCGTTCCATGATTACGTGTTTTTTTTTTATTGTTGTATCTTTTTGCCGGTTTCATTGTCTTTAAAACCAGGCCAACACGGTCATCACTTATCTCTCTCTCTCTCTCTCTTCTTATTTTCGTGTGTGCAGTTTTTCTAGGTTATCGCCCGGCCCAGTGTGGTGCAGTGAAGCATTAGTATGTCATTACTGTATGTCTACTGTTAGTAGATCAGGGGGCAGACAACCCACTCGATGTTTAGTCTGACATAAGTCTATCTGGAATGTGCCCTAATGTCGTAACCTTACCTTATAGGAAAAGTCAAGAGGGCCAGAGAGCGATCGTGTTGAGGAGCGCCCTAAATCACTGTCAAGTTGCTCTGCAGGGTTGGACGTGTACTACATATAATTTATCATCCAAAATAATTACAAAGAACATGTTTTATTACCCAGGCTCATTTTCTAGTTCACCGTTTTGTCGTAAAAGTCCCGGATTTCGATAGCTAAATTCAATGCGAAAGCTACTGTCCTGTCTATTATATATAATAACCCAAAGATGTCTCTTTTAGCGTATTATGTATACACATTTATCATACGAATGCAACATGTTTAATTTTTCGAAAGTCTTCATTTGATCATTCACCTCTTCGGACTAAGGCAATGCCTTTTTGTAAATATTACAATTATCCCCCCCCCCCCCCCCCCCTTTTGCTTGTACAAAGACGCACCACGAATGAAGAAATTAGAAACAGGATCGATGCAGCAATTGGACGCCACGATGATCTACTAACCACTGTCAAAAACACAAACTTAAAATCTATGGACACACCACAAGGTTCTCATGGCTCGCCAAGGCCTTCCTTTAGGAAACAGTACCAGGAAAAAGAAGAGGAGGATAGAGAAAGCGATGAGAAGACTATATAAAAGAATGGACAAGCATGTCATTGAATGAAATTCTATCCAAGGCAAAGACATAGAGGAATGGAGAAAGATGGTCAACAGATCTTGTATGGTGTCCCAAGATGGTCAACAGATCTTGTATAGTGTCCCAACGGTTCAACAGACTAAAGGGTAGGTGAAGAAAGGTACTGTCTGCAAAGTATGTACTCTGAGTTTGAAACTAAAAGTTGGAAAGAGATCAAATGCTTTCGGAAGCTACAAGACATCACACACAGGAGAGTTATTATTGTCAGGGTGTCCTCCTGAAATTCCAGGATGTCCTTGAATCTCCTGGAATTTCAGAAAAAATCAAAAAGTCCTGGAAATCTCCTGGAATTTTAAAATATCTCCTTGAATGTCCTGGAATTTCGTCGATCGAAAAAAAAAAACGGCATACAAAATTCGACACCGTTTCTGCGGATGGGCCGTCGCGGCGGAAATAGATTCGAAATGATTTCGATCTAGTGAAGATAATTCACAACCTAACTTGAAAACTTCGTGCATTTTAGTCAATTGAATGATCTCGATACATCTAAGGTCTAGATTAGTCTAGAAATAGGCCTACGCTAGATTCTAGATTTACGCTAAATCACTAGAATATAGTGAAGATAAGCCTTGAAAAGTCCTCGAATTTTAGTGACTTAAATTAGATCTAGAGTCTGGATTTACGGTAGATTCGGTGTAGATAATTCTCACATAGCTGTGAAAAGTCCGCGAATTTTAGCGACTTAGATCTAGAGTCTAGATTTACGGTAGATTCAGTGAAGATAATTGTCACACAGCCGCGAAAACTCCGCGAATTTAGTGACTTAGATCTAGAGTCTAGATTTACGGTAGATTCAGTGAAGATAATTGTCACACATCCGTGAAAACTCCGCGAAAGTTGTGACTTAGATCTAAAGTCTTGATTTACCGTAGATTCAGTGAAAATAATTGTCACACAGCCGCGAAAACTCCGCGAATTTAGTGACTTAGATCTAGACTCTAGATCTACTGTAGATTTAATGAAAATATTTCGCACACAGCTGTGTAAAGCCCGTAAAAGTTATTTCGGTCGTAAAAGACAGGGAAACTACAGAGTTGAACAAGAAATTGTGCTTGAAAAAAATAACGCTAATAGGTCTTATACCCCCCCCCCCCCAAATCAAAATATAAAAAATCCAAAAGCCATTATTTAGTAAGCAAATGCCAACTAAACATACAAATAGGCCTGTACGTTACAGCCTCTGTTGATGAGGAGGATTTATGCACAGTTAATAAAACATTACATACACCTAGGAACTAAAAAATGTAGCCTACATTTCCACCACAGAGAAGGCAACTCTAAGAATGTCTCTTATTTAAAAAAAAAATGGAATAGTAATCATTTGTAATGTTCTTTAATAAATCTTTGAAAAGAAAAATGGTTGTTTGAGGTTTTGGGATGGCAGTCAAGTTGTTACTTGATTAAAAGATAACTTACATTACATTTTCTGTGGACATACCAAGCTGATGACATTACTGTTCTGGGTGGGATGTCGGCAATATATTTATTATTTCAAAATAGTTTTGTGTGTGTTTTACGATGTGCGACACACACACATTATATATATATATATATATATTTGTATATATATATATAATATATATATAATAAGGCTTGTCTTCGAGTCCGAAGATTAGTGAGCAACAATAATAATCAACTTTGACTATTGTTATGTAATATTTTGGCGCGAATTTTATATCCTGGAATTTTAAAAATTTCTCCTGGAAAACTCCTTGAATTTCATATTGACTTTGGTGCAGAAACCCTGTATTGTGGAATGTAAGTTGAAGATCCTGTTGACACGGAACGGTCCCAGAGACACAATAAACAGATGTGTGTTAGCGCTAGAAAAGTTCTTCTAGTCAATATTTTGTGTGTTTTTTTTTAAAGTGTTATCATTGAAATGAAATGTTGGCCTCGTCGTTTTATTTGTATTGTCCTAACAGGAGACTTTTTGTGTCTTCTCCGTTTGGTCAGAACATCGGCATTGTTTGGCACGGAGATGGGTGCTAGATAAATGATATGGGGAACAAAACAAAAATCTAAGTTCAAATGACAGGACATACATGTGAAAGATTCCATAGATTGAAAAGGTCCAGTCTATTCAATACCTTGATGCCACTTTGACATCAAAACTAGTGAAGACGTCTTTGCTATAGTGACTTTTTATCACTTAAAAAACAAAACAAAATGTATTTTGGAGCTTTAATGAGGAGTGAACCGACCAATCCTTGGTGGACAGCATTAGAAGACTTGACCATCTGAGAGACAAAACGTTCATTGTTGTTGTTTGCCGTAATCAAAATTAGCATTAAAAAGTCAAAAGGTTGATTTCGTGTCCATGGCAACCACGCCTTAAACAATATTGTTTTGTACAGCGCATTTGAAATCTCGCTCACTAAGTTTGTCTCTGTCTGGTCTGGTCATGACAGACAATACGACAATACATGGGGGGGGGGGGGGGGGGGGTATAAGCACAGAATGAGTAGGGCTGTATACTCTTCCTGCATGAGTCAGTTGACTCAAATATTTACACACCCCTCTTTTTTTTCCCATTCAGTCGCTAGAAGCGTATTATAAAGTGAATGGATCATGTCAACTGTCACACGTGTACGCATTTGTACGTATTTGTAACACCCCTACGTATTACAAATGTGTGAGATATATACACATCTGCGAGATGAAATTATTTGTACGCTAGTTCGTACACTACGAGAAAGATTCCATCTGCTGGTCTTCTCTCAGGATTTGGTAATTCCATCATATGGCGTCATTTGCTGCATCAGTCAGCCGGACGTGATTATTGAAAGGGGCTTAGTGAATATGATTAACTCAAAGTCTAGCCTAAGCCGACACTGGACTTTACTAAGTAGTCACTAAGAGTGGACCGACCTTTTTTTTAATTGTTAGTCGTAATACATCTCGTGGTTTATGAAATAATCTGCTCACGGTAGCAGCGTTGTATTGTGTTTGCGTATGTATTGTTTGACAATGTTTTATAACGTATCGGAACTTAACGAGTTTTTAGTTGTCGAATCAAACTGAAGCAGATCTAGATAGATTTGGAGAGGGGGTGGGGTGGCTGAAAGAGAAATGGACAAGAAACATGCCCCCCACGTGACTGTTTCTAATGGATCATAATTGGATGTTAAGTGTTATGTTTTAGATAATGCTTTGAAGGCAAAAGTAATCGAAAGAGTTGCATGTTGACACACTAATGTTTTGCATCAGGTCATGCTCGGCTACAAATTTGTTTTGTGGTCACTTCCGTTTCTGTTATGTGTACGTACGTTTTACCTACAACCTTGTATGTGGGTTATTATTATTATTACCTTTTTTTTTTTTACATAACTGTGTGTGCGTGTGTAATATAAGTGTGAACACCTTCCTCTTTGTATGTTACTTAACAGCTGTAACACAATGGTGAAATAGTCCCTGTGGGGTGTTCTATCAGTGTCGAATAGTGAAATCATTATCTTGCATCCGTGTGGTTTTATCTTACAAGAGTCAAGTGAGCATTCAGGAGGGAGAAAAAGGAGGGGGGGGGGGGGAGATGCGTTACTAAAAGAGTTTTCAAAGACCTTGACATTAGAATTTGATTTTCTTTTAACGACTGCCACTCGAACAAATGACGGGGTAGCAGATAGTAAGACCTACATTTTTTTTTTTTAAATATATTTTTTTATAATGACTTTTTCATGCATCAGCTAAATGGAGGCTGATAAATGTTGTAAGATTGAACACTTTGGTCATAGTGTACTATTAGTTCTGGCTTCGTTTTGTTCTTGAATATTTCCCAAAGCTCAATATTTGTTTCGTGTTAATCCTTCAGCTTAGGTTTTTTGTTCTCCTTTGGATCGAACAGATTGCTACATCCTATAGTAAAAGAATTCTTCAAATCAGAGCTTTACAAAAAAAATGTCCACTGACGATGTTTATTGCATAAAAAAATGTCAATAACATAAAAACTGGATTTAAGAGTTTTCAAAGTGATTGGTTGTAAATCTGGCGTTGGTCTGTGTAAATTGTTTTCTTGTAACATCGCGCACACACAAACCTATTTTTTTCACCTCTTCCTGTGAGTCTCTTCAGGATTGTGTTAGAGCGATGATGTGTTTACAAGTGTTTTGTTATGGACGTGAGGAGCAGGATAAGATGACCTTGTTAGATTGTTACAGACAACTTCGCATGCCTGGCCTCTACAACAGGACTCTCAAAAGTATGCTGTGCATCAACATCTTTCTTTAGCAGCAGGACCGTTGGATGCCTGCGCACCTCGTGATGCCCTGAGCACCGCGATGGTGTGATGCCCTGAGCACCACGATGTTCTGATGCCCTGAGCACTACGATGTTATGATGCCCTGAGCA
This sequence comes from Biomphalaria pfeifferi, assembly GCA_030265305.1. NCBI lineage: Eukaryota > Metazoa > Mollusca > Gastropoda > Planorbidae > Biomphalaria > Biomphalaria pfeifferi. The sequence goes on from JASAOG010000132.1 coordinate 1,339,054, forward strand.
CCACGATGTTCTGATGCTCTGAGCACCTCGAGAGGTTATGATGCCCTGAGCACCACTACATTGTGATGCCCTGAGCACCACGAGAGATTGTGATGCCCTGAGCACCACGAGAGATTGTGATGCCCTGAGCACCACGAGAGATTGTGATGCCCTGAGCACCACGAGAGATTGTGATGCCCTGAGCACCACGAGAGATTGTGATGCCCTGAGCACCACGAGAGATTGTCATGCCCTGAGCACCACGAGAGATTGTGATGCCCTGAGCACCACGAGAGATTGTGATGCTCGGTGTAATACGAGTGTGTCTGCGTTTGGTTTTTACAAAAATTGATTGCGAGCATCTTAAATTTGCTTTACGTGCAAAGCTTTTAGTAAATGACTTACTGAACTTTTTTTTACTCCCAGTGGAGCGTAGGTCCGCAACTGTACATTGGGCTCTGTTCTGGGCTATTTCCCACTGTTGGGTTGGAAAGTCTTAGTAACGGTAGGCAAAAATTAAGTAAAAAGAAAGTCCCCAATAAAAACTTTACATAGGAATAAGGAAAGTAAAAAATGAAAAAATTCGATGAATAAAGAAAAAGGGGGTGGGGTAATTTCGGACAAAAATGAACAAAAGGCTTGTGGGTGTTACTAGGGAGAAAGTGGAAACATTTAGTTGTGTGATGTTTACTTTAAATGGTGTCAAGGATATACGACTTGGTTTAGTTAGACTTGTGTGTGTGCTAAGGTGGTAAAGGTTCCTCCACTCAATGATGAATCCCAATGTTAATATTGGAACTATGTTTAGTTCACCCTAAATAAGACATTGTTTCCCTTAACCATCTGTCTTTGTGTCACTGTGTAGTCACAACAAGAGACGATTATATCTTGTGTGTGTCCATTACCAGTGTTGACAGTCACTGATATCTCTTGACCAGTTTGTTGCAGCCAAGATGTTATCATCTTAGTGAGTAGTGCTTTGAGTGTCCCAACACGCTCTGACCAAGTTGTTGACTTCAGGTCTTTGTCGCAACTGCTGGACTGTGTCCAAGTACTTTGGCATAATGTGACGTAATACTTGGGTTTAGCACTTTCTTTTCTGTTTAGTTTGTAACATCTTGGTAATGGCGTAGTCTAAGTGTTTGATTGTGTGTGTCTTGACTGTACAAAAACAAGCTCCCGGCCTGTACACAAATTTGTTAATATGTATGTTACTTTAATTAAGATTTCATTTGTTTATAAATTCAAGATGCAATATAGGTTTGTTGTCATGTAATTGACCCAATATTTTAAAGAATGTATGTAATTTATGTAAGAGAAATATTCAAGGTCCCAATTCTAAATAAAAGAAAGAGCTTGTTTTAAATAATTTAATAAAATGGTTAGGACACAAGGCAACGCAAGGACTGTGCGCGTTTATGTCTCTGAAGCTTTGATTGTATGTTATTATCATTTTGTAAACACCTGCCAGTCTATGAAATGTGCCTCAATTAGAATAACACACAAACTTAAATCTTCGCCAGTGTACTGTTAGCTCAATCAGTTGTGGCCTCTATTTGATATTTCTAACGAGAATATCACTATGTTACCTTCACATATCAAGCATAATCTGAAGCTAAGGGACGAGGGCTGGTATTGGAAGACGCCATAGAGACAACTCAAGAAACTAAACGTGCACACGTTCCTATTACACTTGTATGCACCGTGACTTCAACCAAAATACATGCATACATTATTATTATTATAGCTTTTATATTGCGCTACTTTCATGCTTATAGCGTGCTCAGAGCGCTTTTGCTCCAATCTCATTTATGTAAATTATTCGCGTCTATGAAACTGGGAAGTGGTTTGTTCATTTGAATGTCGGCTAGTAACACCAGTACACACTGAATCGGTTGACGCCCTGCGTCTAACAAGCGACTTTGAAGCTCAGCAAGGGTTGTGCATACATGTTCTCTCAGTCCCTTTGAAAGATTCAAAACTCGAGAGAACAAACAAGCTATCATACAAGTTTTGTGTGTCAGTAGGCTATATTACAATCTCAGTGGTTCTCAAATGTATCACCGGCGTACACTTTTCTAAATAAACCCCTCAAGTTTATGTACGTATTTCCAATTAGGAACTATTAGTGCTCCATAGTTTTCTACCGCTGAAAGTAAATTCCGATAAGTTTCTTTGAAGGGTCTGCTTGAAAAGGGGGGGGGGGGTGGGGAGTTTCTTTTAATATAGTCTTCTTAAACGTATATTTTATAACAATGATGCAGCCGTTTGTAAGCATTAACTAAACGTTCTTGTGTTGATTTCTCCCCATATTAACTCAATCTGTCCGCCGAGTCTCTGCTTAAGTACACACGCAGACACAAGGGACGAGGGATTCTGGGATACACGATAGAATTCCTAAATATACGATAGTATACTTTAGCGCTAGTCACATTTAAAGTATCCAAGACTAAAAGTGCGTGTAGACTATCTTCCTTATCAGACTAATTGCTAGGTTTAGTCCTACGAAAGAATACACCCTTCGATTGAAACATTCAGTTTGCCTATTGTATGCACATGCGTATAGTCAAAGGAGTAAACGGCGTCTCACGTTATGAGGTCTTTTTTCGGAAACTTGATGCGCTAATGACACTCATCGCGCCAAAAATACAGCAAGAACCCACCCTGTTTATCAATCGAAGGGATAATCGCAACTGACCTCGCAGACATATTCGATTTCTTAAGCATTCTTAAAATGATACTCATTACCTGTCAAAGGCTAGAGAGTGCTTGAGACCTGTGACATGATCTGAAAAGTTCTTACTGGATACCGTTAAATGGACTAGAAGGAATGTAGTGAATGGAAATAGGAACATGCGTGTACAAATAGATAATGATCTAAGTAGAGCTCAATGCTTCCATCGCTACATACTCCCAGAAGAATGTGTTCTCCCCCCCCCCCCCCCCCCACCCGACTCAGATGTGTGCGAACATGTCAACACTATCCTTTTAGATAGCTCTTTTAAGGGTTGTGGTGTTACAGAAGTAGTGTTTATAGTGTTACACAGTAGTGTTTCGTTATGTACAGAATTAGTGTTTTGTAGTGTTACAGAAGTAGTGTTACACAGTAGTGTTTCGTAATGTTACAGAAGCAGTGTGTTGTAGTGTTATCAATTTGTTTTCGAGGCGTAATGATATACTTTCAAAAGAAATACCCCAAAACATTCCTCATTGTGCCGACCCTGTTTCATTGATAACATATTGCATCTACAACCAGAATCCCAGAATCAAGTATTGAAAGGAACAGTCCACTGGCTGATAAGCAATGACTTAGTCGTGATTCATCTCTCTGTGTGTTGACTCACTCTGTTGACAGTAGCGCGGTAATGGCGGAGCCACTTTACATTAGCTGCAACACACAAAAACACTTTTGGAGAGCTTTGTTTCTCCACTTGGTATATTTCCTAGTGTCCAAACACAACACAGGTCGTTGAATTGAGACAATATTCACAGTTTTTAATAATATAGTTTCACATTTAGGACGGATACAGCAGGCCATATGAGTGTCCTCGGCAGTGACATACGTAGTGGCTTACACATTTAATAATCTTGAGACCAAATCCATAACTAATTCATGACTACAGTACTAATATCTTTACTATGAAGATAAATGACTAACAGTAACTTTATGACTACAGTACTAATATCTTTACTATGAAGATAAAGTCGAGGTAATGTTAGAAGAACTTGTCTCAGTTCGTAATGTCTGTTGAGTACATCTGACAGTGTTTTATCGTGTCTGTAGTATGTAATACATGTCATGGTTACGTCATTTCAGCGTAGATGTATATGTTATGTTGACATGTAGACTTGTACACGTCGACACACGCGCACACACATGTACGTTATGTTTACGTGTACACGTCGACACACACACATGTACGTTATGTTGAGATGTAGATTTGTACACGTCGACACACACACACACACATGTACGTTATGTTGACATATGCTATACAAATAGCCAACTTGGTGTAGGTTTTGCAGTACATCATTTGAAGGTTGTTTTAACACCTCGAACCATTTCGAAGAGGTTGGGGACATGGGATAACACTGTCGCTTTTGTTGAACCGTTGGGGCACCACACTTTTATCTGTCGACCGGTTTTCTCCGTTCCTCTGTCTTTTGCCTTGAATAGAATGTCTTTCAATGTCAGGCCCTTCCATTTATGTTGTCTTCCCCTCGCTTTCTATGTCTGCCTCTTCTGGTGCTGTACCTTGAAGGACGGTCATTGCGAGCCCTGAGGACCTTGTGATTATGGCCTTAAATTTTTAGTTTGCGTTTTTTGACAGTGATTAGCAGATCATCGTGCGGTCCAATTACCGTTGTGATCTTGTATCAACTCTCCTCGTTTGTGATGCTGTCTTTGAAGGTGAGATCTGATACCTAGCATCTCAGTTCCATGGATAGGATTCCCCTCAGTTCTGCAGTTAGCGTCCAAGATTCGCAAGCATACAAGAATGTGACTATGACCAAGGAGCGCGTCAGTCTGATTTTAGGTGTCGACGGCTATGCCTTTGTCTTTCCAGATTGTTTTACAAGTGCTGCTGTGGACTGTGCAATTCTGGCTAGTAGTTCAGGTTTAGCTTTCTTTATTTCAAACGATAGCTCAGAGGTATTTAAAACTACTGACACTTGCTAGCTTTTCGCCTCCAATACTGATCTCCCTTTAGAGCCCTGTTGGCTATTGGTCATAATTTATGTTTTTTTTCTAAATTGATTTGAATACCTTATGGTGCGGAAGTCAGCTAGCTCTTCACCTGTCCCTGCCAGACCATCTATGTCGTCCACTTAATTCAGATTAGTAATTATTCGTCCTCCAATGCTTAAAATACCTTTGTAACCTTCAAGAGCATCATCAGTTATCTTTTCAAAGAAGATATTCAAAAGAGGAGGTGAAAGTTGGCAGCCGTTGTCTCACTCCAACTTTGGTTTTGAACCAGTCCCCATTGTTGTTGTTGAAGTACCGCTTGAAGGAGTTCCGGATTACTTTTTGTTATGGTTTGATTTATATTGTACTTTTCCAGTGTCGCCAGAGTGACACACTCTAGACTCGAAAGCTTTCTTGAAAGCATTATTTATAAAGACATGAAACAGAATCTCTTTCAGGATACTTAGATTAAAAAAAAATATTTTGTATTTATTCATTTATTTTCTGATTGTAATTGATGACGCTGACTTCCTAGACAGTATGCCCCATTGAAACCGACATATGTGTCTTTTCTTTACGTAATATGTTTCTTTTTTTTTTTTTCTTAAGAAAACTTCCCTGTGTATATACCTTTTTTTTTTTTTAGTCCGACGATCGTTTCAAATTGGGTGTAGGGGGTCCGTTCCAAAGACTAACACGAAGAGTCTTTGTATATATTTATAAATCAATCTGAAAGTGCCCTAGCCTAAAAGTCGTGTGCACGTTTGTTGGTGGGTGAGGGGTGGGAGGGGAGGCCAGAGATTCTCAGACAACGTTGATGTCACCCCGCCCTTGCCCCCTGTCAACAGAAGACGTCACCGGTGACTTAACTTGGTAGGGCTGTGACCTAGTTTTTCCCAGTCACACCTAGACCCATAGCCTAATCTGTGACTTAATAGTTCAAAGCGGTATCGATCCTCCTGGTGACGCTCATTTTCAGACTAGAACTGCCCTAGTTAGTTCTCCTTTTTTTTTTCTCAGCGTGCACTAGGGGGGTGGGGGTGGGGATGAAAGAGCAGTCCCACAGACTGTACGTTGCCACAGTATTTCACTTTGACGTTGCTCTTATCCAAAACCGAAATGGTCATTAACAGCATGTAAAAACAAACAAAATGTAAAAATGATTTTTTTTTTAAAACTAAGCTTATTGACTGGGAAGAACACCGCATTTACAACTATATATCTCAATAATGTAGAATTTTATTTCCCCTTTTCGATATCAAACAAAATAATTTATCTTTTTAATTTCACATTTTGTTAGGTACTATACACAATTGTGTAAAGCTTCGTCTTGATCCGAGAATGGGTGTGGTAGTAATAACGTGTACATCTAAGGCAACAAAGCCTTATAGCTTAATACTGAAGGATTAATTTCCCTTTTTGGTATCGAACAAAACAATGACCAGTAATTAATTGACTAAGTGTTGAATTCTTTTTAATGATTCGTGTTTTTGTTAGGCACAATAAATAAATAATTGGCTTAAGTTTCAACTTGATCCGGGAGTGGCTGTAGGAGAAATAACATGTACAAAACATGTACCAGACAAAGTGAGCTAATAGAATTTTGTAAAAACATGTAGTGTGTGTGTGTTTATTTTTGAGTCCAGTGTAGTATGAGGGGTTTGTAAGGCCCACACAGTGACCAACAAAGAACATTGTCTCGTAATAGTTGTTAGATCTGCAGCCCATCCCCCCCCCTTTTTTTTCCCCTCCCACCGGTTCTCCAGCCGTTGTAATAGACCCCCACGTTTTCTTATCTGAACTCCAGCTGCAGCCATCAATCAGAGGATATGGAGCTCATTTACTTCTACCATGTGTTGTAGTGGACATGAGCTGGGGGGGGGGAGGAGGGGAGCTTCAGTGACTCACTCCCCCCGGGTGTGGGCAGTGGGGGCTGCGTGGTGTCACTGAATGTGGCAATGTGAATGTGGTTATGTGAATGTGATCATTCTTAACCAGACATGAACGAGATTTGAAACTTTGCCTACGTTGTTATCCCGACATATACAGTGGCGCTTTAACTAACATTAGGGCGCATACAGTGGCGCCTTAACTAACATTAGGGCGCATGCAGTGGCGCCTTAACTCAAATTAAGGCGCATTCTCGTTAATAATCAGAAAACGCTCAATACTATCGTCCGCTGATTTCAAATTTTGTTATTAACTGTAAATGTATAGACCAATGTGTATAATGTTAGTCTTGTTTCTTCTCTTTATTGCAATTTTTTTTTCTGGGAGGAGAGGAGGGTAATCTTGTTTGTGTTAAGACGGTGGTTTGTCTCCCTGTCATGGGAGTATTTACACTTTACTAGCCTCCCCCCGCCCACTCTTGCGTATGAGCGCCCTGGGCAATCAATTCTAGTTTGGGGCGTTGAGAGGGGGTTGAAACATTACACTCGCTCTCTCGTCAGCAGCATGACATTAGCTCAACATCCAACTCTGGCTGTGATAGTAAAACTAAGATACTGTCAAGTTCTCCCTCCCAGAGCTACCTAGATCTACAAGTCAATAGGTTTGAAGGAAGTAGAATGAGATGATCTGTGTTTTTAGACAGTAGAACTTTTAGGTCTAAATAGTAGGCAGGTAACATTCTTCAATAGAGTTGTGTGGATTGTGAGGTCCTCAGGGACCCTCCTTCAGGGAACAGTACCAGGAAGAAGAGGAAGACAGAGAAAACTAATGTGAGGTCCTCAGGGCTCGCAAAGACCCTCCTTCAGGGAACAGTACTAGGAAGAAGAAGAAGAGGAAGGTAGAGAAAGCTATGGGAAGACAACATCAAAGAATGGACAGGCAAAGGACTGAGAGGAATAGAAAAACACTGTTGACATATCTTGTGTGGTGCCCCAACGGTCCGACAGACTAAGGGATAGGTGAAGGTGAGTGAATTAGGAAGACCTGAAAGAGCATCCGATTCAGACCAGGATTGGAACGCATAACCTTCACTCGATAGCAGTCGCTTTACCATGCATTCACATTGGAATATTTACCCATTTGAGAAATTCCTAAGTGTACGCTGTCAACTACCTTCCAAGTTAAGGTTAGGTTTAGTTAGTTCTACTGGATTGACTAGTTTCACATTGTTCTCGGCACTGACCTGTGTCTCTTTAAACTTTCCCCCCATCTTGTTGTATTGGGACTTTTGTACGTTCTTGAACTGTGGGCACGTCTTTTGTAACTGTCGATCACTGCGAGGGTGTCATTAGTTATGCAGGAGCATAGCGGCCGAATGGTGAAGCGCTAAGTGTCTGGACCGAAGGGTGACGAGTACAAATCTTTGCGAAGACTTGGATTCAGGCGTCAACAGTGATTTTGGTACACGGGGGGATGGGTGAAAGGAAATGTAAAGGCCGTTGGTCGTTGTGCTGGCCACATGTCACCTTGGTGAACGTTGGACATTAAAACAGAAAATAATATGACATCATCTGCGCCTCGAGGTTGATCTGTGAAAGATGTCATAGGATGTGCTCACTTGGATAGAAACACTGAAGGACATGCTTTGTTAACTGAATGACAGGCTTCTACAAGTGTCCGATATTTTTCTTTTATTGTCCATTTTATTGAATTCCTCAGCTGTTAATGGAACTTGACTATCGATTTCTGCTTTCCTGGGTGAGACAGCCCGATTCACTGCCTGCTTGATGGGAGGGCCACGCACGAATTATACAACAGAAACACACATGCACATTACATCTTTTTATTTCCTAAGGTTAGAGCAATCAACCCAGACGCGGCTGATACATGTTCAATGGGGGCTTAGTTCACGTATGTTCAAAGTAAGGTCGGTCTTCTCTCTGATAGTTGGATGTTATGTACTTTAGGATAGTGATGTCTTTTGTCCCTGTTGTGAACACAGAAAATGAAACTATAGTTAAATAGTGTCCATTTTTACAATATTGTCATCTGTCACTATTTATATTCGCTACCATCTGTCATTGATGATCTTCGCTATCATCTGCCACTGATTATCTTTGCTATCATCTGTCACTGATTACCATTGTGTTTTTTTTTCCTTAGATGTCTGCCCATCTTTGAAAATATGTGTGGGAAATCATTGGGACCTTTTTTTTTTGTTCGATTAGGGCCACTTTTAGCATCGCTGTCTCCAGAGGGCGATACAATTAAACAAACGTATGGGCCTTGACCATAGTCCGTTCATCTCCCCCCCCCCCCCCAGTGGCTAGTCAAGCGCTCTAATCAAACGTGAGGGATGGCCAGGGGGCATGATTTATAGCCTTCAAATCAGAGTTGCTAGTATTGGCAATGGCTGTCCCGAATTGAAGAGTTGGAATACCCTTAGCCGCCTATTTCTTGGCCGATTGTTTTATTTTATAATGAAATTCTTAGAATTGATTTAAGTCACTTATTTGCGCACTTATCACAACAGAGCCACCAATGTGTTCATGACCCAATTCAGTCCACTTGGAATCGAAAGGGAAATAACTCCAAGTGTAGTCATACCACATTAGCAACAGATGAACTCCACATTCGTAATTTCTTATTAAAAAAAAAAGATTTTCTTAGAAACTCAGCTTAAGAATGACTATAATATATTCAATAAAATAACGGTATGATTGTTAGTACTTTCTGTGCTACTGGCAAAGTGTGTCATTAGCTCCAGCGATGTTATTTCAGTCCTTTCAATTTGTTCTCTTCCGTGGTGGGCTAAGTGTCCCCAGGGCCTGGGGGGAGTGTTTTCAGTCGTTTGGTGAACTGAGGGAACAGCGAAGGAAGAATTGTGGGAGAACATGCTGTCCCAACACTGCCTGGTGTTGATTATGCTCTGAGATGAGGGAACAAGTGAAGGAAAAATTGTGGCAGAACATGCTGCCCCAACACTGCCTGGTGTTGATTATGCTCTGAGATGAGGGAACAAGTGAAGGAAGAATTGTGGCAGAACATGCTGCCCCAACACTGCCTGGTGTTGATTATGCTCTGAGATGAGGGAACAAGTGAAGGAAGAATTGTGGTAGAACATGCTGCCCCAACACTGCCTGGTGTTGATTATGCTCTGAGATGAGGGAACAAGTGAAGGAAGAATTGTGGCAGAACATGCTGCCCCAACACTGCCTGGTGTTGATTATGCTCTGAGATGAGGGAACAAGTGAAGGAAGAATTGTGGGAGAACATGCTTCCCCGGCACTGCCTGGTGTTGATTATGCTCTGAGACTTGACAACTTTTTTTTTATTTTTTTTTTACAAATAATAACTTTAAAAGCTGGAGCCGGAGGATCATGTCAAGGGGAAGGCGGGGGCATGCGAAGTAATATGGTGATTCTTGAAGCTCTTCCTACTCCTCTTGATGTCTTTCGTATTTGAACACAATGACTCAGCAGTTGAGTAGATATACTGGTTTGGATGTAATTCTTGGTTACCCAAAGCCGTGCTCTGTAATCTAGAACCGTAGCGTTGAAAATTAAGACTCGATAGGACTGGCTACCTATGTCTTGTCGGCACTAAAGTTAGTCCAGTATGAACTGTAGCAATGATGCTCCACGAATAGTGAACGAGAGATCTTGTGAGAGTAGACACGTGATCAGTTCTCTTTATGTCACATGAAGTCTTCGGCTTCTCAGTTAGTTGCTGTGGGTTCTGGTTTTTTATTCTATTCCCCCACTTTTTTTTTTCTAGATCCCAAACTGTGTTCCTCAGGGCCTGAATAGATGTTCCACGAACTGCTGGAATAATTAATTAGTAGGTCACTACGTGAAGGAGTCTCTCTCTCTCAAAAAAAAAAAAAGAAGCAAAGTGTTCCGCTAAATACCCAGAATGTGCGAAGTGTTCCGTTAAGGAACAAGTTTGGGAATCACTGTTGTAGATTCTATCTTCCCATTCAGCAGATCATTTCTTCACAAAACTCATGTCTCTGCCTCTCTCTCTTGTGACAGAAGCCACGTCAACATAGAGCGGCACCAAGGGTTCCGTCGGACAACACTTAGTGGTCATCAAGGGGAGCTCTGACTAAACACAGTCCAGTTGACTACCATGCCCCGGCGTCAAATACCTGCTGGCACTGTTTCTATTGCACCCAGCACTTACACCGTGATACTCTGATATCATTGTCCCAGGGTGCATTCGGTTTTTATATTAAGTTTGGCAAACTACATTACACATGCATTCGTTATCTCAAGTACCTAACACGCTGGGGGTCAAGATAGTTTGAAATTGTGTGCTGAACACGTGACCACAGGGGTCAAAAGGTTACCAAAGTTACAGGCAGGATTTCTAGTTTTCTTACAATGTTTTCCAAGGGATGATACTCTTTATCCATTGGACACAGTTTTTGTTGATAAAATCTAAAAATGTTAGCAAAATATATCTCAGACAATACAATTAAGTTGGCCCCAAAAAATAATTAAAAAATCAGGTCAAACTTCAACTACAATGCATCAAGTCCAATGTCCCCATTCGTCAACGTTACAAACCAATCAGAAGACTGAAGACTGGGGTCTAACACAGAAAACGTTCTCCAGAATGCCTGTTTGAATTGAGACTAAAGGGTCAATGCTTTCAGGCTTCTGTTTTCTAGAATTGGATTCAATGGAAAGAAATAGCATCTCGTATTGTGATGACCACTGAGCATCAGCGTTCTTTGCTGATGTAGGACAAAAGCAAGGCCTATATGAAGTGTTCTTGTCCTAGTTTATATAGTTGTTTCTGAGTGTATTCTGTGCACACTTAGTGGGCGGTGCCATTGAAAGCGATACATGGAATCCAATAATTAAACGCTTAGGTTTTCTTTGAATGCTTCTCAACTTGATTGTAATTATGGTTTAGACGTATATGCATATAGCTCACGAAGTAGACGTTCATCCTAACAGTTTCATTCAAACATTACATGGGAAGTTGACTTCACAAAGTTGGATTGGATTCGTTGATTGGATTGCTTTGGAAAACAAACAAGCGACGGTCTCTCAGTTTGTAGGCCGGATGACTGTAGCATACTTAGAGGAGGAGACACCGAGTCGTGGCTACACGTTTCTAGCGTTATTAATGTGTCTATCTCTTTAGTGGAGTAGTGGAATCATTTTCGTTGCCACATCCTTTGCAAGACATTCAATGGAACGCTGAAGTAATTTCGTAGTTGTTGTGTTGTGTTTTTTTTTGGGGGGGGGGGGGTGCTGGCTGAATGCGCGTGTGCGTTTACTTTTCATTTTGAAATGACACCAGTTTTGTCACTGATTAAAAAAAAAAAAGCCCAAATTTGAGGTACAATTGATCCAGATGTACCTAGTTGCGTACAATACGATGTGTACATTCTATTATGTGCACTGTGCCTTGCTACAGTGAGAGGTTCTATTGATTTGATAATCATTCTTGTTCTCACTGCCACATGGAGACAGCGGTGTTCACTTATGAGTCAGACTACACTGAAGGGTGGGACACGTCGCACTGAATCGGTGTTACCACTAACACTCAAGTTTCTGTGCAGAACTAAATCGACTCTGGCATTGTGGGCCTAGAGGAACCAAATTTTGTTTTTCATTCAGACCTCGTTTTAATTGAACTGCTGTGCTTCCCCAAAACTTTTTTCGGGCTTTGGAGGGGGGTAATATAAATTTCTGACCCACGTATCAGGGCTGACATCACTGCAAAACAATCGTTGAGTTCGATGGCGCCAAGCCTCCGCGGCTTTATTAGGCACAGGGGGATAAAGTTTCTCTGGGGACCGCGTCGTGGGTCGAATACGTCTTATGGGTCGTAGATTAGGCACCCCTGCTTTCTTGTGGCCTAGTAAAGCTGTAAAATAAGGATTTTTGTTAACTAGCGAGATACTTTTGTCTGAAGCCCAACCAGTTAACTATAAGGGCCGGCGGAGAAGCAACTTACGTTTAACAGAATAAATAGAGCAAGGAACGAGCCGCATCTCCAGTAACAACCGCTATTACACACACACACACACCCAAAAAAAAAAGATCACACGCCATCATGTACTATCGCCGATCAATAGGTTGAATTGAGCGTGGATGACGTCATGGCCTGTTTTCTGTCTGGAGCCGCCAAACAATAACTAACAATGACTTTAGGACCCATCCCATGTTTCCAGATTGATTTTGTATGAACCACAAAGTTATCTCGCTCAAACCTAGACCAGTAGATCGATGATTTGTACGAGTAATGGTTACTAATTTTAGAATTTGTTCCTGCTGTGTCTGTTGTGTCATTGTGCTTTATATATGTTTTTTGTTTCAGATAAAACTTCTTTCTAATGTTGTCACAAGGGGCCTGAATATGGACTATTCCATTATTTTATAATGTTAACACCACAGGGGTTCTGATATTTGATAGTAGACTATTCCATTCGTTTCAAATGTTAACATCACAGGGGTTCTGATATTTGATGGTAGTCTATTCCATTCGTTTCAAATGGAGTTAAAACTCAACATTGCATGCATACAGATGTTAAAGTTTTTAAATAATGGATACACTAAAAGTACATTGGCTGGGGGGGGGCAATGCCCTCTCAAGATAAAATACTTATTTGTAATAACACTATGTATCACACACAAGTAGAGTGTGGTCAAGTGGTCAGTGAACACCTGGTAGATAAATGATCTAGCCAGCCAGGGTCAGATAAGATCAGTGAAGTCAGAGCACTACACACAGTGCAGACCAATTGAGTCCCGGAGGTAGGGGGGTCACATTGACCCAAGTACTGTCACTAGCCAACTTCATCTATTAAGAACATTTCCTTCCCAAGTAGTCTTGTTTTTTTTGTTTTTTTTTTGTTGTTAGAATTGACTATGTTGGTCTGTGTAGGCACTTCATAATCAGTGACAAGCATTCTCTTCTGTTATAGCAGGGGTTCTCAACCTATGGGTCGCGACCCCTTGAGGGGTCGATTGACGATTTGTCAGAGGTCGCCTAAGACCATCGAAAATATGGATTGTATTTAGTGTATTCTTCTATTGCTGTGTATTTTATTAAAGGGGGAGTGGTCGCGGCAGAGTGGGGGATAGTAAAAAGGGGTTGCCGAGCTTAAAAGGTTGAGAACCGCTGTGTTATAGGGATGTGCATTGGGTTGTAGTTATTCCAACTAGCCCTTGTAGCCTATGGTTTAGACAATAAATCTCAGAAATCTTATTGAAAAAACAATATACTTTTGATGTTTATTCATTAAGAGATACAGCTTTCAATTTGAACGTAGAGCTCTGTAGAAACACAAATGAAATAAGTTGTGCAACAATTTAACACTATACTATACTATACTAAACTCACTTCCAAACTATTGCTTCTGCCATACAAGAAACATCTATAATAATGATAGTTTGGTTCTGTCTGTCTAGTTTGGTTCTGTCTCTCTCTTCTTTTCCACTGCCTTTTATTCACTCATCTACAACAATTCTACAAAAAAAATGGCATCAAACTATTGACACAAACACATCACAACAACTACCTTCTTCTGTTGATTTCAGGGCAGGCTGGAATGTGTTCAAACTTTGATTCAGTATGAACATCACTAGGCAAGAAGTCTAAACTGAGAGTCATAACTAACTATTTATTCCTTTTGAGAGAAAAAAACCCATGATAAATTACCCAAATTGTATATCTTGTCTACAAAATACATCCCTAAATAATATAAAATCAACTTATAGTCAGCACTTAACTTTAACTTAATTCTTTTGACTCCCATTGGAGCTTAGAGCCGCAATAGTACTTCATCATAGGACTTTGTTCTGGCCGATTCCCTCAGTTGGGTCCATGTCCATCCTACCCCTTTTGCCTCTTGTTCCACTGATCTTATCCATGTTTTTTTTGGGTCTCTCAGCCTTACTCTTCTCCGGTAGGTTCTAGTCCAAATGTGTGTTTTGCAATATTTTCTGTTGTTCTTTGCAAAGTTTACCCAGCCCCATTTTGTGTCTTTTGATTTTTTCGCTCTATTTGTTGTTTTCTGGGTTGTTTCACACAGACAAGTTTGTGAATTTTTTTGTGGTCATCTTGCATATTAAGAACTATGCACTTTGAAAGGGAATGTATAGTTAGTTCAGAATACAGACTTTTAAAGATTTTAATAAACCAAATAAATCAGCACAATGACAATAATTATATCACTTGAATTGACCACTCCATGAATTAATATGTTTCAGTGAGTCGAAACATCTTTTTTTAAATATGTATTACCAAAATTTTCAACAAAATTTGACCAACAGAAATATTAATTAGTAAGTCTTCATATAGTACAGATTTAAAAATGAATTTCCTCTGTTGTAGAATTCATATCATCTAATTTAGTCAAGTCAGCAGCTACATATCTTTTTTTTTTCTCTCTCTCTGCAGATAAACTATTGCTGTGATGAATTGTAAGGTTTTAAAGCACAATAAAGGTGAACAACTCAAACTAAATAAAAGGCAAAGCAATCGACAAGAGTTCTCTCCTAATGACTACTGTACACAGTACAGAGACAAGTTGGCCTGGTGCATATTGACTTTTTTTGTTAGCTTGCCAGATTGGAATTATGTTCACCATCTTCCTGATCCTTGTAAGAAAAAAAAATACTTGTATCCACAATTATGAACACATTCAAACTTCTCTAAATGATACTCAGTGTAAATATTGTGTCAGCCATGTGTCCAGCAACTCAAATGTTTTGTGGGAGAGAATTACTTTCAGCATAATGGTAGGCATCTCATAGTGGTAATGGTGTTAACCAAAGGTGCTAGATGTCAGACTGAATGAGACTTAAGCAACTGTACTATTAGAAATATCCCACAACTATCTAATTTTGAAGGATTTTATTATCTTAGAAGCAAGTCAATTCAAGAACATTTTTTTTTAATTAGTGAGGGAAAATATTTTTAAAGGGAGATAAATCATGAAGCCAAACTGATTCTTTTAGATATATATGGATACAAGTAAAGATATTGGAATACATTGAGTCACTTGCCAAGCGCTAAGGTGGGTGAAGACATTCTGCATTAAACTTCAGGATTGTTGTGGATCTGTTACATTGTCTTTTTACCCAAAATCTGACCAGACGAGTCGCATCCACTTGAAAGAATGGGTACCTGACCACTTAGTTTATTCAATAATAATTATTCAGCTGTCACATCTAAAAAAAACAACAAAAAAACTTTTTCTTCTTTTGACATTTTAATATAAATTATATTTGGAACTAAGACTTTCTGTAGAGCTTTGATGCAAGGTGATAGGGAATAGTGAAAAGCAGGAAAGTCAATAGATTGGCTTGGACTATGACAATGCTGAGCAGATAAAATCTAACAGAAAACTTTGGAAAATGCTGGCCTTCCCCTGCATCTAGCATTGCAAAATCAGCTAACCAGCTACCTGCCGGATGTCAGCTAAAATTGAAAATGTACAGTGAAAGTAGCCATTGCTTTACTTCCAAGAGATTTGATTGTCTGCTAGTTCAAATAGATCATAAAGTCAAATGAAAAAGTAAGAAGGATTTCAGGAACTAAATTTTTTTTGTTTCTTCTTGTAGTCCCAGAGTTTGTTCATTGTTGGTGACTTGATCAGTATTGGTCCAGTCTGTTGGCTTGCATGATTGAGCAGTGTATGTTTGATTGGTATGCTGATGTATTATATGTATGTATGTACATTATCTTGATTGTAATTCGGCCCACTCTTTCTGTAAATGTTAGTATTGCTAGATGCCAGGCAGTCAAGGACAAAAGAGAAAACAAAATAAGGTTTTAAAGGCATAATCTAGGTGCAACTGAAGTAGAATGGCTGTCAGGTTTAGAGATGCCATAAAGGGATGTGTGTATAAAAGTACTGCATACTACTACTGTTTACCATTGCCATAAAATAGAAAACTAGCTGTGGTCAAGGATTTCCCTCTTCAGTTGTTAGACTTTTGAATCTATTCTGTGTTGAACGCTAGTCTACTGCCTTAAAACATAGAGGCTGCCATCTTCTGTCTGACTTCATCCTTGTGAAAGAAATTCATGCAATACAAAACCCTAGTAAAGAGATGTACAACTGTAGGACTCAAATGTTTCCTGTTGTTGATGTCAATGTGTAAAGAGTGACACTTTGGAACAATGTTTTTTTTTATATATATGAATTCAAATATTTCTTATCATCTTGTGCACAGTTCATTCGTCTTCTGCTACCAAAATTTGTTATTGTGGTAATTAATTATAATTAATATTTTTTAAAATAATTGTTTACTTTTGTACAAAACTGAAATCAAAAGAATGTAAGTCTTGATATGTCTTGCCCCCAAGTTTTACTTGTTGACTGTCAGCCACGGCACAGTCTTATCTAAACTTATTGAATGTTAACAAAAACATATTGAACCTTGAACTTCTGACTAGCTAGTCAGCCTAGACTATAACTTGAGATTTATGGAGACTGTAGTGGCCATGTATCTCTGTGTGTCATGAGTCCTGTCTAATGGATTCCTAGATATACTAAGTTTGAATGCTAGCTGCTCACGGTACACAATAGTTTTCTGCAATCATTTTCTATTACTTAATCTGGCAGCAGCTTTCATGGTTTTGTTCTCTTTTTTGTCTGCCGCATGTAGTCTGTTGCATCATTGGAAACATTAATCTACTGCTGCCCATAGGGCTGTGGGTGTTTTCATAAGAGAAGATAATTTGTTGGAGATAACTGTATAATTTCTACCTTCAAATTTGTACTTTGTTAACCTTAGTTACATTTATGAATAAGATCTTTTTCTATTTATTGGTTTCTCTGTGTCATCAGTTTGTAAGGAGTGTTTTGATTAGCTATAAATGCAGGTATCATAATAGTTGTTTTTTTTTTGATTAGCTATAAATGCAGGTATCATAATAGTTTTTTTTTTGTGTTTCATTAATAATTTTCCAGTTTTTATTTTGTAATTATTGAATGGATTTCATTTTTGATCAGGTATACTTCACTCATTAGCACTTAAGACTATTTCAGGACTGACTTATAGAGCATGTGTTGCAGTTTTTACCATGACATTGTGTCTTTGCACTATTTATTGATTAGTATGTCACCTTCCAGTTGAAAAAGTCTGATCTAGGTTTATAAATTTTTGTATTTCATAATGCTTCTTGTATCGACTAACCAATGTTGCCAATGATAAGAAATTAATGGCATGGATAAAGCTGTTTGCTTCAGATTGCCATCATAATGGATTGTTATCACACTCTTACCCTACTGTCCTGCAGGAATGGTTTGTCATAGTATAATCATCTTCTTTCTGTAACTTCTAAATCATAGTCATAGATCTATACCAACCTTGTAAGTTGAAGGTACTGCCAATCTTACTAATGTCAAATCTGCGTCTATCTATTTTAATCACATTTTGTGATGCACAGCTTACTCATGATTGAGTCATCTATAACTCAACTCCTGGACCAAAGTCATCTATAACTCAACTCCTGGACTATAGGCACCTATAACTCAACTCCTGGTCTAAATTTTTGTTTCTCTCTCAAGTAAACGAGTTCAAAGTTTTATTTCATAGGTATAGTAAGTTCATATCCATTCTTAAGAATTTGCTGAGAGAACATTTGTATAAACAAAGTATAAACAAACCTTAAGTAATTATTATGAGTGTCACTCCCTAACATTTGTGTGTCACTACTTGGTGTCAGTTGTTTTGTATTTGACATTGGCTGGCATTATTCACAATGTTCACACTCAGTGTTTAGTAGATTTGTCTGACTGATTGTTGCTTGACTTTTTTTTTTGTTTCTGTATACATTTACATCTTAGTATGCTGAGCTGGAACACAGGACTCAGATTCTGATTCTGTATGGCAATATTTATTTGACTATTTTGTTTGCACTATACATTGAGATGACAGACATTCTCTGTTAGAAGTCATTATGTAAAGATGTTTCACCTTTTATTGACTACATTCTACTCCTATCTGACTATAGCAACAATTATTGTTTAAATACATGCGTAGGATGTGTATGATCACTTTTGTTAATGTACATGTCTAAGTGAGACCTCGGCTCCCAGAAGTTACTGGTCATGTTTTGTATACTTTACTTTGACACGCAGACCTCAGAGAACTTTCCTAACTATGGTATTGTTATCAAGAACTGGGACCAAACTGAAGCCACCAGATTATCAAGCAGTGTAGAGGAAAGAGAGAGGCCACAATTCTCACATTAACTCATAGGACGTAGGAGCTAAATTTTCTTTTAGTTTCTACCATAGACTCGGACTAATAAAACATTTTAATTTCATAGAAGGTAAAAAGATAATTTTAGTCTGGTCTTAAAATGATTTTTTTTTTAAATTAACCATTATTATGAAAAACAGTTAAATGATTTTACTTTTATTAACCATTATTATGAAAAACGGTAAGTCTGGACTCTTGATTGAAATTTCAATTCTGTTCTAGTCAGTTTTTGAATGCTAGGATCTAATTTTGATTTTTTTTGACATTTTTGTTAGAAGACTTATTTCCTGTAGCTAGTGCCTTATGTTTGTTTTAACTAAACTATGTTACAATGTTAAGGCAACTTCAGATATATGCTTTACATTTGATATGGCGGCAATATCTTTTTTTTTTTTAAATAACAGATTCTCTTTCATTTATACTTTTCTTTGGTCTGTGTGTGTGTGTATGATTAAGTCAGCTCAGTAAGTGCAGGTCTGATTGTTGCATGAATTATAAGGTGTATGATTAATTCAGCTCAGTAAGTGCAGGTCTGATTGTTGCATGAATTATAATGTGTGATTAATTCAGCTCAGTTAATGCAGGTCTGATTGTTGCATGAATTGTTTTTTTTTAACTGTATGCCCATTGTTTATCACTTTATTCAACTGGTGACCCCCAGGTCATAATTACTTTGTATGACCTGTTAAGTCAACTATATATGAACTTTGAACTTCATTCGGAGTTGAAACCAAATGTCTTTTGATAACTATTTGATTTCCATGCTACTTGATGTAAATACAAACTTGTAGACTTGAAAATCATGCACATTATTTTTTGTTTCTTTTATTTGTTTGTCAAGTTTATCATTACAATTTATCCATTATTATTACACATCTCATAATCTTCTTGGTTTAAAAGGGAAGTGCTTTAACATTCAGCTCTACACTAATCTTCACACTAGAGATATTTTGTTGAAATTTTTTATATTTTTTGAAAGCATAGAATTAAGTTTTAGTTCAACAAAGTCTAGAATCTAGAGCCTAGAGAAAAGGACTAGGGGCCCTTTAGACTAGGACTAGACTGTCTCTCTTAGGACATTGCCACTATTTTTACAACACATTTACGAAGCTTTAGTTAATATTTTAATATTCTGTAGTAAAATTCTGAATCAGGAGACAGGGGAGGGAGGGGTGGTGATGAAGAATGGGTTTTTAGACAGTAGCATGTAAGATGAGCACAAATAAAGAAATGTGTGTGCTATACTTATCATCACCCTGGGATTACACTTTGTAAGTTACAAAGTTACCCCATATTCGTTTTCCTGTTGAGTTCATTGTCATTATATGGCCTTAGTAAGAGTTGTGTGGGCCTACTAAAAGCTGTGTACTTTAATCAATGTAAACAAAACAATAGCTGTGGAGACCAAAGAGTTCCTATCAAGGAGGATGGCTATGTCAAATTCAAGGAATGCTGAAGCTGAACCACAGCCCACTTTTACTTTACCCACACAATGTCAGCACCAACTAAGGAACTTTTTGGTTTTGTGAAACCCAGAATGCTAAGATGCTAGAATCTTTTGTGGTTGATTGTTATAAATTAATACATACTTGACCTTTTATTAGATCTACATTTAAACTCTTATATAGATATTACAGCTGGGTAAACCTCAGATTGGTTCTTAAACTTTTACTGAGGACACCCCCTAAATAAAATTCATCTAGGTGTCTCTAGTGATGCTAAGAATCATTTTGTATGTCTAGTGATGTTAAAATCATCTGTGTATGTCTAGTGATGTTAAGATTATCTATGTATGTCTTAAGTGATGTTAAGATCATCTGTGTATGTCTAGTGATGTTAAAATCGTCTGTGTATGTCTAGTGATGTTAAGATTATCTATGTATGTCTTAAGTGATGTTAAGATCATCTGTGTATGTCTAGTGATGTTAAGATTATCTGTGTATGTCTAGTGATGTTAAGATTATCTATGTATGTCTTAAGTGATGTTAAGATCATCTGTGTATGTCTAGTGATGTTAAGATTATCTATGTGTCCAGTAAGACAAAAATGTTCATCACAAGGATGTACGACAGTCTGGAGAATTTTGATACTAGAAGAATTAAAGTGAATACATTTGAAACATCTTCTTCAGTACCTTTAGAGTGGATTTCGTTGTCGACACCTTTTCTGTAAACAAGTATACATTTTAAAAAGTTCTCATTAGAATACGAAACATCTATCACTTAAAATATTTAAATTTTCTGAAACATTGGTAATAATGTCATTTTATTTGGTTAATAGTCAAAGATGGATTGATAACTGAAAAGAAAGTACAACTTTTTTTCCACCCCCATTTCTTCACTCTTTGTCAGGACATTGCACAATCCCCCCCACCCTTTTTTTTTCAAGCCACAGTTCGAGAAATGCTGCATAATCAATCATGACAATAAAGCCTTAAACTCATATGTGTTATTTAAAAAATGACACAAAGTTTACTTCAAGTTTTTAATTCCTCAATTTTTTTAGAATATAATATGTATATCTACACTTAGCTAACAAAAATTTTTTTTTTTTAAACAATGTAATCAGAAAACAAGTTGGCAACTCTCATGATACAAAATTTCTATGCTTTAATAATGATTACAGTAAGGGAAATAATGCTGATGTTCTACTCTGGAAGATGATAGCCAAGTTATATAATATAAAAGGTAAGTAACTGAGACAGACATTTGCATCCAAGATTCAAAGCAGGTTTCTAAAAACATTATTTATAGCGCATTCTTTTTTCGAGTCCAATACATTGTTTAACTTATCCAACATTTTTTTAAACTAGTTCATTGTCAAATTTTTTCTTAGAATCCATAATCAAAAACTATAAAATGACCACGGATGTCCAATACAGTTTCAAAAAAATGATTAGTTTTATTCTGATGAAATAGCATTGTGTTACTATATAGTCTTTGACATAAGAATCCATAATCAAAAACTATAAAATGACCACGGATGTCCAATAAATACAGTTTCAAAAAAATGATTAGTTTTATTCTGATGAAATAGCATAGTGGTACTATATAGTCTTTGACATAATTCTGGCAGACAGTGTTGAAACTGACAAGCTGATTGCAGAGTCCAGAAAACTTCTTATCTATTAAGTTAATAATGAAGACAAAAAAAAACACACTTGAAATTATTAGTTCTATAAGAATGTAAAATATAATGTATTTAAAAATGGTTCTATTCTTATCTCTTTTCTACTTAAAAAAAAAACACATATCATTGATACAATTCAATATTGGTCTATATTTAATATGTAGTACAACTGTACCATATTTATGTTTTTGACAGACTGTGGTGAATATTTTTTTTCAGCCTAAGCAATAAATTGGTGTACAATGTAAACCAGAAATTAACAATGATTGTCAAAAAATACAACAAAATAATGCTTAATATTAAGAACTGTATAACACATTACAGATAAAGAAGGTCTCAAATCTATACACAAATTAAAACAAAAAATCAAGTTGTTAAAAAGATTAGTGTCTCTTTGCAAATTAAAGGTTTACTGCTGACAATTGTGTCAGTTTTAAAAACATGTATGTGGGTAAAAAATCCCAGGGCACAAATGACAATAGAAAAAAAAAAGTGAAATATTCTGAACTTTATAAGCAGACGAGATTTGGAACTCAAGCTAGAAACATTTTTTGTTTGCCATACACTCTAGGCTTGAGTTCAATTGAAAGAAAGCATTAGCAGACTATTAAAATGATGGACATGTTTGGAATCCAAATATATTCTAAAAGAAAGGTTTTAGCTAAGTCTACTTGATTAATAACAGGTTCACACAAATTCCTTATTTTTAACTACAAAAATTAACAAAAATACAACTTTTCAACTAAATCCCACATCTATTATATAGTTTAAAAAAGTACATTAAAAAAAAAACTGGTAAACACGAAAAATTAATTCAATGAATGTAACACAACATATAATATCTAGTAGGTCTGCCATTACAATGACCAATTAGTATCTTTTGGCATAGAAATAAATATCAACTTTTCTTCACAGTAAAAAAAACAACAATCATGTTAATACTGATATAAATATGGCACAGCAAAGCACTCAACTAAATAGACAAGAATATGTACTTAAAAACAACACAAAACTGAAAGACTACACACAAGAAAACAACAACTAAGCATGAGATCTTTATGGAATGTAAATGGTTCCATCAAGTCCTGACAAACTTTTCTGGTTCTTTTTTTTAGATATGTAAAGTAAAAAGTCAAGTTCCAACTTTCAGACCTTGCAATCTATAAGGGAGATGATGTTAAGGACATTTGTTTTTTTTTTGGCCAACGGTTAATGAGCAAGGTGTCCCACCGACCAACTGCCTTTACTTTCCCCAGCTAAAGTCAGCTACTTATTAGCGTAGCTAAAAATCCAAAATCCCAGTCTTCACCAAGATTTGAACCCAGGGCCCAGGTTTGTAAGCCAAGTGCTTAACCACTGAGTCACCACGCCCTTCTTTTTAAATATAGTTCTTTAGGACCATGAATAAGAAAAAAAAGTTAGATCAAAATTCAATTTCTTACTTTTAAGATTAATGGATAAGATGCTGTATTAAAGTAAACAAATTTTATTTATACGGCCCTGAAATTACAAAAAAAAAATACAACACACTTCACTGAATTACTTTAATGTGTTTATTCTTTGGTGAACTTAAAGGACAACAGCGTAAGAGAGGTGCCCCCATAGGAGCATAAAAATCAACTCAGGCGTCATTTGGACCAGACTGGCATGGAAGAAAGTAGCTGGCAGCAGATGGCCTTTAAAAAAGAGTTGGAGAGATCTCACAAAGGCTGCGGGACACACAATTTAAGACCCTTAAGCCCTTAGCGAAGACAGGTGTAGAAGACAAAAAGAAAACTTAAATAAACCACCTGTGGACAACGATTTTGTCTGCACGAGATGTAGAAAAATATGCAGGTCGCAGCTGGGTTTGCATAGTCACTGCACACATCATTTGGAATCAAAGAGTTGCTATGACCGATATTATCGCAAAGACCTTCCTTCAGGGAAAAGCATCAGAAAAAGAAGAAGAGGCAGACAGAAAGCGATGGGAGAACAACATAAAAGAATGGACGGGCCTACCATTGAAAGAGATGCTAACTAAGGCAAAAGACAGAGAGGAATGGAGAAAGACGGGTGACGAATCTTTCATGGTGGTCTAACAGACTAAGGGATATGTAAAGGTAAAAAAACAACAGCAATGCAATGTATTTCATCCTAGAAATGAGTGTTAATCATTCATGATTCACAAAATAATTATTAGAAAAAAAAAATTAACAAAGAATAATTGATCTTAACTCACTATTCACACCTTCACATGACCTTAACATCTTCTGCCCTATAGATTGCAAAGTCTAAAAGGGGAAACTTTACTTGATACTTTAACACTAGTCACAATGTACAAGTAACAACATGATCTTTTATACTAATGTCCCCTTATACTGTACACAGTCAGCTAATTGAAATCTGTGAGCTCAACAGCGATGCAATGTTTTGTTTCTTTGTTTCTTCAACATAAACACTATTTGGAATCCTAGATTTATATATTACAGTCACTCATTGGCTGCTCAAAGAAAGGGAGACTACACAAATGGTACAGTTCCATTCCATTTCACATCTGCTCCGTACCATCTGCAATTAGAATAAAAGAACAGCATTTTTTATATTATTGTTTGCAACACTCTGAAACGTCATAACTAGAAGGCTTAAACAAGGACAAACAAAACCTAAAATTTAATTGTAAAGATAAATCATATGTATATAAAAATATAGGTATATAGCTGGGATAGCCACAAGAAATATTGCATTCCTCATTAATCTTCAGACTCGAAGACAAGCCTTATTATTATTATTATATATATATATAACTCTCAGGAAGATTGAAAAATATATCATTAATTACTTGGTCATTATGCAGTTTTCTAGTGGAGGAATTTTATTTTCTTCTTCCCTCCTTTGAAGTCCAGTTTTAGGACGTGGGCGACCAACTCTGGTTTCTAGAAAATAATAATAAAAAAAAAAAAATCAAAACACAATTTTAAGTAAGGAAGATTTTTTCATAAATAGAATACAAAATAAAAAAAAAAAATGAATGTTTCAAGCTTTAAAAACAAAGCAAATAGCTTTGTAACACAGTTGCCAAGGGAATTAGGAAAAACAGAGCTAATGGGTGGCTGCCTTGTCATGCAGTATGGGCACCAGACTATCATCTTGATGGTCCTGAGTTTGACCCTGCCCGCAATCATCCCCTGCCATCCTGCAGGAGATCTGGGCTAGGACATAATTATCCTTTAGAAAGAATGTCCAAATACATAAAACAAAACAATGGTATTTAACCTAACTAATCTTCAAATCTTGTTCATTATAATTTGGATAACAAAGACTTAAGAGCACTATGGTCTTATATCTTTTGTGGACCCATGGGGAAAGGGGATATCGTATCCAGGAGAAGATTTCCATGTTGCCATGTTCAATAACACAACTCTGCTTGAGTTAGGATTCAAACTCCAGCCCCCTTGATAGGCAGCCAACTGATTGCCACTCATCCAATTTAACTCTTTCTCTCCTAACTGACGGTACCAGCGTTGATTCCAATAGAATGTGGTAAACAATTACGGAGAGAAAGAGTTAAAACTCAGTAGATTTTCTCATTTTATTTTCTTCTTTTTTTTTCAAGCATTTTAATTTATTCTGTGATCCATTCTTCACCATTAACAGAAAAAAAGTAGTTGCAGTTATCTTTTTGGAATGGACTTCACCGCACTCAATAAAACTGTTAGACTGTCACACTCAATAGGTGGACACAGTAGCAACAATCACACAATCAGAATAAAGCAATTAAGAGTTCCTCCAGAAAGTACTTAAGGAGGGTTGGTGGACTAATTATTCGTATAGTTAAAATAGAGATAAAAAGTTGTTTCAAACTTCAGAAATTCTCTACAATTAGTTTGAACATAAAGTGAATCAAAAGAAAAAGTTTGATTGCATAATAGAACTGCAAGCAACTAGTTGCAAATTGGCACTTGAAAAAAAAAGGAAAGAAATTAATTTTTTTGAGTTTGAAAAAAAAAATGTGTTTTATCTTAGAAATAAAAAAAAATTAACATTCACATTTAAATTCTCACACCATACAAGGAAATATTTTTAGAAAATTATAACTGAACTATGTACATTTTGACAGTTAACCTTCTTCAGGACACATAGGCATAGATCTATAGGGCAGATGATCTAATTTCATCTGTTTCTATGGCCAATGGTAAACTAGAGTGTCATGTGGCAAGCCAGCACAACAACCAACTGCCGTTACTTTCCCCAACTAATGTCATGTAACCATCAGAGTAGGGTGGACTCAGGGTCTTTCTAAAATCTAGACATATACAAAGAATGACTAAAGAGAACATATTTGTTTAGTTATTTCTCAGTTGTTAGCTCTAAATGAAAATTTTAAAATCATTTTTCAACACTTTGTGTATTTTTTGGCCTTTTCTGGCCAATAACAAAAATGGGTTTATGGTTAGTTAACACTTACCAATGAACAAAACAGTTGGCTTGACCTGCGACAGTACTCCTGTATAGTACCACATAGTAAATTTGTTCTCCACACGCCAATCACTCACCAAGTCTGGGTTCAAACTGAACAATAGTCCAAACTGGCCATTGACCTTCGACACCCATATTGGATTTTTGGGAGTCTTCAACATAGATCCTACCTGGCAAGCATGAAACAAAAGTATAAATGGATATACTTTTGCTATTCTTTATCTAAAGTTAGAGCAAAGTTTCTATGCAAGACTTCAAGGTTTATAAAGTTAAGTTCATCCACCCATGTACACCAAACAGCCAAATTGTCTAACTGACCGATGCCAAAAAAGACCTTCAAAGCCTGAAAAACTTGGATTATTCCTATATAAAGCAACTTAGGACAGCTCTTGTAAACCTTAATATCAACAGCACTGAAACTGTTCTTCAATGTATTCCAGCACACATGGAATTAGAAGGCAATGAAAAAAAAGACATACTGGCCAAAGATGGAAGAATGACTAAACAAATGAAAATCCATCTCTATCCAGAAGAAATGATGAAAATAATTAGAATAAATGAGAATTGGATCAGCTCACATCCCAATTACAAGAAAAAGGATGCCTAATATAAGCTATCTCGACATGACCAACGCATAATTTTTTGACTCAGAACTGGACACAACAGAATGAGACAACATATGTTTCCGAAGCTTTAAATTAGAACGAGCAAAACCTGCTCTTGTGGAGCATCACCAGAGAATGTTGACCATGTGCTTCAATGCTGCAAACTATATCAAGAGGCCAGAACAAGACTCTGGCCCAAAAAACCCTACTATAGAGCAAAAACCATACAGAGAACTGCCTGACCTGGAAACCACTGCGCGGTTCATCTCACATAGAGGATTACTGATCTGAACCCTCCCAAATGTAAAATGAAACAAAGAAGAAGAAGAAAGTTCATCCATTTCCATGATCAAATATTTACAAAGATGTGTGTAGTAGGTCCAATGGCTGACTGCCTTTACTCTCTCCAGCAGACATAAAGAGTTTTATAAGAAGAGAGTGAATTCAGGGGCATAATCTCTTTGAAAAAAAAGACATATCATCATCCCATCCTTGTCCACAGAGGGACAAAATGAATTGAATAATTTTTCTTTTTAGCTTAAAATAATTAATAGATCTGTCATTTCAATGAAACATTATGTTTACATTGGAATGTAGCAAAACACTGAACGGAACTGAATTTTCAAAAGCTAAAAAAAATTTACATTCACTTAACTGAAAGATTGAAAAAAGAAAATTTCATTGCTAACAACTGAAAGAAACTCACTGGAGAATAAGAAAAAAAAAATAAAAATAAATAAAAAAAAGCTTCTTTCTTATAAAATGTGACACTTGTTATGGAGTGTGTGTGCATGTTTCTGATGTAACCATGAGCAAAGGTGGGCAGATGGTTTGGTTTTGTAGGGTGAAGAGGTTCTGAAAAAATTTTTGAGGTGGTCTGTCGTATTTCAGCTTAGAAATAGAGGTGTCAAAGTTGAAGGCGAGAGAACTAGTGAGAGATGCGGGACAGAAGGACGTGTATTTTTATTGAGTTACAGCGTGTTTAAAGTCTTATTTTTTACTTGTGTCTCCTAAAATATTTCCCAACTTCTCAAGTGTAATGAACTCAATAAAAAATGAGAGCTCAGAAATAGCTCAATGTAAAATACAAACATTTCTTTACCTCTGTTCTTTTCTCTGGGTCTTCACCTTTATCCCAAAACATAAACCCAATTTGACTTCTGGTTTGTATCCCATGAACTGGGTGAGGCTGAAAAGAAAAAGGTTAATTTATAAAAATAAATAAGTGACATTTCTCTTGGTTCATTTTCACAAATCTATCCTAACATTACATTTGGTGAATACACTTGATATTTAGAGACATTCCTTCAAAATGAATATTATTATAACCTAGACCAAACCTCCCCCAGGGCAGTAGTGAATGACTGCAGACAAGATTAAAAACTGGGACATTATGATGACAGTCTGGACAGTCACACCAAAGGATGGCTGCCTGGTCATGCGGTTTGAGCGCTGGACTATCGTTCGGACATCGACGGTCCCGGGTTCAAACCTTGCCTGCTCCCATCCCCCATCGTCCTGCGGGAGGTTTGGACCAGGAAGTAAACTATCTTCAACTCTGAAGGAACATCCGAAACATGTAAAACATTTTTTTTTTACAAACATCATCCTGCAGGAGGTTTGGACTAGGAAGCAAATTATCTTCAACTCTGAAGGAACATCCAAAACATGTAAAATATTTTACAAACATTTTAAAATTATCAGGAAGCCATCTGCTTTAGAAAGGCTAGTAATTTTCTAACAAGCCTCGAATGTGACGTGACGCTAATGAAAATCTATCTACATCAGCATTTTTGATTGGTGACAAGAAATAGCTTAGCTAGTCTAGGCTGTACAAGGAAACAAATTTATTTATTTGAAACTTGAAAAATTCATCTGACATACTTTAGAAACAACAATAAAGAAACAAAAAAAAAAGTACCAATAAATTTCCTTTATCGTCATATAAGAGTTCTCCATTATGTAAATGAGGTGTGGCTGAGCCAGTCAAGGCTAAATTGATCAAACTCTGAGTTGGATCCTCCATATCAGACAACAGTTTTAATTTGAAGCCTGGTTTGACCTTGATCTCTTCCCGAATTCTTGAAGAAAAAAAAAAGTCAAGCATCAAAGAATATGAACAGCTCACTAGAAATTGTTAGTGACTAAATAACATGCAGTACATTGTACAGGTTCAAGCGATCTACTTTAAATAACAAGTGAACTATTAAACAAGCACACACAAAGAAAAGTAATACTTACTTGGGAATAGTTCTAGACAAAACCAAACTGTAGAGAAACAAAATACAGCCATTGCCATGTTCTGTTTGAAACTGTTATAGAGAGAAAATCTAGCTCTGATTTTTTTTAAAGAAAATTTAAATAGATATAATAAAACACCCAAACACACTGACTAAAAACAGATAGGACCATAGCTATAGATAATACAAATGTCCTGAATCAATAGTTTTAAATAGATACTTCCACTTTAATTAGCATGATGAGCTATGTTCCCCTGCAGCAACTAAATGAACAGACACAAATGTTTACTGACAATTTGGTTTAGATTTTATTATTCACACATCCAGATTTCTAAGAGAGAAATATTCTGCATCCACTGGTTACAGTAACTTGAAGCTTTTTGAAAGTGATTTATAATTTTAGTCCTAGGACTGATGCGGACAGCAGAAAGAAAATCAAATTGACCACAGACAGACAGGCAAAGGTTATGATGGCACTGGATGTGACCAAATATGTAGGTCACAGCTAGGATTGTGAAGCCACTTTAAATACTGCACTCCTTCTTAATCTTCTGACTCTAAGTCAAGCCTTATGATTTTAGTGGATCCACCCCCCCCCCCATCACCTTATTCTAATGTCCCTATGTTATGAACATAAAGATAAGAGAGTCGAGAACCATGTCTGTATAGTATGGCTTTAATACACTGAATGACAACACAACACGAATTTCGTGAACACATTCTCAAAGACGAGTTACAAGCACATGTAAACATAAGAACGACAACCGATACAGAATATAATTTTCATAACATTCACCCCCGGTTCAAATAATGCTAACTAGTATTATAAACAATAGAAGAATTAAGTAAGTGCAGAATAATAATAGAGATTCAAGTAAACAAACAATGTAGAATAGCATGACATAATGTAACATGTTGATATAAGTAAGTGTAAATCAAATAGCTTATTAAACTCAAGTCAACAAAACCAAATGAAAGTAGTAAAATAAACAAATGTCATTTTGGAGACAAAACTGAATGTCAAAGTAAGAGTTCTAGTAAGCTGATGAGCTTTTACACTTTGTAGTTGGGCCTAGTTCTCCTTACTCTAAGATTGTATGTATGTGTAGTTTCATCTGCTTGAGTTTTGGACAGTCTGGCTATGTCTTCAGTGGTGCTGGTGGTTTCTTCAGGCATGGTAGAATCAGTAGGTTGATTCCTGGGAAATGAGCTTTGGATGGGGCAGCCAATATCAAGCTCTGTTCTACTCTGATTCATTTTCTATAACTTTTTGTTCCTCCCTAGGGGCTAACATTCGTAATGAGAAAGTTTCCTCTCGACCGGTTAGTGTTCGGATTACAGCGTACTGAGGGTTGCATGTTACCAAATCAACTTCCTCTGTTATGGGATCGTATTTAGATGATCTAACGTTCTTCTTCAGCGGGACAGGACCAGGACTGGTCAACCATGTTGGCAAGGAGTCGTTCATGTGGTGTCCTGTTAGTTGCAGTGCATAGTAATGACCGGATAGATTGCAGAGCATCATTTAGTACTAGTTCCCATTTAGCTATGTCCAATTCCTTAGAATGTAGAGCCAAGGTGATGGCTTTCCATAAAGTCCCGTTAAGCTTCTCTATTTGTCCGTTTCCTCTCGGACTGTAAGGGGTCGTTCTACTGGTTGCAATTCCTCTCTCGTGGAGGAAATGTTGCACCTCTGTAGACATAAACGAAGTTCCCCTGTCAGTGTGGACGTACGCTGGAAATCCAAATATGGCGAATAGTTCATTGAGACATTTAACAACCGTAGAGGAAGACATATCGGGACATGCAAATGCAAATGGGAATCTAGAGAATTCATCTATAATGGTAAGTAGATATCTATTTCTTGAAACAGTAGGGAGAGGTCCCTTGAAATCCATACTAATTCTCTCAAAAGGTTGAGCTGCTTTAATCAGTTCTCCGGTCGGCTGTCGAAAAAAACAGGGCTTTAGTCCTGCACAAGCTTGACATTGTTCTATTACAGTTCTGACGTCATCACAGGAAAATGAAAGATTAAATGGGTATTAATTAAGCACTTGGGAAATGCAAATAGTAGCTATAACATTTTTTGTTTTAGATAGTAGGCTCCACAAATCAAGTCAAGGAGAGATGACTAGTTTCTATGGCTGTCTTTTGAGTGGCACAAATACACATCCCATAGGGTCTGGCAAGAGGAAAATATTGTGACCTGTGATGTCAATAGCCACATTTGACTGAAACCCACCAAGATAGAGATTGGTCTTCTCAATAAAAGGTATTGTAACCTTCAGTTCATGCCTCCAACTACCAATGGTTTGAATGAGGGCATAAAGAAATGTATTTCTTAACTAAAGCATGTCTCACCACAAGTGCTAAGTATTGGACAATAAGATCTTTACAGTGCTAGACCAAATGTAAGCTTTCAAACAATGTTGCAATATACACCAAGCAAATGGGTGCATATTGTGATATTAAGTCAGTTCTTGTCTCCAAAGGGGTATTCCTTTAAGTTTCTCAGGTTCAGAGTTTTGTACTCTATCCCACAGCCATTTTCTCCTTATTCAGTCTATTGTTTTAATTTAATATTATTTTCAATAAAGAAATAAGACATTTATCTGGTTTAAAGTAAACTTTTGCTAAGTTTAAAAGGTTGTTTTTTTTTTAAACAATGTGCAAAGATTTAAACAATCTGACTTATGACATAAAGAGTTTCTACCTCTTCAAGATGTCGCTTGATAAAATTGTGTAAATCTTCAAACTTCTTGAATTCAAACAGGTGAAGCTATGTGTGAATAAAATGTATATTGGTAAAGTGAGTAAATCAATGCACTGACAGAGACTTCAAATTTTTGGGGATTCACCATGCCCTCTAAAAAAAATAGTTAATGTATATTACAAACATAAAAACAAAACTTATTGTTTTGATTAATTTTAATTTCTGTTTAGAATTGAAATCACTATAGATGTTATCTAGCTTTCAAAATTTTAACACTTGATGAATGAATAACAATGCTTTTGGAGCACTTTATTAATTGTATTCATTATGCTATTAAGTATTTCTGATGTAGGGGTTAGCAAAGATATGCATATTTATAGATTTATAGATTTGTAAACAAAATGTCATGTTTTTGTTTTTCACGATACACCAATGTCTCTTTTCTGTTAAAACAACAACAACACATTTTAACAAAATGTAAATTGATATCAATATCAATATGTGTAAAAAGAAATGCTCTTAAATTTAACAAATACCGTGGCACAAAATGTGAAAGTGAATCAACCACGTAACAAAAATAAAAAGTGAAGAGGAAAAAAAAGAATAGGTTTTAGAAATAACTTCCACTATTACTTTCTATCACTCACTAAATTTTTTTTTTTTATCTGCTTGAGAGCCACATACTGCAAAAAGATTTATGTTTCGAATTATTGACAAAGTGTGTTGGATCTTGTTTCTTGTCCTTCACAAGAATTAGTGGACATTATTAAACATCTTATATCAGACTGCCTCTTGGACAAACTAGGCCGAGCTTAAAGTATCTTAAGACTACAAAAAAGTCGATTTCAACAAATATACTAAATAGGAAATTTCAATGTGCTAGCTTTGTTTTCAAAATAGAAACTTTACCTTTTCTGTGATGGAGTCTGGCCTGTATCTGTAGTCAGGGCCGAAGCAAGGCTCCTGTTGTTTCAAACATACGCAGCATTTCCGTCTGTCTCCTGCCTGCCACAACATTTCACACACAGCACCAGCCAGAGCTCTTCTTCGTTCAAATGCAGTTGGTTTTAAAACTCTGTGTACGATATATATTTATATATGCCAGTTCAAGTAATGTAACACTAGAACAATGTGTACAAAATATAGACATTACTTGGAGGAAAAATGAGATGATCAAGTGAGATTTGAGTTTGGAGACACCTTACAAAGGCTGTGACTTAGACTTTGGTATTTTAGGATGTCTATTTCAGTTACAGTGGGTATTGATATCTGTAGCTCTTAAAGAGCAACAGTCCTTTTTCTTTTTTGCATGATCATTTCAATAATTGTACTCATTTGATGAGAAAAAAGACTTGTATTATCCATAACATGAATTAGTCTTAATCCAAAGCAACAAATTATATTATATTTCTTCTTCTATGTTCTCACTTTTCAAGTTGGAGGATTCAGGTCAGTAATCCCTATCTGAGACCCAACTGCGCAGTGTTTTTCTTCTTAGAGGGTTTAGGGGCCTGTGTCTTGTTCGGGCCTCTTGATAAAGTATCCAGTCTTGATGGACATGATCAGCATTCTCTGATGATGCTCCATAAGGACAAGTTTCCCTAGTCCCAATTTTTAGCTCCTAAACAAATGTTGTCTCATTCTGTTGTATCCAGTTCTGAGGCAAAAAATTATGTTGATCATGTCGGGATAGGCATCACTTTTCTTGAAAGTGGGGTAAGAGTTGATCCATTTCTAATTTATTCTCTATCATTTTCTCTTCCTTTCTTCTAAGTAAGCCAGATTCAACAATATTTGACAATGGATTCAAGCTGCAGCAAATACAGAACAACGCTGTACAAATAGTCCTACGGAAAACAAGATGAGATCTACTAATGCTCTCTTGCGCACACCCCAACTGCTTCAGGTGAAAGCAAGAATCCACTACATGGTGTCTTCGTCATCAGTGCATCTACAATAAAGAAATGCCCTTGTACGTTTGCAAACTGATCATTCTATATTTGCTTCAGAGAGCTCTGTGCTCCATGGATTCAATCCTTCTAGCAGTGCCACATTTCTCCCTCAAAAGTTACGGTTTCAGTTCACAGACCAAAGATTCGGAACTTACTCCCTATTGATCTCAGACAGCCAGCTTGCTTCACTACATTCAAGAACATTAAGACCTATCAGTTCTAAACTTTTAAAAATTAGTTTGTCATTTTAGCTCTCATGTTATATTTGTAATGTTATCACAGCCTACACTGTGTTTGTTAATAGCGATTTATAAATTAAATTATTATCTCTTGGATATGATAATTCAAGTGTCAATATTTTACTTTTATAAAGTATCATTGATAATGAACTGGGAAATTGCTTACAACTTACTTTTTTTTATTGGCAAAGAGCAGTGTCTTAATGAAGACATCATTATTTAACAAGAAATAAAATGTAGCGCTTAATTATTTGAATAAATTATAAAATTTCTAACCCAGCTTCTTGTAAGACAGATGACTTGTACTCTCTGTCAAAAATTAAATGTTTCAACATGAAGCCTTGAACACACAGCGCCAGTCCACGAGCACCACACTGTTAGAGAAATAGACAGATATAAAAACAACAGTCATTCAAACATTTTATCTTACTATCAAATGAAGAAAATAAAAAAAACACTCAATAGACTAAGTTAACATCTTATCTTACACATTACATACAATGGTTCTAGTAGTATTATTATCCTAGCAATTATTTTAGTACTTTAGTACTTTAGAAACTGTACCAAGACAAAGGTAAAATAATGTTTCCTTTTTAATGCATTTGGAAAGAATGAGTTCTTACTTAAGTTTTGATTTGATAGTCAGGGGCAGACTGGGTGCCAAAATCTGCCCTGACATTAAGGAACGATCTGACCCTCAAATTGCACACCATATGATGTGTATCAATAATTAGGTAATAGTTAGGTAAATTGTTAATACCAACTCTAGTAAGTCAATGTCAACTTTATTATTGTAACAATAGATTACTGTTTCAAGTTGAAGCACACATGTATATTTAGGAATCTGCTAACCCTAAATCTTTGTGGTTATGAATGTTTCTTCATCTGCTAACATATTTATATCTCCAGAAGTAAATGGCATTGTGCATGTTCCTTTGTGAATGCTATCAATAGTCATCAAATAGATCAGCAAGTTTCTTGAATTGTTTTTGTCAAAGTGGCAAGGAATAGATCAGTCATTTTACTGCATTTCTTGGCAGAGGATTTCATCAATGTTTCCTTTTAAGTTCCGCTATTGATGTCCCCAAATATGCTCATACTAACAAGACTTCTATGAGACTACACAAAATATAGGCTTTATGTTGATTGTCAATCGCTTAATGTATAAAAAGAATCGGATCTCACCATAAGCACTATATATGAGTATAGTTGAATCATTATGAAATATGTAACTAGTATTGCAAAGTAAAGTCTGAAAAAAATCTTTGATGAAAGGTGCAAGCCAATCATGTTTATAAAGTCAAACCAAGTGGCCCATTAAACCAGGCCTGAAAGCCCATATAGCCAGTACTCTCCTGCATATAGTATTTTGCATGTAATAAAAGAACATCTAGAAATGTTAAAAATAACAATTTTCTCACATCTTTTTTTTTAAGGTACATGTTTTAATTGAAATATGGGGAAAAAAAAAAATCAAATTTAAGTCACCTTTGAAGTTTCAATGCCAAAAGGAAAAGGACTATCTAACAAGTAAAATTTGAGTGTTGCCTTTTGCCAATCTTTAGAGAAGGAATGCATGGGAGAACCATAGACTATTGACCTTAGTTCCTGGAATTAGATGAAAAGTTAATCTTTGTGATTTATTTTTAAACATGAATAAAATAAAGATGTTAATCATGTAATGTGAGATTAGTTGATAAAGAGGTTTCAATTTCCTAATCTCATTCTAACAAGAGTAAAAAAAGATAAACTTACCACGGCAGTATCCAACGTGATTGGAATGCCACCCAATGTATTGGACGAAGATTTTCTTGGGGTGTTTGGGAAAATGATTGTGTCCCCTAAAAATCAATTTAAAAAGCCATTGAAATTTAGCATACATAACTGATAAAGATTTGACAAAGAAAATGATACATATTTTTAAACAATTATATTTGATTTTAAAATGTGTTGTACTTTTTTGCACAGCACATTAGATACATAAAATAAAAACAAAACAAAAATGTTTTCAATCAAAAACAGCTGAACTCTAAAATTCTGATAACATACCAATATACCTTTTGTATGTAAATATGCAAATAACTGCATAGAAAATATGAACTTATAAAAAAAAAGGAATATCTTCAAATAAATTTTAAAAATAGCGCAGTCAAGATTCAAACCAAAGACCTTAGATTAACTCTTATATTTGAAAAAATTAATTAATTGTGCTAACCTTGTTTAACTGTGACCGCAGGCCAACTGTCAACATAAAATGTCTGAAGTCTTTGAGTAACGAACGGAGGGGACAATGTAGGTATGGGATGATCAACAATAGAGCTATCAAAACTAGCAGCCAGACTTCTCTGTTCATGTCAACAATGTCCATAGAGACAAAGAAATAAATGCATTTAAAAAAAAACAAAAAAACACCCACATATAATTCACATTTGAACTAGAATTTCCATCTTTTCATTGATACAATGGAAACAGCACATTAATGAACAGGTACAATGGTTGAACTTATAGAGCAAAATTCTAAGTATTTGTTATACATGTTTTGTATGTTCCTTCAGAATTGAAGATATATTACAATCTAGCACAAACCACCAGCAGCATGGGAATTCACCTAAAAATATGTAGACATTTTCTGTTTACTTTCCTCGGCTGATAGCCAGAGTGAATTGTGAAACAGTTCATTGAATGTGACCTCATTTATATATATATATATATATGTATATATATATATATATATATTATAGCTTTTATATAGTGCTACTTTCATGCTTACAGCATGCTCAGAGCGCTTTTGGTCCAATCTCATTTGTGACCAGTGGGGGGGAGGCAGTATCTAGGAGTTGGTTTTCCGTGCTGCCTTTAGGCGCTCAGTAAACACAACTCTGCCCGAGTCGGGTGTC
Source organism: Biomphalaria pfeifferi (assembly GCA_030265305.1). Lineage (NCBI taxonomy): Eukaryota > Metazoa > Mollusca > Gastropoda > Planorbidae > Biomphalaria > Biomphalaria pfeifferi. Next base: position 1,376,088 of record JASAOG010000132.1, read on the forward strand.
GAACCTCGAGCCCCCTTCTAGGTAGCCAAGCCAAGCCAAGTTCAAGCTCACTTGGCCCCTCGACCACTCTTCCCACTTGATTTCACTTGATGCCGGAGGTACTGATATTACACTGAATAATGATACTTTGGTTTGAAGTGCAGTGTAAAAACAACTGATACCGGTATATAAAAATAAAACCACTTGTATTGTATCAATACATTAAAATATGAAATGTAAAAATGAAGCATGGAGGCAGGTATTATGTATTCTCTATTGTTTGTTAGTTTTATACAGAGATGACTCTTTTTTCCATTAAAGATTTAATGTGCTTAGTACAAGAAGCGAGGTATCTTAGTTTTACAACTGAACTTAGCTGGATAAAAGCTCATCTGGATGGCTGCCTGGTCACGTGGTTTGCATGCTGGACTGTTGTTCAGACTAATTGATGGTTCAAACCCTGCCCGCTCCCATACCCCGTCATCTTGCGGGAGGTTCAGACTAGTAAGTAAATTATCTTCAACTCTGAAGGAACATCAGAAACAAGTAAAACATTTAAGAAACACCTAAAAAAAAATTTTAATTCTGTGAAAATCCCCCATACTGCCTACCTCACAATACAATACAAATAATTTCTTTTAAATTACTTACTCTTCCTTGTATAGGGAAACTGGACTGTCTCTGAAATAAACAAATGCACTACTGGCTAATGACAATGTTACATTTATTTAAACTCAAGAAAAAAAAGGGAGGCTGAGAGAAAAATAATATCTTCTAGGTTTTACAATTCTATGGAGGTGCTGTAGCTAAGTGGTAATGCGCTTGGCTTCCGAATTAGGGGTCCCGGGTTCGAATCCTGGTGAAGATCTTTGGGCGCCTCAGCTCTAATGGGTACCAGACATAAGTTGGGGAAAAGTAAAGGTCTTTGTGCTGGCCTCATGACACCCTCATTAATCGTAGGCCACAGAAACAAATAACCTTTACATCTTATCTTATCTTATATAATACAGACGTTACTTCAAAAAAGATGATTACGTCTTATGCATCATGCATTCAGTCGTACATATTAACCATTGACTTAAATTCTGCCAAGTCACTGGTTTTCCTGGCTAGCTCAGGCAACCCATTCCATGCTCTAATAGCACTAGGGAAGAAGGAGTATTTGTACAAATTTGTCCTAGCATATGAATCGAGGAATGTGCCTTTATCTTTGTGTCTTTCTGAGTATTTTTATTAAAGATTTGTATTTGTATCTGAAGATTATGGTTCAGTGTTTTATGTATAATTGCTACTTTACTTTTGAGTCTTCTATCCTGAAGGCTTTCTAAATTTAGTGATTTTACTAAAGGTGTTACTCTACTCAAATGTGAATATTCGTTTGTTATGAATCTCACTGCTCTATTTTGTGTCTGTTCCAGTTTCTTAATGTTTTTTTGAGTTGAGGGGTCCCAAACAGAGGAAGCATATTCTAAAATTTTGGCCTAACTAAGGTTAAATACACATTTTAGTTTTATGTTCTTATTTGATTTATAGAAATTTCTAGTTTTATGTTCTTATTTGATTTATAGAAATTTCTTTTAATAAACTATAAAGCTTTGTTTGATTTTTTTATAGTTTTATCAATATGGGGATTCCATGACAGGTTTTCATTTATTATAATACCTAAGTATTTTGCGTTTTTAGTCTGTGTTACTGGTTTACCATGAATAAGATAACTGGAATTAATTTGTTTTAGTTTTTTTGTTACTCTTAATAACTGACATTTTTCTGGGTGGAAAGACATACTCCAATCAGATTCCCATTACTGTAATTCATCTAATACTTTTTGTAAAATTTCTGTATCTTGTGTTGTTTTTATTACTCTCTATATATTATGCAATCGTCTGCAAATAATCTGACTTTTGTTCATCATCAGCCCTATAGATCGCAAGGTCTGAAAGGGAACATTTACTTTACTCTTTTACATTTGTATACCATAATATAAATAGATACAACTGTAAGAAGCCTAGAATTACATTGTGAGCAAAATAAAAAACAAACTTTTAACATTAACTAAGAGCAATGACTTGTTGTACAAGAAATGTTCCGAACAATCTTATAATAATCACCAAGTGTTCCAGAATTATATCTGCACAAATATTTAGACATTGTGAAACTGATGGCCAAGTGCAGAGCTGCTGAAGCAATAGTGTGATGTTCAATTCCCAGTTAAAGGTTTGGGATTTTTAATCAATATTTATAAAATGTTTTCATGGAGTCAAACCAGCTCTACTGGGTACATGATGAGTAGTGGGAGAAAATGAAAGCTGAGATTTGTGCTTGTCAAATTATCCCTTATTAACCTTCATTCCTTTTCTTGTTCCAATTGCCTTAGAGATTAAAAAAAAAAGGAATAAAACATTAGGCAAAACAATTTTGTGTACTACACACCAGCCCTGCATTACTCTCTGAACATTGTTCGGGAGTGAAGCTTGATTGATTTGTTTACTGAGCGCCTAAAGGCAGCACGGCTAACCTTCTCCCAGATATCCCTCTGCACCAGTGGTCTACAAATGAGATTAGACCATAGTGCTCTGAGCATGCTAAAAGCATGAAAGTAGCGCTATATAAAAGCTATAATTGTTATTATTATTATTTTAAAAAGTGCATAATATTTGTGAAAATTAATATTAGCTATCATTTGAAGCCCAACAACACATCATTTATAATAGGCATTGTTTCTTTACAAAACAAAAAAACAAAGGAAAAGAAAAGTAATATGGCACCATAAACTTCAAAATGTGTCTAAAAGTTGGCTTGATAAGAAAAATCCAAAACTATGTATGCTTTAAAATAACAATTAATACATTCCAAGTGGGCAGCACCTCATTGAACTCTTAATCTTCACTCTAAGATGGAGATTTGCTGACGATATAGTAGTTGCTTACTTCAGGAGGTGTTCATTTTTGTAAAAAAAAGTATCCCATTTAGAATAACTTACTTTTGGTTCATTGCCAGGGCCAATTTTAGTTTCAATATCCAGAAAACTTAGAAGTCTGGTTAACTTGTCTCTCTCTGTCAGCAGTGGATCAGAAGCATTATCCATGGCTGTAACATACTGCTATGACTTTCAACTAATATCTCAAACTATTAAAGAATTAAAAAGTACAAAGTAAATAATATTTTCTTGTTTGAAATTTGTTATTGTTTTTTTTTTATCTACATCCTTCTAATAATGTAATTTAATAGATTATCATTCTTAAATTTGAAACTACTTTGACTTGTGGAAAAGAGGAGTGGATAGTGATTACACTGATAAAAATACCAATTACTGAGCATCATCATCAAACTCCATTTGAGTAAGGGCTTGAAAGGCTCAAATCCTCTCTTGCAAAAGCCCTGGACAGAAACCCTGCTGTTTTGCATAGTGCAAACATGTCACCATACAGGTCAAGAATTTTGGGTTACCCAAACTTGTCGAGACGGAGATCAGCAGGTCTGGGGCAGTCAAACAGAATATGAGGCACGGTTTCCTCTTCCCCGCAGCGTGAATCAAAATTTGGCCATAGCCGCGAGAAATATGAGCCAACAGGACAATGGCCTGTCCTGCACTGTGCTATAATAGTTTGCTCAGGCCTGAACAGCCTCCACCACGGGGAAGTGCGGTCAGGGCGCCTCATGCGCTCCCAGACTCCATGGGCTTTAGCTCTATGGATAACTGCCTTTATTTTCAAGTAATATGCCCTAGCCTTTGTGGATCCCTCCACTTCCTGCGAGGCAGCAATTTTTGTTTTGGTTGCTACCCATCATATCTGGAGGGTACCTGCGGAGGTGCTTGACGGGAGATCATAAGGATATATCATACGCCTAGGGCTAGGACATAATTATCTTCTCCTTTGATAATATAACCATAGATATAATCATCAAATGACATCATGTCATAATAAGTATTATTATATTAGATCTATATAAGATAAGATTAATAATATGATAAATTCATAATCTTATATTACAAATATTGCAGCCTGTGCTATTATTCTAGATTCTACTAGAAATGCTAGATCTAGAATAATCTAGATTAGACTATAAATTGATCACTTACTAGACTAGACTAGATCTTGTCAGTAGAACGATCTATTAATGAGTGATTATAAACCTAGACCTAAGGCTAAGCCTAAGATACTTTTGACAGTCTTTTTTTTTAGTCACTTTAGACTACTTTTATTTAGTTAGAGTTTGACTATTTAATTGTCGTCCTCTAACTAATCTAATGTAATCATTTATGGACTAAGGTCTGGATCTTGTAAGTTGATGTATTAGTAAATCTATTGAAGTTTGGGTTTTTATTTTGATCTAACAATTTCATGTACAGAAGTAAGTAAAGGAGAGAAGACCTAGAAGAGTATTCTCAGTATTACTATTAGTACTATTATCACTATGGACGCACGACGCCAGATTTAAACAGCTTCCGCTCGATTTCATTATTATTAGACATTGATTGATCTGTCTAGTGGTTACCTTGTTAATGAATAAATAAAGTAAATCATTGCTGAAAGCATACACAATATAAAAACTAAATTCCAAATAAAATAAAATCGTATCTTCATGTTGCTAGAATCTAAAAAATCTAAATATCTAGAATTTCCAATAGATCTATATAGATTTACACCAATCAGTATTTCACGGTTGATTGAAAACAATACTAGAGAGATCATAGAGGTCTAAATTTGTATTTTGTTTCGTTTCTAGATTTTTTTTCTTCTTTTATATAGGCTAGTAAAAAAACAACAAAAATGCAAGGACTATCCACATAGTATGTGACATACTAAGGCCTATCCTAGGATTACCTTGGGAAAAAAAAGATTCCATAAAATCCATGTAAGGCATTTTAGTCCCATTGTACTTTGTAAGGAAAACGTCATTCTCTGAGTTAATTGAGTCAGCTCTTTTCGTCCACTGTGTTTAACCCTAAAGTGCTGTTTCATAAACATTTTACAAAAGAAAAAAGCACAAAACCTTGAGGAGTTCTGAATAACAGATTTCTTTTGAATAGCTTTGATAATAGGCTACAAATGCTTATGCAAGAGGGAGGTTGTCAAAAAATATGTCATCTTTCTCCAATATTTGAGTTTGTGAATGTAAGCAAGGAAAATGAAGGACTGAAATGTGTAATATGATTAAATATGCAATGACAGTAAAATCCAGTTTCACACTTAAGACCAATGCCTGCAGGACAGGAGGACATGTCCTACTTTTACCAAGTACATTCCTACATATACTCCAGAATGACTAGGATTATGTAGTCCACACCCAAACTAAAATTTTGACTTAGTCCGCAGACCTCAGAGCTTTATTTTAATCTTCTTTATTGAACTATACCATTGAGCACTGTTAGCTTTTTATCATCAGGCTCTATAAGTATAATTTAAAATGAATCACTTTCCAAGGCTCTAAACCAGCCACCAAATCTTAATATAATAGAATCATGTTGTCTTTTTTAAAATGATTTCTTTTTTTAAAGTGCACCTTTCATGCTATAAGTAGTAAAAGCATGTTCAGTGCTCTCTGGTCTCTTTTGTGGACCATAATGAGGAAGGGGTATCTGGGAGAAAGGTTTCCGTGTTGCCATTTATGTGCACTCAGTTTTGAATGCCCCTCCCTAATCCACCTTAGGCAGACCCTACTTCCACTACAGCCCAACATAACCAACACCCTTTACGGCAGTGCTGAACAACTGAAGAAAACAGCACAGTCTTCAAAAGAGCTCACAGCTCAGCAGCAATAAAGCTGGCTAGAAGAAGAAGAAGAATGTGCACTCAGCAATCACGATTCAGCTTAAGACTGGATTCAAGCTCGAGCCCCTTTTGATAGGTAGCCAAGTAGTTTATGCCTCTCAGAAAGACATCTCACATGAAATAAAATAAATATGTAGGCCAATACAAGTTAGGCATAATGTAAATGTTTCTAAGTGTGAAAGTATTCACACGGCTAGAAAAACAACATCCCGTAGCTAAGTGAATTTTTACTAATCATTTAAATGTCATACTAATTGACTGAGTGGTTAAGCACTCGGCTTCCGAACCTAAGGTCCTGTGTTCGAATCTCGTTGAAGACCAGGATTTTGAATTTCTGGATTTTTAGGGCGCACCTGAATCCACCCAACTCTATTGGGTACCTGACTTTAGTTGGGCAAAGTAAAGGCGGTTGGTGGTTGTGCTTGTCACCCTGCTTGTTAACCCTTGGCCACAGAAACAGATGACCTTACCATCATCTGCCCCATAGATCAGAAGATCTGAAAGGGAAACGTTTTACAAATTGAAACAGAAAAAAAAAAAAGACTTTTTTCATTCACTCACTTGACACAGCAAATTCAACTGGAGGAACATCAACAAAATAAAGAAAAAAACATTTCAACTTACAGCAACACGTTTTATTATTAGTACAACTGTTTATGTTTACTTTGGTCTCCATCACTCTATGTATATTATATATATTTTAATATACACAAGAAACAATTACACATGGGTCAGACAAATCATTACTCATACTAATACATAATATGGTCATTTAGCTCAGCAAGACTTAGAGACAGAATAATAAACTCTCTAAACTTGGAGGGCTAGTAAAAGGCAAGGTTCCATGACCAAGGAAGTCAAACTTAATAGAAATTTTTCCACAATAAATAATAGTTTGGTGTTCGAATCCTAGGATTTTTATTTTCTGAACCTTTAGGGCACCTTTCAGTCCACCCAACTCTAATGGCTACCTGGCATTAGTTTGGGGAAAAGTAAAGGCAGCTGGTCACTGCGTTGGCCACAATATACCCTTGTTTATTGTGTGCCACATAAACAAATGATCAAACAAATCATAAGCCCTATAAGTTGCAAGGTCTGAAAGGGAAAATGATTGCTCATAGATTACAAACCATTTGGTATAATCAAGGCAAAATGATAAGAAGAAAATAGTGTTAAATGTATGCCTTCAAGTGTGCTACAAATGCACAGAGAAATATTCCAGTTGTTACATTCTTTTATGATTATTAGTTTTTGTTTCCACTTTTCAAAAAGAAACCACATTTAATAAATTATAAATGATACCTTCCATTAAACATCTCATATTATAAATTTACAGTCAAATACATCTTATAGCAGTCAACTGAACTATAACAACCTTAAACAGCATGAAATTTAATCACACAAGAATAACATTTATAATCCGTAACAATCTAACACAAGTTTCCTCATAACATGCATTTATGCATTTTCATAAAATAAAAACTTCCTTTAACTGCCTTCCATTAAAATAATCCAATATGCTTGAGTGGCATTGTTTTGGTATAAATAGATGTACACATCATATGTTGTCATAGTCATCTTCATCCAGCTTCCTCTTAAGTGGGTTAACAGTGACTGTCGCAGATGATGTTACTGATGGTGTGGTCAACGAAGTCAATGTGGTTGTGGTGCTTGGCTGACTCAAGTTGATATTGCTGGTACTAATGATGCGGCTAAGGCCAGATGCTCCGATACCAGCTAATGGGGAAAAAAAAAATTAAAACATTCACTTATATTTGTACAATATCTATACAGAAACAAACACTAATAAGGTTACAAAGACAGTTTGTGTGGAAACACAAACTCAAAATCGGCCCCCAAAGTGGTCCACCCAGGCAGGCTTCAATATTTTCAGAAAGAACATCCGAATGAAATTATATCAAAGACAAATGAGAGATAAGATCAGGAGAAAGTAGGTTGACAGATCTTGTGTAGTGCCCCAACTGTCCACCAGATCAAAGGATAGGTGCAAGTGAATGCAAAGTTAGATGTGAACCTGGACCCTGGTTCAGAAGCTAAGCGCTTTACCATTCAGCTACCGCGCCTCCCCTGGCCTAACTGAAGCCTTATAATTAATGTAATTGTTTTGAAAAGGCTCAATCTCTTTTTTTTTTTATTATTCACTTTCCAAAGATACATTGCATAAAAAAAAAAACTACCTAATTTTATGGTATCACAACAACAAATGTAAGAAAATGCAGTTTACAAGATTACTATTCGTTTTAAATTAGGTCTAATTTATAATGCATACTAAATAGCTTTTTCTCTTTAAAAAACTGCCTGCATAAGTGATTTAAAAAATTAGATTTTTCACTTTCTACATGCTTGACTGACCATGCCAATGTGTTATCTTTTTTGCCTGACCACTCAACACTATTGTGTATGCAAAAGGAAAAAAACACCATCAACTATACACACTACACTTTGACTACATGTGTAGGTCCACTTCATCTATCTGACCAGGTTGTTAAAAATCAGTCGAACACACAGTCTATTTATGTTTTTGGTAGGGAGGATGTGGATGAGTTTTTTTCTTCTATAGTTGGTTTTCCTAATGCTCTTAGTTCTATACAACTGTAGATCTAAACATAGATATCAATAATAGGCTTAGAGACAACAATTAAATCTATGCTTCGGCACCATCTAAGGTTCAAACTATAAATAGGTATAATTGATGTTCCCGCTGCTAATAAAATATCGTTTGCCGCAAAGAATTAATCTAAAACAATAAATATTGACCTACAACGCTTCAGATTCCAACTATTAACAAACAGCTACTTATAGTATTAATAAGTCCTTGAAGCCAGAACCGGTCCCTGGACTTTAAATTGCAAGCCTGATGATCAGTTGTTGGTCTGAAATTCGTGAATACATACATCCACCCACTATACAAGCCAGATTTTACTTTTGAGAGATTTACATTAGTAACTAGTTAAATATATACGTACATATTTTACATTGACCTTGCCACACACACCCTTTACAGTTGGTGGCCTCGTACATACACACACAGTCATGCTACTCAGATTAGTTAATTAGGCCTATCTGTTTATACATACTGTTAAGCTTTAATTCATCAATCAGTAACAGATTTTAAAACAATAAGATACATAAAAGGAAAAAAAAAATAGGTATGTTATTTAAGTTTTGCAAAATGTTCAACACAAGCTATTTTCAAGGCATGTAGGTGTTCGGGTCTGGCTCCAGCTAAATATCATATTTTACTATTCAGCTCCGGCTAAATATCAAAAAGTACTATCCGGTGCACCCCTAATATATATATAAATATCTTATTTAATGACATTTATCTTATTTAATGTCATTTTTTTTATTTAATGTCATTGGCTCTGTGTTATGGAGTGTGTGTGTGGATGATGAAGAAAGGGAGCATTCATTTTTGGTCTTGGAGAATGATGAAATCACAACAGGGTTTGTCATAATCATGTTAAGAACATCAGATGAACAAGAGATTTGAAAGAGTAAAGACATGTTTTTCCTAGTGAGTTAGATTTTTAGTTTATTTCATAACTATTAGATTTACATCTCATTTCAAGTTAAATCTGCGAATATTGTAATAAAATTTACACTGAGCTTTTGTTCACAAGAGAAGTGGGTTCAAGTTATTTAAAGTTTATTTATCAAAGATATAATACGCCTACATCAGATTAGTTTTACTTGCTGTTTGGAGCAACAAGCCAACAAACAATCATCAACATTCTGTTTTAGGCAGTTATCAGGATTCCAAGCCAAGAAAGAGACTATTGTATAGAACCAAACTTGAAAAAAAAAACACACACCGTATTTTGTATTTGCTTAACTGAAATGAGATGAAAACCTACGCATTAGCAATGGGTTGAAAAATATTGACTTAAACCATCACAGTCAATTTGATTAGTTTTAGTTTTTAGAAAAAATTTTCTAATCCCATTTAATCCCAGTTTTTTGGTGTTTTGTTTTCAAAAGTTCACTTTTGTTTTTGTTTTTAAAAACACTAAATCAGTGGTCTCAATGTTGTGACAACTCATGCTAAAACAAAAGCTTGATCCTATGTGTTGCTGTATGCAAAGGTCTGTTCTTTTATATCCTGTTCTTAAGCTTACATTTTCTTACCTAATAATTTATAGCATTCAAATAAATAAAATATGTAAAAATAAATTTTTAGGTATTTTGTATTTTTGCTTAACTTTTTGTGATTATGTGATGTGACTACTTGATAATGATAAAATATTATCCAACAGACAATATACAACTTACTAAACAAATAGCTAACATAATGATAGGTCATTGGAATCTTTCTATAGAAGTATGTAAAGTTGACAGTTCTGACAGTGGGATAGGAAAATACATTTCACAGAATGCTTAGGTTACTTACCGAGACCAGGATTTACTCTGATTGTTGGTTTGGGAACAGTTTGTGGCTTGTTAAGTATAGTCACAGTGGGCTGGGTCAAGGTCTTCGTAACAACAGCCAATGTGGGACCTGTGTATGTCTTGACTGGAAAGAAAGCATAAATGGATAAGTATTGACAATTGCTCCAATGTAAAGAATGTAGTTTTGCAGGAATATTTGGATGTGTGTAAAGAATGTAGTTTGCATAACAATTTGGATGTGTGTGAAGAATATTTGGATGTTGTTAAGAATACTGCATTAATATTTGAATGTGTGTAAAGAATATTGCATGAATATTTGGATGTGTGTAAAGAATATTGCATGAATATTTGGATGTGTGTAAAGAATATTGCATGAATATTTGGATGTGTGTAAAGAATATTACATGGGTTCTGCAAGGTTGTTATAGCCAGAAGTGGTAATGTATGTAAGCACTCCACTACCTATACACTGCTTCCTAATGGCATGCGTCTCAAATAGCCTTTGACAACCAGTCCAACTCCTGGCCTACATGTGTGGTTCAGATATTGAGTCTGGCAGAACTGTTCTCACTAACAGGAGAAGGGGCAAAGGCAAGTAAGCAGAACCTAAACGAGTAACCTTTGGACAGGAGGGTCTCGTTAGCCATGGCTGGCTACCCTCTGCTGCCTTGCAGTTATACCCAATCATGGAAAGGCTTCGGGAGTTAACCCTGAGGAAAACTGGAGCTGGCGACCCTAAAGCAGTTTTCAGCACCCAGTGCTACACCCTGGCAGAACCTGCAACACAGCTGACCCCAAACTGTATCGGCACTGCCTTTCCCTTGGATACATGAGCTGCATGGAGAGGGGGGAACTGATGTGTGGGCGACATCGTTCTTACCACAGCTAATGCCCAGGCATTCATCCCATTTCCATGAGATGATCCATAGTGGCTTCGCGACTGAAGGAGGCCATAGTAAAGAATATTGCAAGAATATTTGGATGTGTGTAAAGAATATTGCAAGAATATTTGGATGTGTGTAAAGAATATTGCAAGAATATTTGGATGTGTGTAAAGAATATTGCAAGAATATTTGGATGTGTGTAAAGAATATTGCAAGAATATTTGGATGTGTGTAAAGAATATTGCAAGAATATTTGGATGTGTGTAAAGAATATTGCAAGAATATTTGAATATGTGTAAAGAATATTGCAAGAATATTTGGATGTGTGTAAAGAATATTGCAAGAATATTTGGATGTGTGTAAAGAATATTGCAAGAATATTTAGATGTGTGAATGAACTGCAATACAGTGCCAAAAAAAATGTCCTGTCAAAACTCTTATCTACCTTGTGTGTTGACACCTATTCTAGGATTCACAGGTAAACCATACTGGACACTTCTTGGCTGGAGACAAAAAAGAATACAGCATGATAGACTTAAAATAACATTAGAGAAAAATTTACAAGAGCAAAAGTCACTTCCTACATTGTTTCTTTAAAAATTACTTTCCATGTGAATCTTTCCAAGCTACTAAATCACACAAAAATCACTACATAAATTGTTGATCGCAAGCTCTTCCTGTCCACTTGATCTCCCCAATTTTTAACCACAGATCATATTGTAATAGCTTTAAAGGAGGCAATTCAATTAGAAAAGACAAGTGATGCTTAATAATAATGAAGAAAGATGTCAAGCTTGGGTTCACACACAGTCTGGTTCTTAGTTAGACTGTGCAGCACCAACACACTTCTCAGTGTTGATCCAGGTCCACAGGCCAGGTTATCAGAGAGGAACAAAGCCTCTTTCTTCTCTTGTTCCAGACTTATTTCCCTCTTGTTGCTATAGAAATATGTACACTCTGTCTCTAAGCAGTCATGTCTTTGTCCAGTGTTAAATAGAGTACACTGCAAGCACCACTGCAGGCGGAGAGTTATTACAATAAAAAAAAAATTATTCCACTAGACCAACTTTATCTCAAGCATAAGTGGTAATGAACAGAACTGTTGAGCTGAGTCAAGAAAGAAAACACTCAGAGGTGTCACTGTCACTTTCTGTCCTATAACTTCTTGATCATCTTCTTAATAAATACATCTTAACATATTTGTAATGACTAGTCACACCAGGTTCTGCCTCGTCTCAAGATGAAACCAGAACCAGTGACTCATCTGGGCACATTCACTGTCTTCTGAGACACAAGGATCCATATATATATATATTTGTAGTGTACCATGAATTCTTACATTATGCAAAGAGGCAGAAGATCTGCAAATGAGGAAAAGGGCTTTATATTTTCGGTCTAAAAGTAGGTCAGCAGTCTGTCTTAGGGAGCAGAGAAAACAAAATCAAAAACCTTATGAACTGAATTGAAACCTACTAGGCAGAAGAAGAACACTTAATATTTATGTCTGCAATGATTAAACATTAGCTTCCCATTGGCTGACAACAACAACAAATATTATATATATATATTATATACGTTTTTCAACAAAATAACATACTGGTGTGAATATATACAAACAATAACAACAACAAATTAACTTTCATTCACACACAAATGTTTTCTCCAGAACTTAGCCCTCTGAGACAATCTCTAAGTTCCCTAGAACTTTGAGGTGATTAAATAGGGACATGTCCCCCAGAGAGACACTTCAGTCATATACTCTGGTCTAGATTCCCTCCCCACCCACCACTAATGCATATTCCAACCTGCCAGTTCTATAGCTATAGGTCTACAAGTCCTAAACAGTCATATGGCAAAACCCAGTACATATGCAACTGTAAAGTGAAGTAGCCACATGAACTGATAAATTAATTCCTGTAGTGTAAAGTAAGTTTTCTGTTGCTTCTTTTAAAAATAAAACACCATTTCAATTCTATGATTAGCATTCATTTTAGTTCTGAAATTTTATTGAACTTTAATTCAATGTAAGTATGTATATATATAAATATGTTTCCCAAATACTAATCAGCTAAGCAATTAATGCATATTATTCTTATTATCTCATTATTTCAACATTAATATTTGTTCATATACGAGAGACACCAAATAGTGAATGAATTTTAATTTCAGATTCAGTTACAAGCATTTGTCCTTGACATTTTAATTTATAGCTGTACACAGAACAATCAAGTCAAAGAATGAAGGACATTGCTTCCTTGGACGTATATTTACTGGCCATTTGTGTGGTCATCACTGTAAACTGCTGCTACGGCAAAACTGTGATTATGTTTCCAATCCCCACTAGGAGCTATATCCTTTACCACTCTAAAATTGCAATGGCGCTAGCAGAACTCGGCCACAGTGTTCACATCTGCCTGACAGAGCACTCTGCAAAAAAAAGGACTGGTCAGGGAGAGTGACCGGGTTCATTTTCTGACCTATGGGCAGAAACTGAGTAATGTGGAACTAATGTTGCTTCTGAGCACCAACCTAGTAGAGAAGTTTTGGAAGAGAGAAACAGTGGGCTTGGGTATGTCCAGTTTGAAGCCTTTAGCTGACCACATCAGACATTTTATTACAGAAGTAATGTCAGACAATGTCTTTATTGAGAAGTAAAAAAGCCTGAACCCTGACTTATTTATTCTGGAATCGACTGTCCTCAACATGGTTGTCCTGCCTTATGCGATGGGTACTCCATTTGCTTTATTAGCAACCCTCCATGACATAATTCTCACAAGGACCCCTTTCAGTCCAGCAGTGGAGCCCTTCCCTCATGCAAGTTTTACTAACAGGATGACATTTTTAGAAAGAGTAGTATCGACCCTTATGTGTCTTGCTAGACTTACCATTGATCCATTGACGGACGACAGTCTGGTGGCTAGCTTTGCACAACACAAGCCACAGCTGTCTGTTTATAATATACTACGTAGAGGGGAAGTCTTTATTGCGGAGACAGACTCCTGTTACGTATCTAGGCATTTTTTTTTTCTTTCTTTGACCTGTTGCGGTCGAGAGACGGGGAGGTTGTCTGCCCCTTGTGTAATAAGTTTTTTTTTATTTTATTCGTCAAGCCACACAGACAGTGACCGGTCCTTGACCTGTGTGTGTACCTCTGGTTGAAAGGAGGGTGTTTTTTTTTTCTGTCTCTTTGAAGAGCGTTCTAGATCTGGGAAATTGATGACGTATTTGGTTCGAGAAATTCCTAGATTTGTCTTGAGATCGACGCGCGGTAGATTATATAAAGACCGCCCGCGTGACGTTGACGGACAGACATACGGAGACAGCCGTGAGACAGAATAGCGGAGACATTGCGTGACCCGTGCGTGGTATACCAATTGATCGTGTAAGTTAAGATTTTTTTTTTTTTTTCAAGGCCTTGCTTGTATTTGTAATTATATTTTCAAACTCTTGTATTGTAATATTTTTACATGCCATTTTTGTAAAAGGGTTTTGGTCAACCCTTCCATTTTGTATTGAGTTATATTATGATTAAACATTAAGTTGATATTTTACCTTCCGATTTCTTGTGTCATTTTTTTTTATTATTCATTGTAAGTCTTTGATTAAATTCAGACTTAAGACAAGTGACACAACTACCTTTTTCTATTGTCACGTTCCCCTAGACAAGCCATTTAAAAGTAGAATTCAATTTGTAATACGTGACAAAAGAAGTTTGAGGGCTTTCGTCCCGGATATTTTTCTGAACCTATTTTCGTCTTACTTGAGTAATTTTGTAAAGGCGAAGTTGACTTTAACAAAATTTTTTTTTCTGTGTCAAAGAGTCGGAAGTAAAGTATCAATAGTATTGACCAAACTCTCTTAAGGTTTTTTTGTTGTACTGATTTTGTACTGTATATTTACATTGTATACATTTTTTTTGCTTGTAATAGTTGTTAGTTAGTCATGGATATTCAGGTTTTTCTTGCAAATCCCTCTGTGGAAGAGCTTGATGCTTGTACTAGGAAGGAACTGGTCCTTATTTCTAAACAGATAGGGTTAAAAATAAAATCAAATGCCCTTAAACAAGAAATTAGAGATAACATTCTAATCCATTATGTAGACGAGGAAGTGTTTTCTGAAGACCTTTTAGAAACCCTTAGACCCGATGAGGGTAAATCAGATTTAGAACTTCAGATAAAATTAAAACAGATGGAAATAGAAGCCCAGAAAGAAATTAAACAAAAAGAATTAGAGCTTGCAGCGGCTAGAGAGCAGAGAGAAATTAAACAAAAAGAATTAGAGCTTGCAGCGGCTCAGAAAGAAATGGAAATGAAATTACAAATAGAGTTAAAGAAATTAGAGTTAGCTGCTAATGTAAGACCAGATTCTTCCCCTGCCAGTCATACTGCTGAAGCAACAAAATTTTTAAAAATAATTCCACGCTTTAATGAAGCCACAATTGACAATTATTTTCCACAATTTGAACTTGCTGTGAAAAATTTTAATGTACCTGAAACTTTGTGGCCCACTTTGCTGCAAACAGTTTTGACTGGTAGAGCTGCAGAGGTATTTTGTTCTTTGACCATTGAACAACAAAAAGATTATAATGTTGTTAAGGCCTTAATTCTTAAGGCATATGAACTTGTTCCGGAAGCTTACCGAAAGCAGTTCAGGGATTGTCGCAAATCGGATGGCCAAACCCACGTAGAATTCCTGCGGGAAAAGGAGCGACGCTTTGAGAAATGGCTCACATCCAGGGAAATCGGCACCGACTTTGCAAAATTCAAGAACCTAATGCTGATGGAAGAGTTCAAGAGTTGTGTGCGGCTGGACGTCCGTACGCATATAGCTGATCGTGGCGAGGAAGATGTGCACAAGGCTGCAGTGTTGGCAGACGATTATATAATATCACATCAATTTGCCAAGTATACGACGGATGTCAAGCCAAAACAAGTCAAACAGCCTGAGTCCATTGCTAGCAACTCCATCAAGAACAGCAGTACAAATGACAGAAAACCTACTACAAGTAAAGCTACTTGTTCCTACTGCAAACGAGAAGGCCATAAAATTGACGATTGTTGGAAATTGAGAAAGAGAAACGAAAACGCTCCTTCAAAAGTCAGCGCTTGCACAGTACAGTGGTCGGCGAGGTTTACTCCCTCATCATCAAGTCATATCAAGAATACCTCGACACCACCTGTTTCAAATGTATTGACTGTACAAGACTCTCCGAAAATGTCTCCACGGTGTTCAAATGACTCAACAGTGAGTTCTTCAAATTCATCTTTACGATGTTCTAATGACTCAAACAAGAGTTTTTCAAATACATCAAGCCGATGTTCCCATGACTCTATCCAGAGTTCCCACAATACATCATCCCGATGTTCCCATGACTCTATCAAGAGTTCCCATAAGACATCACCCCGATGTTTCAATGACTCTATCCAGAGTTCCCATAATACATCACCCCGATGTTCCCATGACTCTATCCAGAGTTCCCATAAGACATCACCCCGATGTTCCAATGACTCCATCAAGAGTTCTCCAAATACATCCACAAGATGTTCTACTGACTCAAGAAAGAGTTTCTCCACTGCGTCTCCTAGAGATGTCAATGACTCCAGCGAGAGTTCGACCCAAGTCCAGTCTGCATCAACCAAAATTGATGTTTTATTAGAGGATTTTAAGCCTTTCATTTCGGAAGGATTTGTATCACTACCCGGTGATTCTACAAGTCTACGACCTATCACCATTTTGAGAGACACAGGTGCCTCACAATCGTTACTTTTAGAGGGTATCTTGCCCTTGTCTAAATCATCATCGACTGGGAAGAGCATCCTGTTACGAGGCGTAGAGCTTGGATGTATAGATGTGCCTCTACATCTAATCGACATAAAGTCAAATCTTATTACTGGACCGGTTGTTGTAGGTGTCCGACCAACATTACCATTGGAAGGCATCTCGTTGCTGTTAGGCAATGACTTAGCAGGTGGAAAGGTGATAGCCGAACCCATCGTCACTCAAACACCCGACTTATCTGCCACACCCGAGGAAGACCTAGAGTTATATCCAGCGTGTGCAGTAACAAGGGCAATGAGGTTGAAAGCATCTCAAGAAGAGAACGTTATCAAAGCCAACAGTAACCACGATGATGTGGACTTGAGCACCACATTCTTTGCTTCTCTTGA
The DNA here is from genome assembly GCA_030265305.1 of Biomphalaria pfeifferi. Taxonomy (NCBI): domain Eukaryota; kingdom Metazoa; phylum Mollusca; class Gastropoda; family Planorbidae; genus Biomphalaria; species Biomphalaria pfeifferi. The sequence goes on from JASAOG010000132.1 coordinate 1,393,302, forward strand.
AGAAGAACCAACGCCAAATTCTGAAAAGCCGGCATCAACTCGAAAACAGTTGATTGAGGACCAAAAGAAGGATCCAGAGCTCGCCAAACTCCGAGAAACCGCAATGACATCACAAGAGGCAGAGCTAGCATCAACGTGCTACTACATCCAAGATGATATGCTCTTCAGGAAATGGAAACCTCCAGACGCATCCAACGAAGAAGAATGGAGAATATGCCATCAAATCGTGTTACCAGAAAGATACCGAGCGTACATCATGAATCTGGCTCATGACACACCAATGTCAGGTCATCTCGGCATCCACAAGACATACCACAAGATTATGTCACACTTCTTCTGGCCACGTTTGAAGAAAGATGTCATCCAGTACTGCCGATCCTGTCATGCCTGTCAGATGGTTGGCAAGCCAAATCAAAAGATCCCTGTTGCTCCTCTGAAGCCGATTCCAGCCTTTGAAGAACCTTTCAGCAGAGTACTTATTGACTGTGTTGGTCCTCTCCCAAGGACAAAAGCTGGCAACCAATACCTGTTGACCATTATGTGTGCTTCAACTCGTTTTCCTGAGGCTATTCCTCTAAGGAACATAAAAGCATCAAACATTGTAAAGGCCTTAATCAAGTTCTTTACTCTATTTGGTCTACCAAAGTCCATCCAATCGGACCAAGGAACGAATTTCACGGCCAATCTTTTCAAGCAAGTCATGACTCAGTTGGGCATCAAACACTGCATGTCGAGTGCGTATCATGCCGAGTCGCAAGGCGCTCTTGAGCGATTCCATCAGACTCTCAAGAACATGATCCGAACCTATTGCTTTGAGCACGAAAAAGACTGGGACGAAGGAATCCACATGCTACTGTTTGCAACCCGTGAATCCGTCCAGGAATCGTTGGGATTCAGCCCTTTTGACTTAGTCTTTGGACATTCGGTGCGCGGTCCCTTGAAATGTATAAAAGAGACTTTGTTGTCACCAACAGCCACTGAAGGACTTTTAGACTATGTAAGTAAGTTTAAAACTAGACTTTATGATGCTTGTGTTCTGGCCAAAAATAATTTACAAAACACCCAATCCAGCATGAAACGCTGGTATGATAGAAAGGCCCGTGTTAGAGAATTTTCTCCCGGGGATAAGGTGCTTGTATTTTTGCCCATACCAGGTCAACCCTTGCAAGCCAGATATTTTGGTCCCTATGAAATTGAGACCAAAATTAGTGACCTCAATTACACAATCAAAACCCCTGACCGTAGGAAAAAGACTCAGCTATGTCACATAAACATGCTGAAGCCTTATGTATCTAGGCCAGATCACTCAGAGAAGAGTAATTGTGTTTTAAATACAGTCAAAAGTTGTTCAAATAGCCATGTTTCTCCTATTGATGATGATATTGTAAAGGAGAAATTTGGACAATACAAAATACCTAATTCTTTTGTATTACAGAATTTGGATGTAAAACTGTCTCATCTGTCTTCGACAGAAAGGCCAGTTATCATGAAACTCATTAATGAATTTAATGACATTTTTTCTGATGTACCAAAACAGACTAATGTTATAATGCATGATGTAGATGTTGGCGAGGCTAATCCAGTCAAGCAGCATCCTTACAGGGTCAACCCTGAAAAACTTGCCATACTTAGGTCAGAAATCAAGTATATGCTTGAAAATGACCTCATTGAACCAAGTTCCAGTAGCTGGAGCTCCCCATGTGTCTTGATACCTAAACAGGACAAGACTTATCGTTTTTGTACAGACTACCGTAAGGTAAATGCTGTAACAAAGACCGATTCGTTTCCTATCCCTAGGATAGACGATCTCATAGATCGTATTGGTGACGCTAAGTACATCACCAAAATAGACCTACTTTCAGGTTATTGGCAGGTTCCCCTGACTGATAGGGCAAAGGAAATCTCCGCCTTTGTCACCCCTGATGGTCTGTACCAATACAAAGTGATGCCATTTGGCATGAAGAATGCTCCTGCCACTTTCCAGAGAATGATAAATGCCCTGCTTGCTGACATGGAGAATTGCCACGCATACATAGACGATGTAGTAATTTTTAGTCAAGATTTTTCTAGCCATTGTAAACAACTGCATTGTCTTTTTACTAAACTGTTACATGCAAAAATTACTGTAAACCTGAGTAAGAGTGATTTTTGCCAGGCTTCCATCCAATACTTAGGCCATATTGTAGGACAAGGCCAGGTGAAACCTGTAATGGCCAAAGTAGAAGCTATCCAAGCTTTCCCTATCCCTGCTGATCGGAAACAACTCCGAAGATTTTTGGGAATGTCTGGATATTATAGAAAATTTTGCGAAAATTTTTCTGTCATTGCCAGTCCTTTAACAAACCTCCTGAGAAAGAACGTCCGATTTACTTGGACGGATGAATGTCAGAAAGCCTTTAACCAGATCAAGCAGATATTATCTAGCTCTCCCATTTTGATGGCTCCTGACTTCGGAAAACCTTTTAGGTTAGCTATTGACGCCAGTGACACAGGTGTTGGGTCAGTCCTTTACCAAGAAGATAATTTCCAAGTAGAGCACCCTATTTGTTTCTTTTCCAAGAAATTTAATAGACATCAAAGGAATTATTCTACTGTGGAAAAAGAATGTCTTGGGTTGATTCTTTCTATACAACACTTTGATTTTTATATCAGTGGGTCTAGATGGCCACTGGTTGTATTTACTGACCACAATCCCCTTACATTTATCCACAAAATGTCTGGCAAGAACCAACGACTTCTCAGGTGGAGTTTATTTTTACAAGAGTACAACTTAGATCTTAAACACATAAAAGGCAGCGAAAATGTTATCGCCGATGCCTTATCTAGATTGTAAAAAGTATTTTGATGTATATATTTTTTTTATATATATCATGATAAATACATTCTGTAATGTAAATATCATTTTTGTAATTATTTTAAAAAGATTTCCATTTCGTGGAAATGTAAACTTTTTATTTTTAGGAGGGAGGTGTTACGTATCTAGGCATTTTTTTTTTCTTTCTTTGACCTGTTGCGGTCGAGAGACGGGGAGGTTGTCTGCCCCTTGTGTAATAAGTTTTTTTTTATTTTATTCGTCAAGCCACACAGACAGTGACCGGTCCTTGACCTGTGTGTGTACCTCTGGTTGAAAGGAGGGTGTTTTTTTTTTCTGTCTCTTTGAAGAGCGTTCTAGATCTGGGAAATTGATGACGTATTTGGTTCGAGAAATTCCTAGATTTGTCTTGAGATCGACGCGCGGTAGATTATATAAAGACCGCCCGCGTGACGTTGACGGACAGACATACGGAGACAGCCGTGAGACAGAATAGCGGAGACATTGCGTGACCCGTGCGTGGTATACCAATTGATCGTGTAAGTTAAGATTTTTTTTTTTTTTTCAAGGCCTTGCTTGTATTTGTAATTATATTTTCAAACTCTTGTATTGTAATATTTTTACATGCCATTTTTGTAAAAGGGTTTTGGTCAACCCTTCCATTTTGTATTGAGTTATATTATGATTAAACATTAAGTTGATATTTTACCTTCCGATTTCTTGTGTCATTTTTTTTTATTATTCATTGTAAGTCTTTGATTAAATTCAGACTTAAGACAAGTGACACAACTACCTTTTTCTATTGTCACGTTCCCCTAGACAAGCCATTTAAAAGTAGAATTCAATTTGTAATACGTGACAAAAGAAGTTTGAGGGCTTTCGTCCCGGATATTTTTCTGAACCTATTTTCGTCTTACTTGAGTAATTTTGTAAAGGCGAAGTTGACTTTAACAAAATTTTTTTTTCTGTGTCAAAGAGTCGGAAGTAAAGTATCAATAGTATTGACCAAACTCTCTTAAGGTTTTTTTGTTGTACTGATTTTGTACTGTATATTTACATTGTATACATTTTTTTTGCTTGTAATAGTTGTTAGTTAGTCATGGATATTCAGGTTTTTCTTGCAAATCCCTCTGTGGAAGAGCTTGATGCTTGTACTAGGAAGGAACTGGTCCTTATTTCTAAACAGATAGGGTTAAAAATAAAATCAAATGCCCTTAAACAAGAAATTAGAGATAACATTCTAATCCATTATGTAGACGAGGAAGTGTTTTCTGAAGACCTTTTAGAAACCCTTAGACCCGATGAGGGTAAATCAGATTTAGAACTTCAGATAAAATTAAAACAGATGGAAATAGAAGCCCAGAAAGAAATTAAACAAAAAGAATTAGAGCTTGCAGCGGCTAGAGAGCAGAGAGAAATTAAACAAAAAGAATTAGAGCTTGCAGCGGCTCAGAAAGAAATGGAAATGAAATTACAAATAGAGTTAAAGAAATTAGAGTTAGCTGCTAATGTAAGACCAGATTCTTCCCCTGCCAGTCATACTGCTGAAGCAACAAAATTTTTAAAAATAATTCCACGCTTTAATGAAGCCACAATTGACAATTATTTTCCACAATTTGAACTTGCTGTGAAAAATTTTAATGTACCTGAAACTTTGTGGCCCACTTTGCTGCAAACAGTTTTGACTGGTAGAGCTGCAGAGGTATTTTGTTCTTTGACCATTGAACAACAAAAAGATTATAATGTTGTTAAGGCCTTAATTCTTAAGGCATATGAACTTGTTCCGGAAGCTTACCGAAAGCAGTTCAGGGATTGTCGCAAATCGGATGGCCAAACCCACGTAGAATTCCTGCGGGAAAAGGAGCGACGCTTTGAGAAATGGCTCACATCCAGGGAAATCGGCACCGACTTTGCAAAATTCAAGAACCTAATGCTGATGGAAGAGTTCAAGAGTTGTGTGCGGCTGGACGTCCGTACGCATATAGCTGATCGTGGCGAGGAAGATGTGCACAAGGCTGCAGTGTTGGCAGACGATTATATAATATCACATCAATTTGCCAAGTATACGACGGATGTCAAGCCAAAACAAGTCAAACAGCCTGAGTCCATTGCTAGCAACTCCATCAAGAACAGCAGTACAAATGACAGAAAACCTACTACAAGTAAAGCTACTTGTTCCTACTGCAAACGAGAAGGCCATAAAATTGACGATTGTTGGAAATTGAGAAAGAGAAACGAAAACGCTCCTTCAAAAGTCAGCGCTTGCACAGTACAGTGGTCGGCGAGGTTTACTCCCTCATCATCAAGTCATATCAAGAATACCTCGACACCACCTGTTTCAAATGTATTGACTGTACAAGACTCTCCGAAAATGTCTCCACGGTGTTCAAATGACTCAACAGTGAGTTCTTCAAATTCATCTTTACGATGTTCTAATGACTCAAACAAGAGTTTTTCAAATACATCAAGCCGATGTTCCCATGACTCTATCCAGAGTTCCCACAATACATCATCCCGATGTTCCCATGACTCTATCAAGAGTTCCCATAAGACATCACCCCGATGTTTCAATGACTCTATCCAGAGTTCCCATAATACATCACCCCGATGTTCCCATGACTCTATCCAGAGTTCCCATAAGACATCACCCCGATGTTCCAATGACTCCATCAAGAGTTCTCCAAATACATCCACAAGATGTTCTACTGACTCAAGAAAGAGTTTCTCCACTGCGTCTCCTAGAGATGTCAATGACTCCAGCGAGAGTTCGACCCAAGTCCAGTCTGCATCAACCAAAATTGATGTTTTATTAGAGGATTTTAAGCCTTTCATTTCGGAAGGATTTGTATCACTACCCGGTGATTCTACAAGTCTACGACCTATCACCATTTTGAGAGACACAGGTGCCTCACAATCGTTACTTTTAGAGGGTATCTTGCCCTTGTCTAAATCATCATCGACTGGGAAGAGCATCCTGTTACGAGGCGTAGAGCTTGGATGTATAGATGTGCCTCTACATCTAATCGACATAAAGTCAAATCTTATTACTGGACCGGTTGTTGTAGGTGTCCGACCAACATTACCATTGGAAGGCATCTCGTTGCTGTTAGGCAATGACTTAGCAGGTGGAAAGGTGATAGCCGAACCCATCGTCACTCAAACACCCGACTTATCTGCCACACCCGAGGAAGACCTAGAGTTATATCCAGCGTGTGCAGTAACAAGGGCAATGAGGTTGAAAGCATCTCAAGAAGAGAACGTTATCAAAGCCAACAGTAACCACGATGATGTGGACTTGAGCACCACATTCTTTGCTTCTCTTGAAGAAGAACCAACGCCAAATTCTGAAAAGCCGGCATCAACTCGAAAACAGTTGATTGAGGACCAAAAGAAGGATCCAGAGCTCGCCAAACTCCGAGAAACCGCAATGACATCACAAGAGGCAGAGCTAGCATCAACGTGCTACTACATCCAAGATGATATGCTCTTCAGGAAATGGAAACCTCCAGACGCATCCAACGAAGAAGAATGGAGAATATGCCATCAAATCGTGTTACCAGAAAGATACCGAGCGTACATCATGAATCTGGCTCATGACACACCAATGTCAGGTCATCTCGGCATCCACAAGACATACCACAAGATTATGTCACACTTCTTCTGGCCACGTTTGAAGAAAGATGTCATCCAGTACTGCCGATCCTGTCATGCCTGTCAGATGGTTGGCAAGCCAAATCAAAAGATCCCTGTTGCTCCTCTGAAGCCGATTCCAGCCTTTGAAGAACCTTTCAGCAGAGTACTTATTGACTGTGTTGGTCCTCTCCCAAGGACAAAAGCTGGCAACCAATACCTGTTGACCATTATGTGTGCTTCAACTCGTTTTCCTGAGGCTATTCCTCTAAGGAACATAAAAGCATCAAACATTGTAAAGGCCTTAATCAAGTTCTTTACTCTATTTGGTCTACCAAAGTCCATCCAATCGGACCAAGGAACGAATTTCACGGCCAATCTTTTCAAGCAAGTCATGACTCAGTTGGGCATCAAACACTGCATGTCGAGTGCGTATCATGCCGAGTCGCAAGGCGCTCTTGAGCGATTCCATCAGACTCTCAAGAACATGATCCGAACCTATTGCTTTGAGCACGAAAAAGACTGGGACGAAGGAATCCACATGCTACTGTTTGCAACCCGTGAATCCGTCCAGGAATCGTTGGGATTCAGCCCTTTTGACTTAGTCTTTGGACATTCGGTGCGCGGTCCCTTGAAATGTATAAAAGAGACTTTGTTGTCACCAACAGCCACTGAAGGACTTTTAGACTATGTAAGTAAGTTTAAAACTAGACTTTATGATGCTTGTGTTCTGGCCAAAAATAATTTACAAAACACCCAATCCAGCATGAAACGCTGGTATGATAGAAAGGCCCGTGTTAGAGAATTTTCTCCCGGGGATAAGGTGCTTGTATTTTTGCCCATACCAGGTCAACCCTTGCAAGCCAGATATTTTGGTCCCTATGAAATTGAGACCAAAATTAGTGACCTCAATTACACAATCAAAACCCCTGACCGTAGGAAAAAGACTCAGCTATGTCACATAAACATGCTGAAGCCTTATGTATCTAGGCCAGATCACTCAGAGAAGAGTAATTGTGTTTTAAATACAGTCAAAAGTTGTTCAAATAGCCATGTTTCTCCTATTGATGATGATATTGTAAAGGAGAAATTTGGACAATACAAAATACCTAATTCTTTTGTATTACAGAATTTGGATGTAAAACTGTCTCATCTGTCTTCGACAGAAAGGCCAGTTATCATGAAACTCATTAATGAATTTAATGACATTTTTTCTGATGTACCAAAACAGACTAATGTTATAATGCATGATGTAGATGTTGGCGAGGCTAATCCAGTCAAGCAGCATCCTTACAGGGTCAACCCTGAAAAACTTGCCATACTTAGGTCAGAAATCAAGTATATGCTTGAAAATGACCTCATTGAACCAAGTTCCAGTAGCTGGAGCTCCCCATGTGTCTTGATACCTAAACAGGACAAGACTTATCGTTTTTGTACAGACTACCGTAAGGTAAATGCTGTAACAAAGACCGATTCGTTTCCTATCCCTAGGATAGACGATCTCATAGATCGTATTGGTGACGCTAAGTACATCACCAAAATAGACCTACTTTCAGGTTATTGGCAGGTTCCCCTGACTGATAGGGCAAAGGAAATCTCCGCCTTTGTCACCCCTGATGGTCTGTACCAATACAAAGTGATGCCATTTGGCATGAAGAATGCTCCTGCCACTTTCCAGAGAATGATAAATGCCCTGCTTGCTGACATGGAGAATTGCCACGCATACATAGACGATGTAGTAATTTTTAGTCAAGATTTTTCTAGCCATTGTAAACAACTGCATTGTCTTTTTACTAAACTGTTACATGCAAAAATTACTGTAAACCTGAGTAAGAGTGATTTTTGCCAGGCTTCCATCCAATACTTAGGCCATATTGTAGGACAAGGCCAGGTGAAACCTGTAATGGCCAAAGTAGAAGCTATCCAAGCTTTCCCTATCCCTGCTGATCGGAAACAACTCCGAAGATTTTTGGGAATGTCTGGATATTATAGAAAATTTTGCGAAAATGTTTCTGTCATTGCCAGTCCTTTAACAAACCTCCTGAGAAAGAACGTCCGATTTACTTGGACGGATGAATGTCAGAAAGCCTTTAACCAGATCAAGCAGATATTATCTAGCTCTCCCATTTTGATGGCTCCTGACTTCGGAAAACCTTTTAGGTTAGCTATTGACGCCAGTGACACAGGTGTTGGGTCAGTCCTTTACCAAGAAGATAATTTCCAAGTAGAGCACCCTATTTGTTTCTTTTCCAAGAAATTTAATAGACATCAAAGGAATTATTCTACTGTGGAAAAAGAATGTCTTGGGTTGATTCTTTCTATACAACACTTTGATTTTTATATCAGTGGGTCTAGATGGCCACTGGTTGTATTTACTGACCACAATCCCCTTACATTTATCCACAAAATGTCTGGCAAGAACCAACGACTTCTCAGGTGGAGTTTATTTTTACAAGAGTACAACTTAGATCTTAAACACATAAAAGGCAGCGAAAATGTTATCGCCGATGCCTTATCTAGATTGTAAAAAGTATTTTGATGTATATATTTTTTTTATATATATCATGATAAATACATTCTGTAATGTAAATATCATTTTTGTAATTATTTTAAAAAGATTTCCATTTCGTGGAAATGTAAACTTTTTATTTTTAGGAGGGAGGTGTTACGTATCTAGGCATTTTTTTTTTCTTTCTTTGACCTGTTGCGGTCGAGAGACGGGGAGGTTGTCTGCCCCTTGTGTAATAAGTTTTTTTTTATTTTATTCGTCAAGCCACACAGACAGTGACCGGTCCTTGACCTGTGTGTGTACCTCTGGTTGAAAGGAGGGTGTTTTTTTTTTCTGTCTCTTTGAAGAGCGTTCTAGATCTGGGAAATTGATGACGTATTTGGTTCGAGAAATTCCTAGATTTGTCTTGAGATCGACGCGCGGTAGATTATATAAAGACCGCCCGCGTGACGTTGACGGACAGACATACGGAGACAGCCGTGAGACAGAATAGCGGAGACATTGCGTGACCCGTGCGTGGTATACCAATTGATCGTGTAAGTTAAGATTTTTTTTTTTTTTTCAAGGCCTTGCTTGTATTTGTAATTATATTTTCAAACTCTTGTATTGTAATATTTTTACATGCCATTTTTGTAAAAGGGTTTTGGTCAACCCTTCCATTTTGTATTGAGTTATATTATGATTAAACATTAAGTTGATATTTTACCTTCCGATTTCTTGTGTCATTTTTTTTTATTATTCATTGTAAGTCTTTGATTAAATTCAGACTTAAGACAAGTGACACAACTACCTTTTTCTATTGTCACGTTCCCCTAGACAAGCCATTTAAAAGTAGAATTCAATTTGTAATACGTGACACTCCATTCTGGACTATCCACGGCCAATGATGGTAAATACCAAACTTATTGGTGGCTCTTCTGCCACAGAGCCTAGAGCTCTGCAGGGGCAGTTTAAAACATTTGTGAATGAGTCCCCTAAGGGCCTAGCTGTGGTAACATTTGGTGCTAGTGATCATAAAGTACCCGCAAGCATACTGGATAAAATGATGTCGGCCTTTACGCAACTTGACTTATTAGTCATATGGAAGAGAGACAATCTGACATCTCCAGTACCTCCAAATGTTCTCACATCAGAATGGATCCCACAAAATGACCTTCTGGGTCATCCCAAAACTAAAGTATTCGTATCCCATTGTGGTAAAAATGGACAGTATGAGTCTTTGTATCAGGGGTGTTCCCATACTCTGACTACCTATATGCGGTGACCAATTTTACAATTCGAAACGCATTGTCACCAAAGAATTTGGACTTGATGCAGACATAAGGGACATAACTAGCGAGGAGCTAGCACAACTTATCCAAAAAGTGACTTATGATCCTAAATATAGAGACAACATTCAGAAAGCATCCAAGTTATTCAAAGAACTTTACAAAGTCCCCAGCAAGGAAGCAGCTTACTGGTTTGACCATGTCATGAGATATGATGGAGATTATATGAGATCACCAGGTCAAGAAATGCCGTTCTACCAGTTTCTTTGCTAGATGTAATGGCCTTTGTCACACTTGTAGTCGTTATCTATTTGTTGATAATGTATGCCATATTTAGATTATGTTTTACATGGATACAAAAACGTCGGCATAAGAATATAAAATTGCAGTAACAATAAACTTTATCAAGTATTACTGCACAGTGATTATTATTATTATTATTTTTTATTACTTATATGACATGTTAATCAGTCCATACACATAACATTAAATGTAGTAGATCTTAAACACACACACTAATTCAACTGTAGAGATTAAGCACATACAAATACAAAGATTTTAAGATAATGAAATTAAATGTGCCAAACAGAGCCTTAAAAATGCAACAGATATAAAAATACTGATGCAGAGTCTTGACTCAAATACAAGTGGGTAGAAACTAAGCTCAAATACAAACATATAGAAACTAAATGCGAATTCAGACATTTTAAAGATAACATCTGATTGTATAGAAACAGAAGCTAAAAAATAGTCCATGAAGATACCGTATTTTTTGCCGTATAAGACGCACCCAATTTTAAAGGAGGAAAATCTAGAAAAAAAAGATTCTGAACCAAATACTGTACTAGTTGGTCCGCCTGATCACTTTCTCACATACACCATACACGTTGTCTGTCATCTACCCAGACGGCACATTATGACGTAGGGAGGGCGGTGTGTACCGGCAGTAAGCTCAGCATGATGCCCGTGCAGCACATGGTTAGACTGTCGGGAGGGGGGCATGGCGCGCTATAGGAGGGAGAGGGAAGCCCGAACACACACAGCCTGGCCGTGCAGGGAGGGTCACAGAAGTCACCACAGCCCGCAGTACGTGCCCCAAATCCAGCCCGCAGCACACACTGCATAAGGAAAGGACTGCAAGTAAGCGCCACACAAAGTTGGGGGCAGTTTTAATGCATGTAAAATGTGTATTTGCCGCATAAGACGCACCAACTTTTCCCCCCCAGTTTTGGAGAAGAAAAAGTGCGTCTTATACGGCGAAAAATACGGTAACTGTTGTGACAAGGTTACTATGTGTGGTCAACCGTGACACAATAACCTTGGTTGAGTTTTATGTCTATTAGGTTTTAGCTTACTATAGATTTGTTTAGAGCTATATTTATAAAATGACTATTATTAATTGTAAATACATTGAGGTCAATAAAGGTGAATGAACTTCAAACAACTGAGTATATTTATTTATGAACTGGATTAAAAAAATGAGACAATGCCAGCTGTGTAATCCTCATCATCATCATCAGTCCCTTGGCAAGTGTCATAATGTGTCAAATTCCTCCTTTCTTCCCAGTCAACAGCTGTTCTTAACAGACTGTCAAGAGAGTGGCCGGTCCATTCTTTCACACTCTTCAGCCAGCTTTTCTTTGGAAGAACCATTCTTCATGCTCCCTCCTCGGCACTGTACCAAGAAGGATGATTTTTTTTTACAGTGAGTTATTTCAGCTTTCGTTTCTAGAAGAATTCTTCCTCTTTGCTAGTTGAAATGTTGACTTATGAAAGTACAAACTCATTTGTTTTCTTTTCCTGACATCTGATACCCATCAGTTTTATGAAGCATTTACACTCAACTCATCTTATAGCCTAAGTGTTCAGCATCCAACTTAAACAACCAAATAACTAGCAAAGTAAACAGTTTAAAAGCTGATAAATTGAAGACAAATACACAGTTTATGAGTTCCATATGATTAAAGCACTGCTTAGGTAACTCCTTACAAAAATTTTAACAGCTTATGAATAGCAATATACATCTCAGATATATGGTTTAGAGCCCTGAGGACAAATCTGATCAGTTGAGGCAAATGTGTCAAAGAACATGTACATGTGCAAAAGTTATTCTAAATTGTTGTAACTAAACTGTGACGCTGGTCAGTGTATAGCCCTATGTGTAATCAACTGCCACATGTGACACAGACCTGTGTACTTAGGACCAGCTGAGTTAAGGTGAGAATGAGATTCAAGTACAAGTTGTGTATAGCTGTTATGTTCAGACATTGACTTCTGCCAATTATTAAGTACCAGTATTTAATTGTTTATATTTCATTATTTATTTCACTTATTAAAGTATCTTCTTATATCAAAACTCAAGTTGTCAAGTTCTTGACTTTTCATATTGTTCTGTCAAGGGTTAATTGAGAATCGTAACAACAAAATTAAAATTGAGCTTGGATGCAATAGTTGAATTATAATAGTGGATTTTCTTTGAAAGATATAAAATTGTTTTTCTTTTTTATTATTTATTAAAAACATTTGTAGCAATAATGATGTGAAACCTGATAATTGACACCTTCTACAAAGTGGACAAGACTGTACATTGATGCACTCTAAACTTCAAGTAAAAAATGATGTGGATAAATTAAGTCATGTTGTTATCAAAAATAGCTTTCCAAATTTTTTGCCACCCATGACACTCTAAAGCTTGTTAAGTTTAAGCCTGACAAATTAGTTAATACATTATGATATGCTTGTCTCACCTTTTTAATTGTTTTCAACTTGTAGTTAGGGGCAGTGAGACAATATCTATCTGGTGGCAGCCTGGGTCCTATGTAAGACTTTACTAGTGGTAGAGGCTGGCAGTTCTTTTGTCTGGCAATTTCCATCAACAGCTGAAGAAATAAGAAAGTGACTAATCCATGTGAAAGTGATGAAATAAAACTTTAAAGCTTTTTTCTCTGAGGCTTTAAGACTTTTACAAGAATAATATACAGCTGGCTAAATAACTGCCTACTTTCAACTACTTTTCAAAATCTGTTTGTTTATGTTTTACATGTTTCGGATGTTCCTTCAGAGTTGAAGATATTTTAATTCCTAGTCTAAACCTCCCGCAGGACAACGGGGGATCGGAGCGGGCAGGGTTTGAACCAGGGACCATCTATAAATCCAAACGACAGTCCAGCGTGCAAACCGCATGACCAGGCAACCATCCATCTTCCTTAAGAGGATAATGGAGGATGCTCTAGGAGGTTACTAAGGTACTGTAAGCATTGGCAGTAGAAGAATTATTAGCTTCCATTTGCGGACGACAAAGATTGTCTGGTAGGGACAGAGAAAGAGTTAGCTGACTTGGTGATATGAATTGGTCATATAGGGCCTTTCTTGTATGCTTGTAAATCTTGGAGACTGATGGCAGAATTGGAGAGGAGGATCCTGGCCATGGAATCAAGATGCTATAGAAGGATACGAGGAATCACCCAATAAGACCGCACCATAAGTGAGGGAAGTTAAAATTAAGATCACAATGGCAATTGGGCCCCACGATGGCCTGTTGATCAGTCAAAAAATGATAACTAAAACTCTAAGGCTTTGTAAAGACCTTTCTCCAGGGAAAACTAGAAATAGCAGACATAGAAAACAATGGGAAGGCATCTAAGAATGGACTGTGCCTTTCATTGAAAGAAATTCTAGTAAATTCAGACAGAGAGGAATGGAGGCAGATGGTCAACAGTCAACCCCAATAGTCTAACAGACTAAGGGATAAGTGAAGGTGGTGAAATAACGAAGGAACTTTACATAATTTAACATAAACCAGGTTAACATTTAAGTGGAATAAAGTCAGATTTGGAACCGATGGGTTTTGAGTCATTAGCTAAGAGTTTTTCTATTTAGGTAACCATTGTTAAATATATTTCTCATTTTGTGGTGAATCATTCTTAGCTTCAGATTTTAAGACCCAAATGTCCAAGGACAGGTAACAAAATTTCATGTTTCTGCGCACATAGTTTAAAGAATTTGCCACATTAACTTTCTCAGACTAATACTAACTATCTTTAAGGGCTAAGTGTCCTGATCCTAACCTGCATTTTTTTTTACATTATTTTAACTATTTACACCCCCCCACTCCCCTTATTTCTAATACTATCTTTAAGCTAACACGTTCGGTTACTATTTCTTTTTTTCACATCATAAAGGGCAGCTAAAATAATGTAAATAAGAAATAAACAAAACACTTGGTTCATACATCTCTAGGTGGAGGTGTAGTGAATGAATGATCCATTTTCATCTGAACGGCTAACCTAACATCCTCTGTATCAACTGACTTCCTGTTGGCATGGTTTGAATACACTTTAGCATCCTCCAAGACATCAGTTACATAACCTTTAAGGGAAATCAAAAAAATAAATATATAATAATAATAAAACATACAATAATAGTAATATGTATTTTCCATAAGGAAATTTGTCTTACAATTTTTGCATATTATTGGGATTATTGAAATCTTTCAGTGGGGTGTTACTATCAATGTGTAGCTTTGCTAGCTCTGGCGAGTGTTGCGTTACTATCATCAAGTAACTTGGAGTACAACATTACTTTTACTACCTTTATAATGTTAAACTTTTATTTCTTTTTTTATTTTCCACATGTGAAAGGGATTGTTCTTTGTTTTAGTTGTAAATAGGATGAGGTACCAAGACTTTAAAAAAAAAAAAAAGACAACATTGTGTTAATGGTTCCACTTTTTAGTTTATTTCATGGTGGTTCCACTTTTAGCTTATTTCATGGGACCCAAAATATTTTTAAAATAATACAATTTCTTAGTGCATTTTATAATGTTTAGGTTTGTGGTTTGTTAATATTTAGAATTAAAAGTAGAGTCCTAAGGTTAATTCTTTCAGTATATCAATTTTTTAATGACTTTTTAAAATATTTTGTTTTTCCATACTTAGTTTAAATTAATTAAAAGAATTTTTGTTTAAATATTTTTTTTAATTACAATTTTGAATCCAATTCATTTTCCTTTGAAATAAAGTGTAAACATGTTAGATTTTTAAAATAAAATAACCTATCCCTAACCCTTGCAAACTTTTGTTCATCCCAAAAACTCCATTTTTTCTATCAAAATAATTTGCAATGATTTGTTCAATATGTAAATATAACCTAGCTGATTCAATATAGGCCTATTTATAATAACATAATGAAAAGGAAAACAGCATTCAGTGTAGAGAAACGAAGTAAACCAATTTATTTTTAAATAAAATCTTAACAATGAGTAGCTTAGTAGTATACATAGGAAGCTAATTTTATTGTCCACTTGTTGAAGAAAAGGAATATGCTGTCATTTTTTTTTTGTATGTTAAACCGGTTTACCATTAAACCAATCATTTTGGTTCACAAAAATCAAAATACATAAAATAAAAATGTCTCCTTGTCACAAGTTGTAGTACTTGTAGAGAGCCGAGGCTAATTCCCAAGTATTCTTAAGTGATAGAATCATAGATCCATAAAATTTATGTAAATTTTAAATTAAAAGTATTTTAATTTTTAAGCTTGAAGTTCAAGTTGGGAACTGACTCAAAGTATCAATAATCAAAGACAAAAGTCAAGCTCTCAACAAGAGTAAGACTGTCACTAAGTCAAGACTCACGATATGTAAATTCCAGCATTTGATTAATAAGCCGTGGTTCGGACTCCAGAACTCCCATGTCTTTTAGTATAGCAGACATAACTTGTGCATCTTTAGGGGAACTTTTGGCCGGTGTTGACATTTTCGATGGATTTAGAATCTAATAGATCTCTGGATCTATGGATAGTTCGATATGATAGATTCTATCTAAACGGATAAACAGCTACTAATCTCGATTTCTTTTGAGTGATATCCCTTGAATGAGGAAGCGTAGGCTAGGTTTGTATATAGGTCTGTGATTTGTAAATTTTTAATATTCTATAGTCCATTTTATATCGGTACAATCACTTCTATACATGGATTATGTCTAGAGATTAATAATACAGCTCGATTGATCTAAATTCTATATCTAAATCTAGAATCTGTGTTCTCAATTCTTGAGACAAAGATGCAGATCTGAACTCTAGTTAGATCCCTAACTTTAAATATTTTTTTCAGCTTGTTTACATTTTCATATTCATATAGATCTATATCTTATCCTTTATTGCAAAGCTTAAATCAATTCTGTCTGGTAAAAAGTTTGCACACGTTTCTTCTCCCACACACGTGTTCAAAATTGTTACCAGACAGACAGAGTGAGTTGATATAAGTTTTGTAACAAAACAAAAAAATTAAAAAAAGACAGAACCCCCCCCCCCCCCTGACATCACTGTATAAAAAATATTTGGCTTAAAGATAATGTCATAAAAGACTTATTTCACTCTGAATTAGTTTATAGACGAAGATGAGAATTAAATAGAAGCACATGAATGGAATGAACTAAGACACCAATATCACATGCCACTAACTGCACAAACTACGATATTTCTATATCTAGTAGGTCTTGACCAGAAAGCACAGAACTATTCCAAATGTAGAACTTGCAAAATGATAATTAATTTTTTTAAAAGTTATATATTGAAAAAACCGTTAAATTGCTGCCATTTATCTCAATGTTGCAAGATTAATATCCCCTTTTCTATGTAAAACAAAATTAATTAATTACCACTGATTAATTAACTGCTTGGTTAATTTTTTGATTGATTTATGTGTTGTCATCGACAATAAATAAATGTGCAAAGTTTCAACTTGATCCGAGAATGGGAAGCAGCAGAAAAAAACAAGGTGTAACAGACTCCTGCCAGACGGAATGAGTTAATAAAAGCTTTGGAAAAAAAATCATGAGGATGAGCTGTAAAAATAAAACAACATTTAACAATTGTCTAGCTGCACATAGAATGTAAGGTATCTTGCGGGAGTAAAACGGTTCAACGTAAAAGGGAGGTGACTTTGTTTCGCAAGTAGTGAATCATCGGCAAAAAAATTAACTCAATTACATCCCTTGAATTGGGGTAGTGGTGGGACAACGTGTATATATATATATATATATATATATATATATATATATATAATATTTATTTGTTTATATTTATAATATCTCAATTATTCTTTAGGTTGTTTAGTTTAGAGTGGTTGGACCTTATATGGGGAGGGCAGCATGCCATTTTTTTTCTCTGAGCCCAAAGCGCAACAGGGAATTCACAGATAGGGCTTTCCAGGTTATTCAATCTAACTAGCAACTAGTTTTAGAAAGAGCTAGCTAGGGAACTCTTACGCAGATCATAACATTGGGAAAAAAAGAACTAACCAAACATATGTTCAGTCTAGGCCGAGGCCAAGTCAAAAGTCACATACCAGGTCTATGCCTCTGACACGCTTCCCTCTTTCTCCCCTCCTCCATCAGCTACGCCACTGCAAAGCAGGAAATGTGTTGTTTGACACCTAAACTAATATATGGTACTGTGCAGAGTTCCTTTAACGAGGCGATTCATTAAATGAAGTATTTATTTTTCAAGGATAGAAAAAAAATATTTTCTGGGAAAAATTATTCCGTAAAAAGTTCCCTGAATCGTTCTTGTTTGTCGTATCAGGTATCATCAATGATGTATCAAATAGAATCTTTATCGCCCGAAGCTCATTTACAACTGGCATATATTTTCCTGGACACTATTCCTGTCAGCGATGACGTGGAAAACGGTTCATCGTGACCTACGATTTGATGAATGGGACGGATCCTTACCTCCCCCCCCCCCCCCCCGTCCAAGCTGCATGAGTTCAGGTGAAGCGTGTCTGCCCATTTAACCAACAAAATTCTTCTCATTATTACGTCACACGTCTGCTGATTGGCCTTGATCGCGAAGGCCAAGGCTTCCTCTGTAAAGGCACTCCTTTCAGAACTTCCAATTTATGGCGCTCGTCTGATTCTATGGCCGACGGTTGACGAGGGTCTCATGTGGCCAGCATAACGACCAAACCGCCTTTCCTTCCTAGTCTGTTAGGTACGCATTGGTATTGCCTGACCTCGGCGGTGTTCTTAAAAAAATCCCGTAATTCATAAAGACCGACGGGATTCAAACTCGAGACTTCTCGTTTCGAAAAGTAAGAACTGGGCCACCGCTTTCACCTTTACGGTCTGCCCAGCCATTCGATCTGTACTGAGGGCCTAAACGTGATCAGTCAAGAAGCCAAGTACTACAGAAGCAGCAGTGTTTCAATGAAGCTATTCTCACATAATAGGCTACCATCACCAATTGCAAGGACTCGATGTCCTCAGGACCCCCCCCCCCCCCCGGTTAAATTTCCCATGAGCTAATAAAAAAAAAATAAGAACAAAGGTAAGGCAGGTAACGTGGTGGCTGACCTGTAAAGCGCCAAGTTATCGAACCAAGGGTCCCGGGTTCGAGTCCTGGTGAAGACTGGGATTTTAAATTTTGGGATTTTTTTCTGAGCCCACCCAGCTTTACCTGACATTAGTTGGAGAAAAGTAAAGGCGGTTGGTTGTTGTGCTGGCCACGTGACACCCTCATTAACCGTGGGCCACAGAAAGAGATGACCTTTACATCATCTGCCCTATAGATCGCAAGGTCTGAAAGGGGTAAATTTACTTTACTAATAAATAATGATACCGGGTTCGATTTCCGGTGAAAACTTAGGGCGCCTGAGTCCACCCAACTCTAATGGGTACCTGGGTAAGAGTAAAGGCGGTTGGTCGTTGTGCTGGCCATACGACACCCTTGTTTAGAAACTGACGACATTATAGGTCCCATAGATCACAAGTTCTGAAACGGGTACTTTACTTTACAGCTATTTTTTACACACTATTCAAATGCAAACTGCCAACTAAGATGAGACCTGATGCCGTGGGAAAAGTTAAAAAATTAAACCATGTAATATGTAAATAATTAGAAACAGACTAATTGAGCCAGACCCGGGGTTCTTTGAGCGCACACGCAATGTATATATTTAACCTGTATGAATATTCTAATTCATCTCATTAGAATTCTCTAGGCTTTTATCATCAACCTTGAAATGGTCATTCAAGAAAATGCCTTTAGTATCGGGAAAAAAAATTAAGCAAAGCCTTCTTCTATTACACAACAGGAATTCCCCCAAGTGGGACGCGCTCTTAGCTATTTATAGATAATGGCTCGGCGCATGTGTATTTTTTCCTTTCTTTCTACGATCGTGTCAAAAATAGCCGCCACGCCAGAGTAAGGAAGGCGCAATAATGTCAGCCCGCATTCGCCTGTTACCGTGTTAATGACTTTCCTTGTGCGCCTAATATTGTCGGCAAACACAAATAACAAGGTCGCGCCAGAGTGAGAGCGCTTTAACATTCAGAAGCGCTTGTCTCCAGGTCAAAACTGTTGTTGTTAAATAGCCTAAACAAAGACATTAATTAAAAGTCCATGATAAAACTACTTAGTATATATTTAGAATAAACTAGCATTTCAAATTTCGTTTTAATTAATTTAGATCTAGCCCAATTTAAGTGCCTTTATATTAGAATTCTTAATTTCTTAGTCTTACAGTGTGTGTATGTGTGTGCGAAGATAAAAAACCAACAACGTATAAATCTAAATAGATCTAGATGTTATGGCTACACACAGGTACATAGGCCTGATTATTGGCATTTTTATAGTACCTATTATAAATACACTTTCCGAAAAGAAGTTATAACAACTATTTCTATTCGAGAGAAGCAATAATGAAAGTAGTTGTCGCTTTTTAAATCATCAACAGCAACAAATGTTTTCTTTGTTTTAAAATCTGCTTGCAGTATTAGCCTGGATTTGCTGAAAGTTAAAAGTAATTTCATCATCACTGGCTTTGAACAGGGTAACATTAGGACACGGGAGATTCCATTTCTCGTTATGTGGCAACATGTACTTATTTGCTTTCTCTTTAAACGCTTTAATTATGAATATATTTCTTAAGACAAAAAAACTGGATCATCGTTACAACATTTGTAATTACATTCAGAAAATTACGAATAATATACACGAGAGTGTACTTATCTGTCAAACATTGGCAGAAGTGTTAACCCGTTGTAATAATGAGACTGCCCGTAACCTATTTTCCCGATCGTCTGACGTCACCTACAGAATGCGGACGGTGTAGACCTGTGGAAACACGAGGCTCTATATTAATGCGCGCCTGGAGTGATAGGACTATTTTGTTTATTTTTAGAATTTAATTCAAAGTTGGTATTTTGATTTTCAATAAGTAATTTCAAGATATTATGTTAAATTCTATTTTATACAACTTCATGGAAAACTATTGGATTTAGATTTGGCTTTATGGTATTTATGTGAGAGGATTAACTTGTGAGATTAAAAGCTTCCGCCTTTGTCATTTACTGCAAGATCGTGGACGAAGCTTTATGGGTGTCGGCGTACGTTCAATGATTGGAGTGTATTCTGCTATTGCTAACTTCTGGCTGTTGACGTTATAGTTTTGCAGCTGATTTTTTATTAAATTGTGTTCGTTAATTGGATAAATAACAGTTCCACTGGTTTAGCAAACTGTATAAAAATTTATGGGCATTTTCTGTCGGAAAGATTTTTAATTTAGACCTGCATATTTGATTTTGAGTCCATACTTTTTTTAAAAACGTTTTTAGTGTAGCCTGCCATCGTTGTCACACATCGCTGTCGGCTACCGATAGATCTTGATTTAATTGGTAAGTTTAAAAAAAGACAATCTAAAATTTTCTAACGTTTAATTTTCAATTTGTCTCATTATAATCTAGATCTATCTTCATCAGACTAAAGTTTATTTTACTAAAAAGCAGTTTAATAAATTCTTTTGCGTAGTAAAGTACTTCACTTGCACTACTTCAATGCCAAAACAACTCCTTTGAACTCGTCTCCATTCACCGTGATTCACGGTATTCACCGGATTTAGATCTACGTCGAATAACTAGATCTAGTGTACAGGTCTAGATTTATGATTAATCCTGAAAAACGTATTATTATGGTTCTTTGCCATGGTCAAATAACTAATTTACAGCTAGCTGCTAGATCTACATCAGTGTGTAATCACAGTCAATTAGCACTATGTAGTCCATCTAACTGTAACGTACAAAATGTAAGGTAGTATATCATTTGGGTAAAACATAAAGCTGGAAACAGACTATAGCTACTAAATTCAATGATTGTAGCAGGAAAACTTGTTTTGGCGCTTAGTTTTATAGTCTGTTTACGTTAAAATAATCAATGTTGGAAAGCTACTATAGTCTGTTTCATATTATTAGATGATACGTTCGAGATTTTATTCCAAAGTTCAAACATCTGACTAGAAAGAATAGATATGATTTTTAAAATACCTTTTTCCGGTTTGATAATTGCAGTTTGTATCAATAATCAGGAGTTCTAGACTTAAGATCTATATCTAAATTATTCTAAATCTTCCATTTGCATTTCGTAAATTTGTGAATAGGCGATTGAATTTTTTTTTTATGTCAAACTGATTATTGTCATTAGGCTCATTAGGCATACTGATACTAGAATCTAGCTACAACTAGATCTATTACTAGTAGTACTAGATTCTAGATCTTGATGTCTGGTATAATCTAGATCTGGTATAATCATTCAAAGGTATCATATGATTTGTCACTTTGTGTTATTATTTATTCTGGTCTAGATATCCTCTGCCTTTCTAATAGGTAAAAGTATAGGCAGTATAGGATTGATTGGCATATGATTATCTAATCTAGATTCAGAAATTTTAGATTCCAGAATCCAGATCTATACTACTAATACTAGATGTAACTAATACTGAGCTAATGAAGAGATCTAGATCTAGAATCTAAATCTATTTTGAGTAAATCTAAATAAAATAATTTTACTAGCCATTTGTTCCCTTGTTAAATATTAATAATATAGTCTAGATCTACATTGAAAATGCAACATTTTTTTCTTTGAAAGAAATGATGTAGTTTGTAAGATAAGATATAGTGATCTAAATCCAAATACATTTAGTTTGAATTTCACTCTACGTTTTTTTCATGGTTTTATCAATATTATCATGTGGCTAAATGTTGTTTGTTTACTAATGGTGAATGAGACCCATTGTGTTAATCAAAATTTAAGGACTAATAATTCTAAGCATATTTATCTACATAATATTGCATTTTTAGGATTGGCTATAATTAATTTAAGGCAACCTGGTCCATGTTTTATTGACACTAAGCTGGTAAAAAAAAGAGCAGTTTTGGTTAGTTTTAGCATGTGATATAAGAAATGTGCCTTAAATTACTGGTAAATGGGCTGTTCACTGACATTTACAAGCTTATTCATTGACTCAAAGAACTTATTTGGTGTCACATTGTATAGACAGCTTACTCCATAATTCTCTTATCATGTCTGTCAACATCAGTAGTTTTTGCAATTCTTACTGACTGAGATGCGAAGGAGTCCAGTTCTTGTTGCATCAGCATGGCACCTTCGTGGAAACATCCGCCTGTGCAGTTGAGTAGCTTGGGTGGGGGGAGAATTTGAATTAAATATTACGTCACTGTCATGTATCTTGCTTTTCACATTGTATATAAGTTAGTGACCCTGTCGTATGTATTCCACACAGAGTATTAACTCTTTCTGTGCGGGGTTACTCTCAATTTCAAGGAGTAACTTCCAGAGCGCTGACTAGTGCAGTGTTACTCTCTGGAAGTAACTTGGTATATAGTGTAGTTTATTTCATCATCCTTATCATTTAAGAAGAAACCTGATAAGAGCACTGAAAACAAAGGAGACCATGAACATGTCAAAGAAAAGTATCACTATTTAGATGATTTATACATCAATCGAAGAAGTGAAAATGTCTCTTGATGCCTTCGAGAAGTAGTGCTTAAGAAACTCCAGGGGAATACCTTTAACCACAGTCAGAAAAAAACATCTGAAGGAAGTGATGGTCTTCCAAAATCACTTTCTCCAGAACTGGAAGAAGCTGTAATTAAGTACAAAGACTTCGGATAGATCCAGCCTGGAATTTTATCTGAGGAACTGCAAGCAAAGATTGTATTAAAGGGTAGCTTATTTGTCCAAAACAAAGATGAAAGGTATTTGTTTTCAGTAGGGTTTACCCAAAAGAAATCATGAAGTTTGACATCATGGTTCACTAGAATGCTTCCAACAAGAAAAATTAGCTACGGATCTTGGCCCCCCTTCTTCTTGGGATGTCTATTCTGTTTTCTGAGGCATCAGACAAGACATCTAGTGCATTGAGCGAACCTGGAGTTGGTTTCACCAAATGGAAGAAACCTGAGAGACTGAAAGAACGTGAAGAAGGAGTTCACCACAGACAAGATCTTTTGAAGTGGAAGCTATAAGAAGAAAAGATTAAAGCAGAACCAGATGAACTGTCACATATGTTTCATGTACAAATTTTGAAAAAGCAGCAGTATTGGAGAGATATTCTGAAGCGTGTAACAGAAGCTATAAAGTACTTAGCGAAAACAAGTTAGGGAATTAATTGCTGGGAAAGTCAGGTGTGTTACTTTTTTCTTATGCTTGATTCCACCCTAGATGTTTCTCATCAAGAACAGGTATCCCATATTCCAAAGGCTGGAAAACCATGTGGACACCTTTGGGTCTCTTCTTGAAACCTCTTGGAGTCTATGGATGAGGACAGGATAATGAAAAAACTCAGGTTACTGCCATTGCGTCATGTGAGAGATTATTCTCAAAGTTAAAGTTCATCAAAACCTACCTCAGGAGTACAATGACGCAAGAAAGGCTTAGCATGCCTTTATGTCAGTGGAGTCACTAATACTAGACTGTATCAATGTAGAGGATGTTATAGATGCCTTTGCTGCACAGAAAGGAGATTTGTCACTTGTGGATTATTTCGCTAACAGACAACGATATTATTCATTCAAAGATTCTTAATGATTATTTCTTGTTAATTTTAATGATATAGTTTACCAAGTTGAATGTAGACTTATGTATTTATTTAGTACATTATCTTATGTCATGATGTCGAATTTCAAAGAGGTCAATCCCCCCGGGCCCCCAAATCCCTAGCTGCACCTGTGGAAGCGAAAATGCTAAGAATGAGAACGAAAAAAAAGCCTCCAGTAGGCTACCACAGCAAGTGTAATTGCATGGGGTGAGGATGGAAGAAAGACTTGCTAATCCTGTCCTATCAATTGCACCATTCCCCAGTGGGAACAATACAGGCGGTGATGGTTCCACCGCAGAATGTGGTGGTACAGTATAGGAATATTATGTTTGTCTTCTCCAGCCTCACATGGGATGGGGAACCCATTGCTTTGGCTCAAGGAACTGACCCATGTCCAAACGGATATGAATAATTAATTACTTTCTAGTTGATGGGGCCTTCAGACAGAAGGGTTGGCGAAGAGCCAACCCTCATCCTTGCCATGGGATAAAATCCTTTCTCATGTCAAAGGTTCATAAAAGGAATTTATCTCAAACTTTTTTTGGACACTTCGAAGAGGTGTTGAGATGTAACACTGGATAAATGAACCCACCAACATTTGTATTAACGCAAACTAGAAAGATTTGAATAAAAGCTTTTTTAACAAAATAAATATATTTTTATTCACAAATATCTTCAAGCTTTCAATATCATCAGTTTAGTAATATACAAAGTAGAAATGTGTTTCTAAGATGTTAAAGGATTTCCAACTTAGCTCACTGAACTCTGTGGATATTCACAAGTGTCTTCTCTTTCAATAGCCTTTACCTTCAAAAATACACAGACACTACACATGCATGCCAGATTCCCCAACAATAGCCTCTTAGTCACAGGACATGTATTACATCAATCAATACACACACACCATAACAGTAGCATATTCCACTTGGCCCTCTCCTTTCTGCTTGCCTTTGAGCAGAATACATTGTGTTACCAAACACATATAGTAGTTTTTTGATGGATGTTACCAAAATATGAAATGTCTGATTTCAATCAAGAACAAAACCTAAGATGCCTAAGAAAAAAGTTCTATTAATATGAGACTAATTTTGTGAAAAGCACCAATTAGTAAGGGAAAAAATGATGGTAACCCAGCCAGGGATGAAGTAACAACAGCCATAAAAGTATTACCAATCAAACTGCTATCTTTAAAGCAAGTCTTTTTTTTTTTTTTTTTGTTTCTTTGTGTATTTAGATCACTGCAAGGCCTGATGGTAGATAAGGACTGGACTTGGACCTGACAGAGCCAAAATGAGCTTTAGCAGTGATGAGGTCAACTTCCTTGTCTATCGTTATTTACAGGAATCAGGTGTGAGATAGATTTGTGTTAACTAGAGCAATCAATCAGTTGTGTAGTTATAACTTGTATACTAAAACCTTTGTTTTTTTTCTACGGACACAGTTTAGATCATTTGTTAGCCTTATTAAACTTTAGAACTCTGAAGCAATTGCTACATCTTACCCCATGCACTGTGTTAAAGAAGTAAAGCTTCACTATGTCAACATTATTGAAATTAGGCTTCTTTAATTACAGGCACTGTTATTCATACTTGTAGAATTATGAAGAGTATTCTTTGCTTGCAGGTTTCCTCCATTCTGCATACACTTTTGGGATAGAGAGTCATATTAGTCAGTCAAACATTAATGGGGCATTGGTGCCGCCGGCAGCATTGTTGAACATAATACAGAAAGGATTACAATATACAGAGTCTGAAATCAGCATAGGAGAGGTGAGTGCTTTGGTCACTTCTAAATGTATTGTTAATTGATGGTGTGTGGGACCTCTCCTCAAAGCAGCTGGCCCATTGGCGCATGTCGGTCAACTACTAACCTCATTGTTGAAGTAGGCACCCAAAACTGGCTAAAAACCAAGCATATACACATTACATATGATTTCAACTTGTTGTAACCAACTGTTGTAGAGTTGATTGCTAAATATTATGAATATCATTACAGCATTATTATGTTGACAAAGCTTATATTAACTTACTTCATCCATCTGTCTGTCTGTCAGGATTCTTTTATACATTTGTTTCTCCCACTTCCCATTCTCAAATCAAGTTGACACTTTGCACAATTAGTCATTGTCAATGACGACACACAAATACATTTCTTAAAATTAACCGATTAGTGGTAATTAATTCATTTTCTTTTTTATAAAAAAAGGCAAACAAATTTGACAATAGTTAGAGAAACAGCAGTAATTGAGAGGTTCTTTCCATTATATAGTCTTTGTATTTGTTTAAAGTATTTTTAAACACTTTGTTTGTTTTAAATGATTCAATTTTTGTTCTTCTGTTGTGGTGTGACAAGACTATTACTATTTTTGACTGATACTATTAATAATTCTTTCATTGTTTGGTACATTGCGACGGAGTTGAATGTCTGTGGGTCAAGTCTTAGTTTGGCTATTTATAATTAAGTAATATTTCACATATTTTATGACTTGTGTTGGGGAAAGTAATTCTGGTAGCATGTTATGTTGGCCACATGTTACTCACTGGCAGACACTTCTATTGGCTATGTTTGTTAACAGAAATACTGCCTTACACCCTGAGCCATGCAATGTCCTTCATCTCTTACTGGTGGAACTCAAGTCAGCCACTTTCTATTATTGTTGGTGCCTTCAAGCACAAATATTTGTGTCTTTCTTCCGGTACATATGAATAGAGCACACCCCACTTGAAATAGAGTTCAGTTTGTAACCAGCTATTAGACATTAAATATACACTGGGAATTGGTTAATAGCTTCCTCCCATTGAAGCAGCACGTTGAAACTGTTTTGTTTTTTATCCTATTTAGACCAACA
This sequence comes from Biomphalaria pfeifferi, assembly GCA_030265305.1. Taxonomy (NCBI): domain Eukaryota; kingdom Metazoa; phylum Mollusca; class Gastropoda; family Planorbidae; genus Biomphalaria; species Biomphalaria pfeifferi. The sequence goes on from JASAOG010000132.1 coordinate 1,420,263, forward strand.
TTTGAATGTAGTGTGTAGTCAACGTACCTCCTTGTCACACACACGCACACAGGTCAAGAAATAACAATAGTGTGCCCGTGACTAGTGTGTGTGTGTGTGTCGACTCCCAACAAATGGCTGACATTTCAGTTAAGTTCGCATTGCTCTCGGTGCCTGATACTTCAAAGACGAGCATTTAGGTCTTAAAGCTTTCACCAAGAACCTTTTCTTATTCTCATCAGTAATATTAGAAATCAATATCTTTAGTCTTATCTTATATAATACAGACGTTACTTCAAAAAAGAAGATGATTACGTCTTACGCTTCATGCATTTAGTCATGCATATTAACCAATGACTTAAATTCTGCCATGGTTCCCAAATGGAGGATGCATATTCTATTATTGTCCTAACCAAGGTTAAATAACATTTTAGTTTTATGTTCTTATTTGATTTATAGAAATTTCTTTTAATAAATCCTAATGCTTTGTTTGATTTTTGTATAGTTTCATCAATATGTGGATTTCATGACAGTTTTTCATTTATTATAACACCTAGGTATTTTGCGTTTTTAGTCTGTGTTACTGGTTTGCCATGAATAAGATAAGTGGAATTAATTTGTTTTAGTTTTTTTGTTACTCTTAACAACTGACGTTTTTCTGGGTGGAAAGACATGCTCCAATTTGATTCCCATTTCTGTAATTCATCTAATTCTTTTTGTAAAATATCTGTCTTGTGTTGTTTTTATTGTTCTATATATTATGCAATCGTCTGCAAATAATCTGACTTTTGTTCCTGAAGTAATGCAATGTGGTAAATCATTTATGTAAATTAAAAGTCTAAATGAACTGTACAGCTGCTCCTGTTATTACAATAGAAAAACAAACCATTTCTGTCAAGTTTTGCTAATAATTTGCTTAGAGAAGGACAAGAAGTCTGTTGTGGCAGTTGGTTTGGGTCCCTCTGACACAACTGTTTGTGGACTTTTGCATATAATGTTTTCTATTAATAAGAATATTCTATGTGGATATACTGCCTCGTATGTGGACACTTACTTAGACTTAGGTCCTCCTGCGCCGTTCGGCGCATTGGGCGGCAAGCTGTCTCCATAAAGATCTGTCACTGGCAATGCCTGAAGCCTCCTCCCACCTGGTGTCCACTGTTCTGAGATCCTCCATGAAGGTGTGTCGCCAAGTAATATGAGGGCGTCCCTGTTTGCGCTTTCCTTGTTTTGGCTTCCATGTTATCGCAACTCTTGGTGTGCATAATTCATTTTGACGTAGAACATGTCCCGCAAACCTCATGCGACGCTCAGTCACAACCTCACCAAGTGTTAGACTCCCAGTTCGGCATAGGATTTCCTTGTTTGAGACCCGATCTGTGTAACTGACTCCCAAAATCCGTCTCAGCCATCTCTGTTGAGCCACATTTAGTCTTTTCTCAATTTTGACAGATGACTTCCACGTCTTACATGCATATGTAGCAGTTGGAATGACGATTGTGTTGAGAAGGTGTATTTTTGTCTCGAGTCCAATGGCTTGGCTATTCCAAAAAGGCTGCAGCCTTTGGAAAATGCTCCCTGCCATTCCTATTCGGCACTCTACATCATGGTAAGCATCTCCATCATTTGTTATGATGCTGCCAAGTTACATGAACTTGTCCAGCTCTTCAAGCTTTGACTCGCCAAGTCTGACGGGGACACCCTTTGCCTTATATCCCACTCGCATAATTTTAGTCTTATCCAAGTTTATGCGGAGGCCAATTTTGGGTGCCTCTCGGTCTAGGCTCTCCGTCATTTCTTGAATGCATTTATTTGTAGCCCCGAGTAGTGCAACATCATCAGCAAAGTCCAAGTCCGTCAATCGGAGCTGTTCATGCCATGGAATACCAAAGGCAGTCTGATTCATTGTTCTCCTCATTATGCAGTCGATGGCTAGGAGGAATAGGAAGGGAGATAAGATGCACCCCTGTCTCGATTGTAAAAAACTCTGTTGTTCCCTCTTCTGTTTTAATGCAGCAACTAGATTGACTGTAAATGTGTCGTAGGATCTGGACGAATTTTTCTGGGATACCGTATTCTCTAACTATTTTCCATAGTGATTCTCGGTGGACACTATCAAACGTTTTTTTGAAGTCCACGAAACTGATCGTTAGCCGTTGCTGGTACTCAAGACTTTGTTCTATGATATTTCGTAGAACGAAAATCTGCTCTGTACATGATCTGCCTCTTCGGGGAAACCTGCTTGTTCTTCTCTGAGCCTTTCATCTACAGACTGTTGAAGCCCTCTCAACAAAACAGTGCTGAAAACTTTGCCCGGGACAGAGAGGAGAGTAATGCCCCTCCAGTTGTTGCAGTTTGCCAAGTTGCCCTTTTTTGGAAGCTTTATAATCACTCCCTTTTGCCAGTCCTCTGGGACTTTTGAAGTTCGCCAACAGAGATTTAAGAGATCAGTCATTCTGTTAACAATGCACTGTCCCCCATATTTTAGCATTTCTGCTGATATCATGTCTAGCCCTGGTGCTTTGTTATTCTTTAACACTGCAATGGCCATGGTAACCTCCTCAGCAGTTATTGGGTCTGTCTTGACCATGAGATCATTGTCTGGAGAGGGGTCCTTGAATATGTAAGTTTGGTCTGGCGACAGTTGGTTAAGGGTCTCTTTAAAGTGCTCTACCCATCTTGCATCCTGTTCTTCTTTCGTATGTGGAGAAATGTTTAAAATCCACATCTTGTAAGTTAGGCTTAAACTTTCACACCTTTCACAGTCTTTATTTTTGGCTAGACACTGCATCATTCAATCCATTTGGCAATGAGTGAAGTCAATTACAAAAAAAAACAAGACATTCATTGGTAGACCATCAACACAAGACTTAAGTGTACTTAATATATGCTTTCCTCTGAATTAGCCAATCAAATGCCTAGTAGTTTTGAATCTATTATTAGGCTCATTTTGTTTACTTTAATACAATCACAGTAGTGTGAACTAGGTCTAGACACAAGTTGGATAGAAGGGATTCAACATGCAGGAGATTATTGGGGATGACTTGTTGAATAGCACTGACCGACTTTCTATATCCGAAGACAATGTGTAAGTTGCATGGCACAGACCCAAACTCAGCCAACCATCGTAGATCAGTGTACAACGTTGCCATTAGCAATGACAGCACTATTCTTGCAATCTGACATGGTAGCCTATTTGCATAGGACGTCTGGAAATCTTAAAGTCTTCTAGGTTTCTGGTGTTCATACAATCACTGGTCAGCCTGCCTTAGTCTCTTCATTCACTCACTCCCCCTCCCATGGCAGATTTGTTAGCATAGGATTAGTTGAGTTGAGTGCCCCACTAGTTTCCACTCCAGTGAGCTTAGAACTGATTGGTCTACTTTCGGCGACACTAGATCATCAAGATTGTTTCGTTATATAGTCACAAACTTGTTGAATGATTCTCATTTTTATTGCATTTTCAACTTCCTATCATGCTTACAGAAATCTAGTTTACTATCTACCCAGCAAGAGACGAGCCAATCCCCTGGTAGTAAGTATTCTGTCTTCTCTACGATCTAGCAGCCAGTCGCCTATCTAAGAGGATGTTATTGAGTTACGTTTTCTTGCTTTACAATTTTCCTACAAAAAAGTAGTGCGCGTTTTAAACAAATGGGGTTGGGGGGGGGGGGGAAGAGTGGTCGTATCGAAGCAGTTATCCTGTTCTAAAATGTAATCTCTCTCTCATTGAGTTAAGCCAAGATGGGTCACTCGACTAAATTTTTCATTCCAATGTGTCGTGTCTAACCAAACTTTCTAGAGCGAGTTAGCGTAGCTCTTTACCTCAAAGAAAACACATAACGCATGTCTAGTTCCAACCAACTTCAGTACATGTCCTGTACCCCTATTTTTTTTTTTAGGGTGACTGTTGCATCACTAGCCCACATCGCCATTTCCAGCACAACTTGTTTTCCAAATTTCACTGTGTGTGTGTGTGTGCCAGCGAGCGTACTATTGCTGACTGGTATGGCGCTGTGTACAAACTGTTTTCTAATGACGGAGTTCTCCCCCCCTTCAGTTGGGTGGTATCATAGGTCATAGCATGGTGCGCTTTTCCTGACTTGTTTGTTTAGCCAGAGACCAGACATTATCTTTTCTCTTAATATTCGGCCCACCCCGCTAGTTACAAAGTTAGATTTGTGTGTGCGCGTGTTCACCTCGAATAGATATAGAACACGAGCGAATGTGCCTGTTTTCTCTAGATCTAGTTTCTTTGAAATCACCAGGAAACAACTTTATAAATGGACTATTTCGAATATCTGTTTCATAATGTGATTCACTGTCTAGGATATGTTTTTTTTTTTGGTGTTTGTATAAAATCTAAGTGTAAGTGTCCCATTAGCACAAACCCTGTCGTCCTGCAAGAAGTTTTGAATTAGAAGTAATAATCTTACTTTCTGAAGGAATATCTATTCTTATATTATACAGAAGTAGTGATAGAACATTTATTTACTCTATCCTATAATTTGTCCACTTTGCTTTAATATCTAGGATCATTCGAATAGATATGTCACGAATGTAATCACTTCTCCAATAAGTACAACTGTAATTTTTGTCAGGAGTAAAACAAATGCAAACCTGCCACGCAGTTAGCGTGACGTTGTCAATAGACTCCCCCCAACACACACTTTCGTATTGGGAGCGCGGCGGGCCATGGTGCTAGCCCCAGTTTCTAAGGACAGGCATAGATTAAAGGTTGAATGAAACAGACTATAGTCGCTGAGAAGCAAAAAAGAGGAGAGACAACCAGCCCACGGCCTTTAACCTTGCTGACTCAGCCTCGCGTGGAACGCGGCGAGTACAAGTTGCAAAAAGCCCTCCTTCTCCTCCACTCGTCGATTGACGTATCTCTAAATTTTCTTCCCTCCACCAGTAATCTGCGTCTCTTTGTTCTTAGAGTTGCTCACTTCTGGAAAACAAAGAAATGCATTAGATAAATATAGATCTCTCTTGCACTTGTAGTAGTGCTTTAGTCTAAAACATACTAACAGTCATTTTGTACAAGATCGAATCCATCTTGGGTCCATTGTAATGCCAATAGATCTGAATTTCTCGTGACGAAAGAACATTTTGCCTTCTCATTACGATGAGCTTTGGTTGCCTTCTCAGTAGGTCAAAGTAAATCATTGAAGTATTGGAAGCTGTTTCTGTGCACCTGTGGGATGTGTCCAAAATCTAGCGTAGCCTAGGTTGGAAGTGGATGTAGTCAGCCTTTCAGAATGTTTGGATGGCCGAGTGGTGTACGTTAGACTTAAGTGACCTGTCCGGAGTTCAAATTTGACACTGAATGGCCTCTCCCAGTGCCGACCTTTTGTAGCCGACTTTCCAAACCAGCCAACTTCCTTTGGAAAGTCGTTTGGTCAATGTGCTGGTTAGGTTTCAAAACTATGGTCGCCACTTCACCCGTAACTCTCGACATAATATTACAGGCTACAAAGTTTACCACAGGCACACCCCATTTGGGGTTGATCTATTTTTAGGCTAAAGTTTTCCCAGTCGTCCACAGCACGTGAAAGTTCATTCTGAGCGCACTAAAACACATATGGCCAGGAATCAAACAGCAACTGACTTGACTGCAATAGAAAGTTCAACATGAATGTAGATCTAGATCAGGGGTTCTCAACCTGTAGTCGCGACCCCCTTGGGGGTCGATTGACCATTTGCCAGGGGTCGCCTAAGACCATCGAAAATATGGATTGTTATTCCCTTCTCTTCTATTGCTGTATGTGTGTGTCGGCTGGGGGGTCGCGACAGAGTGGGGGCTTCAACTTGTTCTGTTTATTAACATTATGATGTAGACCCGATTATCAAGTTCATCTTTATAAGTAGTGATATTGGCCCTTTTTTTTTGGCTAACATTTTGAGTGTATGTAGAGAGAAACTGTAGAGCAAGTCTGATGATTTACCTTGAGACATAAAGTTATCCAACTATTTAAACTAAGTAATTCAATTAGACTACATACAATTAGATTAGACGCTCTAAAGGATCTTTAACTTTCACATTCCCAGGCGAAATTCCTAAGAAAATTAACAACTGAAGTTCGCTTAAACCCAATTTAAAAAAAAGAATGTATTTTTTTTCTCTTGGTTACTTTTGGGTGAGACTAAAAACTACTTAAAGGATTAGCATAAAATCGTGAATGTGTTGGGCGATGCTCACAAGCAAAAGCTTTCAACTTCTTTCTTCCTTAAGTCATTGATATTAGTCTTGTCCACTTATTTAGCGGCCAACCAATAGGACTTCTGGTCACTTGTCTTCTAAGTGTACAAATAGAACCGTAATATCCTCCCTTGGCTCTAATGTTTCTAGAGTCTAGCTCGGTTTGGACAGAATTGGAATGAACTCTTGTGTACGATTAAGAACTGTAGTTTCTGTAGTTTTGTACCTGGTCTTTTATCCCCAATTGGTTTGTTCAAGGAAACCAGTCAAGCAGTAGACCGCAGTTAGTAAAGAATTGTTTTCTTAAGATGGCTTAAGACATAGTCATTTAGTCTTGGATTATACCAACTCCTTGCTTGCTGTATACACCTTTTTTTAAAGGTTTATTGATAAATTTAGAATGGAAAATTGACTCCACTGGATGGGGTGTGGGAGTTTACTGCCCTTGTCTAGACTACATGCTAAGATGTTCAAAGCCACGTGAGACACCTCAAAGTCACATGTCTGTTACAGACATTTCCGTCTCATTCGCCTTGTTTGCATCTGTAGCCCAAGCAGGGGACTGCACATGCAGGAAATCGGGCGATTAGTTGAACCATTCTTTGTGCTAGCAAGTGTTGTTTGGCTCAAGTGTTGAGGATCGATAGGTGTCGCCCACTTAACATCATGTCTATAAAAAGACACTCCCCTTTCCCGTCCGCATTTTAGTCACATACTGTGTTGTGTGGACTTGACATTTTGTGTGTACCGTGTGACTAAACACCTTCACACACACAGATACACACACACTCACACTTAATTTCCAATAGGATTTTTTCCCCAGAGCGATGTCAAGAAATGATGTCTTTCTCATCTCTGTCTCCCCCCCCCCCCCCCCCCCTCTCTCTATCTCTCTTCATTTTATATATATAAGTCTGTATAATGCAGATGTGAAAATTTCTCAAGGTGGTCGATGTAATGACAATAGTGTTTTAACTTGAGACATGGAAAATGTATTGATTTAATTATAGTTAATAAGTCTACGCCACAACACCTATAAATAGACACTGGAAATGCTGATGGTTTGCATGCATCTAAATAATTTCAACAATAATACGTTCTTAATGGTACATCTAGTGCTATGGTAGATAAGTTGTCTTTAACTTTGTGTGTTTCTTTTGTTAGGATGGAGCTGAAAGGACAATGGAATCTCTGTCTTTGATTGATGCTGTGATGCCAGATGTAGTGGAGTCTAGGAAGCAAGCCATCACCAAAAGTAACCAAGTCAAAACGGAGACCAGTAATACTAATGGAGACAATGGCACACATGGGGCTGTTGGTAAGTAGTTCAGGTCTGGGCTCAGGGTCTGGGAAAAATGAATGGCTCAAATATCACTGTATAAAATACATGTCCACAACTTAGACTGTAGGTTGTACATATGACTTTTTAGATGACATTACCAGTACAAGGTCTTTTTCTTTCTAATCTAAGTTCTGTTTGATCACAGTACCAGCTCATCATGTTGACACCCTAATGACCCACTGGACTCTGTGGTTCTTGTGGTTACATTGGAGGTTTCCAAGAAAAAAGGTTTCTGTTATGCTAGTACTTTAACTAAGAGGTCAAGGTCTTTTATGCTGGTGGGCTTGCAAGGTCAAATGGAGGCTCTACTCAGCCACCTGTTCAGCTTGAGTTTCTGTGGGGGAGCTGGAACAAAGACAATAGCAGGACCCTCTCCCAGACCCAATGACAGTGTGGTCTCAGTCTTCCAACATTGTCTCTTATTTTCTGTCTAGTTTTCATAGGATTGCTTTTCTGTAGTGACCTGGTTCATTCATTAGTGTAAATAATTCCCTGAATATGTCTGGGTTAGTCTCTAGCCTAGAACCTTCCTTTATGCCTTGGCTAAAGCTAATGTTCAGATGAATTAAAAACATGTGTTTGAAAAAGTTGTCAGCATTGACGCAGAAGATTAACTTTGTTCCTTGTGTATGAGTGATTAAGACATTTCATTTTTATAGTGGACTACTTATTAAAAAAAGGCTTAGAACATTGCTAAATTGAACAAAAGGCTTTAAAAAAAAAAAAAGAGATAATACACAATTTAAGCATAACAAACAACAGACATTAAAGTGATCACCTGTGGTAAACATTGTGTCTGCAAATGATATACACACATCATCTGTTCAATGGAGTACATAGAAATGAAGGGAACTCTAGGGATTGATTTGAAGTGAGATTCCTTACACCAGAAGATTCTCTCCCCCATTGGTTGTTAAAGGAGAAGATCTAGTTGTAATTCATATTCATTAATGTGACCTAGATCTAGTTGTCTTCTGTCTAAAGCAAATCTACTGTGTGTGTGTGTGTTGTTCTCTTAGCAGAGAATAGATTGTTGGATGTGATAAGGTTCACCAAGTTCACATTATTGTGTGACCTTGAACTAGGGGCTAGTCTGCTGCTTGTTAAACTCTTCCCAAAATAATCAGGGTTCTCTGCCCTTAACCTGATAGTAGCCTAGTAGAGTCATATGTTTACAATCCTTTAGTCACTTAGGAGTAACCAGGTTTGTCAGACCACCTTGTTTAAGCTACATGGCTAGACTGCAGGATACAACATGTATCATAAAGAGAACAGAACAAATATGAGAGCAATTTAGATAAAAACTAGGAACCTTTTGCCAATATGAAATAAAGGGAGTAGCTTAAAAACCTCTCCTCTTTTCAAACAGCGCTAAGAAGCAAAAAAGACAATTTTTTTTTGTATTAACCTATAAATTAAAGCAAAACTCAATATAAGTGATTTTGGGAGAAAATTGAGTTGAACAAAAGTGAAAAACACTCCTGTTGCTTTTTTTTTTTTTTACCAAGACTTAAATGTCAATTATACACTGAATAAACACAACACTTGTACATTTTAAGTGATTTAGTTTTACACTATTTTTACAATAACATAACTGTGCACAACTTCAAGTAGTTCTATAACATTAAAGTTTGGTTCAATTACTGAATTTCATATGTATGAGAGATTTGTATAAAAATGTTCCAGAGGGATTGACCTCTTATGAAATTATCAACTGTTCTTGCTGTCATTCTCTGTTGTTTGAAAATACCTGAAAGTCATTTGTCGCTTATGTATCTATCGCTAGTTTTTGCAATCACACAATGTTATTTTTTTCCACCTTTATTTAAATCTCAGGCTTTTTTTTTTAATCCAGAAGTACACTATAATTGATATAGTAATAATTTGCTCAGCACAGTTAACAAACATGTTAACATGGTGCTTTCAGGACACAAACAGACAAAAAAAAAAACACAGCCAGAAAGTCAAGTAATCTAAATTGTAGGCTTTAATGTTCTTCTCAAACGCAGTAATCCACAGGACTTGTTTGAACTGAGTGGGGAGCAAGCTCTAATCCCTCAGACCTTCTAAGTGCCACATTGCGATCTCTGAGGGATATTTGCAGAATTGACTACTTAATACACACACACGCCTGAGGGGGGCCCCCGATCAGAGATTTTATTGTCACCAACTTTGAAAACCAAATCAGTTGTCATAAACTAGGACTTGTTACTCAATATTTTAACACACATTTTGGGTTTCAAAATACCGTTCAGTTCGGTAAAGACTGCATTTAATGACCTGCCAATTCTAAGAGGTTATCATCATTTGAAAGTTCACAATAAAAACACGTAGGTGGAAGCAGCCAATCCAAATCGTATATTTCCTATTTAAACATAGACGCCCAAACAGATTTTATTAGGAAAATGCGTAGTGATAAAGTTTGAACCACTTATTGCACTATGAAAATTGTATATGAAAGTCCTTTATAAAATTTGTAGCAACATAAATGCAACTTTTGAAAAATTGATTTTTTTAAAATGAAAATTAATAAACAAATATACAGTGTTTTCTTGACTTTCGCTAGTGATACATTCTAAGACGCATGCAAAGGTCAGATTTTCGCGGTATTCAATTTCATATACGTACATTATTTTCGGAAATAACATTATCACAGAACATCCCCAAATACTTAAAACCTCTAGATAACCATTTCCCATTTCATGAATAATTTTTTAAAAACTCATTAAATAGTAAATTTTTTAAAGTGTCATACAGCACTGTTATGTCGCCTTACAGTCTAAAAAGATTTGGTACGTATACATTAAATATACCGTGACTTTAGTCTGCAATGGAAAAAACGGATTGAGGGTGTATGACAAGGATTCCTTATTTGGTACTGTAATCTAGCCTGTAATGAACCAGTGGATGTGCTTGTACAGCAATTTCTGCCAACCAGCTTCCAGAAAGTTTGGCGATGACATATTAAGTTTTTTTTTCCCACTAGTCTACTGTACATAGACATCGTGTGGCCGTGGGAAAACCTGTGTCACCATGTTAAAAAAAAACAAAAAATGCAGGAGTATTTTTTTAATTAATTTTTTTTTTTTTTGAAAACCCATGGTATAGCCCTTCCGCAAAAGTCGTCTCTGCGAAAGTGTATGGACCACTGTAGCTCTTATAGACCATTGTTCTAATAGAACGTCCAATTGGCTTAAATTTACAGAGTGAGAGAGGAGACATAATATTAGTAGTGCGCGAGTGTTTTACTAAGTGTTTTCCTTTTTATTTGCTTCTGTTAATGCAGAGCAAATTACAATACAGTATATAATGCACTTACGTAATGTAGCTACGTATTGTTCTATGTTTTTTAGCAAAAATAAGGCCCACAGCTTAGAGGCGGACACACTGTATTGTTATTGTACAGCGTTAGTGAGAGACAGATGAGCCCGATAGTATGATGAGTTTATGGTATATATATATATATATATATATATATATATATATATATATATATATATAGTCTACCCTTGTGGCTAAGGGCCCCGCACATGACACTCACCCAGGGCCCCCCCCGCACTGCTGAGGCCACCACCATATTGTGAAACTTGTGGTCCACATGGAGGCTATTTAAAGCACAGTTCACCTTCTTGTTTTTGTCATCTCATGAGGCCACACACAATTCTGAAACACAGAGCTTGAGGATTTGATTGGACCTAGTTTTTTCTTTGTTCATAATATATACAGAACTGTTGGGTCAGGTTAAAGTTCTGGTAGTTTTCAGATAATTCACATTTGTGGTTGGACTAATACTGTTGCTTGTAACTATATTGTGTGAGGTGTATTTTTTTCTTTACTTATCATAGAAATATTGTATGCAGCATTACTGTATTCTGTTATAAATGTACAAATTTGTGAGTGCCTCTCATCGTGCAGACTAGCTAGTCATTAAGACACTATCTTTTGTACATTATATGGGGTGTGATCGCTTAGTGAAAAATTGCATGGCTTCCAAACCAAGTCTTCAGTTTCAATTTAGGTACAGACCGAGGTTTTAATTTTGGAATTTTTATGACACCCCTTGAGTCCACCCAACTCTAATTGGATACTTGACATGCGTTGAGGAATAAAGGCAGTTGATCATTGTGTAGGCCACATAACACCCTTGTTAAGTTATCCATAGAAACAGATGAGCTTTACATCATCTACCCTCTCTAGATTGAAAGGGACACCTACCTTAATACATTTTTTTTTTAATTGTATCATAGCATATATTTAATCTTGTGTTGAATTCAACAGCATAGGACAGAAAATGTATAGTTCAAGAGACTCAATGTATCTTGTTCATAAAGAATTTCAACATGGACATTGACCAACTGTTCTGCACATGTCATGTAGCCCACTTCTTTTCCTTTCCTTTCTCCATTTGATGTGTTTCATTAAATTCTGAAACTGGAAACATTGTGACTAGCCAGCCCACTAAAGACAGCTGCTTCATGACACTTACACTTTTTATGGTCTGTGGGGGGAAAAAATCTGGTAAAATAATTTTAAAAATCTCTCCCTTGTGCAACCTGATTCAGCCTTGACCTACTTACCTCTTGAAGTCTTTAAAAATTGTTTCCCCCTTTTCAATATGTTCTCTTTGTTTCTATGTTGAGTTAGGAAACTATAAATTTAATGTTTATCTGGTCTGCTTACCTGCCTTCTTTGCAGCAGAATATCAGGGGAGGATAAATCAGGTCACTAGCACAAAAAATAGAAATATTTGGCTATGGTTTAGGGGAAAACATTTATTTTTAATGAGCCATGTCTTTTCAAATAGTATTAGTGTTTTTTTTTTCCCTCTTTCTACCTAATATATATATATATGTATATATGAGCAGATACCTTTGCTACGCTACAGTTGAAGCCTTCTTAGACCCATCAGTTGATCTCCCCAAACTGTATTATACAAAAACATACACACACATTTTAATAGGCCCTTATATTTACACTGTGATAATTTTAAGGATTTTTAATTTAAAATAGAGGCATAACTTGTAGATCTAGATGTAGGCATATTAAATTTTTTCCACACAAACACCCACCCTTTCATACAGATGTTTTGTGCCCTTTGTAAAAACACATTTGATAATCACATGATCTAAGGATTATCCCTCACATTCACTTTGACAATTATCTAGATCTAGAGGAGAATGAGCTTTATATCTAGATCTGTGTAGAAATAAACCAAAATCATTTTTAAAACACTCAAACAAAAGAATGTTGCGCACCAAAAAAAAGTATTCTTATAGCTGAAAGAATTATAATTTATTTGATACTTTAAAGACATTTAAATGTTGGTTTTAAAAAAAAACTTTGGGTCGAAATTGCGAATAAAAAAAATTGTTTTTGGTAAATTTCACCATTGAATTTTGATTAAATGGCTTAATGCTCTATTTACCTGGAAAGTAATAATGGGTTAAATTTTATTTTCCACGGCAAGTAGGAAATTAGTGATGAGTGAGCTAGGGCCTAGGACTTTATAAATGAACTATAAATATAACAATTGCTAATAGAAGTTACCAACTGTTTTATTTGTGCTGTACCTGTACCTATAAATTATGTAAAACTGTTGTACTAGTCCTAATTACATAACTGGCAAAAAATCATGGCATACTGTTTGATTGTCCTGCAGTTTCACAATGACATCAACTTTTTTTTCACTCAACCAACCAATTGATAAAATGTTATCATCTCTTCTAGATAACCACACTGAGTCAATGGAAGTGGATGGTGCAGTAGACATCCCCAGTAACAAGGCCACAGTTCTCAGAGGACATGAGTCAGAAGTCTTTATTTGTGCCTGGAACCCCACTAATGATTTATTGGCATCTGGGTCAGTAAAGAACTTTGTAGAAAGTTTAGTACATCAAATTTTCATTTACATTTTCCTTTGTCTTGGTCTAGTCTGTGTCTAAGAATGCCCAGGCTAAAGTAAGTTAAATGTTTCAACTACTAAAGCATTTTCTTATGGTTGATGCTAGATCATAGTAAAAGTTCTATATTTTGTAAATTATACAAGAAATTCAGACATTTAATATTAATATGCGAAATAAAGTGCGGACATATAGACATTTAATTAATCTTTTAAAAAAAAAAACTAACCCCGCCCCCCCCCCCCCCCCCCCCCCCCATTCCCCAGGATCCTTAATTTACGTAATAGAACTGGGAGTCAAATGACCCTTCTATTTCAGACTGGCAAGTAGCTAAAAATCATTTTTACTGTCCGACATTAGTGAACAATCATAACTAATGTTTAGAGACCAATCTCAAGCTGTCTTAAGTGGTAGAAAATGAACAAAAAATGACACCATAAATTTCAGAGTGTTTTACTGAATTACTGAAATCTTTTAGTGAATGCAAAATTTTTTTTTTCTGAAACAATCTAAACAAATAATGGTACTTAGGTATTTTTTTTTTTTTTAACCTTTTAAAACCTGTATGCATGGGTATTTTTTTAAAACCTTTTAAAACGTGTCTTTTAGTGTAGGCTGGGTGTTTCCTCAGGCTTTTTTAAAAAATATATAGTCCCCGCATTTTAAGGGAGTTTTCGGTCTTGGCAATTTTCTCCAATACTGACATAAATGAAACATCTAGGTCTGAAGACTGTAACCGGAATATCCATGGGACAAGGTGGGGTTGGCCAATGGTCCATTCTCCGCCATCCATAGAGCTCTCCAAATGGAACTTTTCTGCAGTAGAAAGCTTAAAGTGGACTGTGCCCTGGGTATGCCCCGTGGAATCGTCACATCCTGGATCCAGGCCCCTTCACGATATCACATTCACCAGATCCAGAAAAAAAACACACTTCATGATGGATTTATATATAGTATTAGAATTAGTATTACACCCGGACTAAACTACAAACAACCAACCATCAAAACACATCTACCAAATAACACCTTAACAAAAGAATCTAATCCACTGGAGCTCAAAGTAGGCACGCTTGAAACAATTGAAAGCTATCAAAAAACAGCTATCCATATTTATACAGACGGATCTGCTTTCAAAGCTACCATCAATGCTGGTCTTGTTGCCTTCCTGGTCTTCCCTAAAAATAAACACTTTGAGATAAGCGCACCCTGTGGCGATTACTGCTCAAACTTCCAAGCCGAAATTGAGGCAATTATCATAGCACTACAGACAGTGGAAAACAAATTATATGAAGGAGTGCAAGCACCATCAGATATTGTTGTCTTTACAGACTCCCAATCTACTCTGCAAGCACTTAACAGCAGCACCTCAAACAGTCCAAGAGAGTTGACAACACTCATTGTGATAATCCATCAGATGATATCAAAATTAAATATCAATATCACACTACAGTGGATCCCTGGACACATTGGCATCATGGGAAATGAAAAGGCAGATAAGCTATCAAAGGCAGGTTCATCTATGGAACAACCAGATAGACCTGTTAACTACCTCACCCTAAGGTCAATGCTAGTCAACAATCACAAAGAGGAGTGGCTCAACCAATGGACATCAGGAAACAGAGGCAGAGCATGTACAAAGAAATGACTACGCCTAACAAACTGGACAGTATTAACTTCCTCCCCCGCAAAGAACAATCTACAATCTTCCAACTAAGAACAGGACACACACCACTATTAAATTACCACCTGAACAAAATAAACTCCACACAACTACCCCTTTGTAGACACTGCGCCCACCCCTTTGAAACTGTAAACCATATCCTCTTTAAATGCCCCTCCCTAATCCACCTTAGGCAGACCCTACTTCCACTACAGCCCAACATAACCAACACCCTGTACGGCAGTGCTGAACAACTGAAGAAAACAGCACACTTTTTTTCCTTGGCACAGTCTGCAAAAGAGCTCACAGCTCAGCAGCAATAAAGCTGGCTAGAAGAAGAAGAAGAAAAACGTGTCTTTAGTGCAAATCACTTGGAGCATTGATTTTGAAACATTTGAGACCCATGCATCATTTGTAAATTGTCTGTCATTGTAGACCAGCACATGGTGAGCCTATTAAATGGTGGAGCACAACACAGAGCCATACTATGGAGTGTGATGCAGGTGTTCATACATTTATTTAGCAAATGGTTTCATGTTTCAGAATTAACTGTTGTCCCCTGTATCCTTTAGAACTTGCAGTGAACTAAACAAAGCTCTATCCTGTCAATCCACACATTCTATCCAATCAACCCAATTTTACCACACAAACCACACAGTCAACCCATATGTTCTACCCAAACATTCTGCCACATAGATCACATTGTCCTGTATTTCTAAAATGTGGTAATTTTGTTTTTAAAGCTCTGGAGACTCTACAGCCAGGATCTGGAATATGAATGACAACAACAGTACCTCTAGTGCTAGCCAATTGGTTTTGAGACATTGTATACAGAAAGGAGGAACTGAAGTCCCAAGTAACAAAGATGTCACCTCACTGGATTGGGTGGTGAGTCTAGCATAGATTTAAGCAGGAACCAATCACTGAACTCTTTAAATCATCATGATCTAACTTAGTATCATTTGTAACTTTTCAGTGTGATGGTAGTTTATTAGCCACAGGATCCTATGATGGTTTTGCCAGGATATGGAGTATAGACGGTAATTAAAATGTTATGTCAAAAAAATAATTTTAACTAGGTTTCAATTTAGCAAATTTGAAAATGTTAAGTCTGAGAAATGCCATATCCTTTTTTCTTTGAAGTCATTTATAGATTTTCTTTCTAGTATTTACAAATACTTTACACTGAGAGTGACTGGAGTACAAGTACTCTCTATTCATGGAAAATTATTCTAAAAAGATATGTTAAAATTTCAATTTGTTCTACAAATATATTAGGTTAAGCAATCCCCTTCTAGAGACAGTAGGTTAGTATTACAAAAAATTATTCTGACACACAAGTACTCATATTAAAAACTGAACCTTCATGTTCACTAGGTCGTTTGGTCAATACACTCGGCCAACACAAAGGACCAATATTTGCTTTGAAGTGGAACAAAAGAGGAAACTATATTCTGAGTGCAGGAGTTGACAAGGTATGGTGGTCTAGTTAGTAAAACTTAAGTAGTTCCAAGTTTGATCTCCACTGTTTTAAACAAGTAAACATTGAGCTTGGAGCAATGTAAAATTGTCCTACTTTTTCAAAAAGTAAAAAGTTCCCCTTGCTGACCTGATGATACTATGGTAGCCGTACTGACATCAAGTAGTAAAGTGAAGTACCTTGTAC
This sequence comes from Biomphalaria pfeifferi, assembly GCA_030265305.1. Taxonomy (NCBI): domain Eukaryota; kingdom Metazoa; phylum Mollusca; class Gastropoda; family Planorbidae; genus Biomphalaria; species Biomphalaria pfeifferi. The sequence goes on from JASAOG010000132.1 coordinate 1,437,012, forward strand.
TGATTCAGCAAGTCCATTGCTTCTCCTATCTAGACTTTGAGTGCTACTACAGCACAAGATTTAACCTTCAAGTAAACTGTGTCAATCTGTACCTGTAATGTGACTTTGTTTCTCCAGACCACCATCATTTGGGATGCCAACACAGGAAGCTGTACTCAACAGTTTGCTTTCCATTCAGGTAATTAACATTTGTATTTAGACCTCCATTTGATTCATTCAATAGATCTGTGATCACTACAGAGCTAAAGAAGTGAACTGTTACTTTTTACAGCTGATACTTTTAGGGAGATGTTGAACATTAAACATCTCTACCACTTGGCCATCATGTTCCCAATCATTTACTAAGTGTTCTGAACATTAAACATCTCTACCACTTGGCCATTATGTTCCCAATCATTTACTAAGTGTTCTGAACATTAAACATCTCTACCACTTGGCCATCATGTTCCCAATCATTTACTAAGTGTTCTAAACATTAAACCTATAAATAATGCCATTTTGTTGTGTGGATATAGTTTTCAACCCTGATATGTTTTGTCCCCAGCTCCAGCCTTAGATGTGGACTGGCAGAACAATACCACATTTGCCTCATGTTCAACAGACCAGTGTATTCATGTTTGTCGTCTGGGGGAATCCAGGCCAGTCAAAACATTCCAGGGACACACCGTTAGTTAAACTTTTTTTTTGGTTAACAAGTATTTTCAAATAGATGAATAGTTTGTTTCTCAAGTTCACATATTATTCTTGCTGAAATGATGACACTATGGTAGCTGTACGGACTTAGTTTGAAGTAATACCTTTTATGAATTGTCTGATTCAGCAAAGAACTTATCCCAATAAGTGAATATGATGCAAGATGCTTAACACAAAATTAATTGGATATATATAAAAGATTAAAAGATTTTGTTTGTACTTTTACTTTGCCTACTATTTGAGAAACACCTTTTTTATGTACAGTACTAAACGTAAAATTTTTTAGTTTATACCCAAAATGATTTTTGTCAGAATATTTTTATTTCAAGTCTTAGTAGGGCAATTCTCTTTGAACTACATGTTGTTGAATGTGAACTGTTTTTAGTTCTGTGAGCTTTTTTATCAGTAAATGATGTCAGATAAATATGATTTAGAACTTGATCTAATTTGTTTTGCTTGTCCACTCCAGAATGAAGTGAATGCTATTAAATGGGACCCTCAAGGCCAGCTGTTGGCATCTTGTTCAGATGACATGACATTAAAAGTAAGTCAAAGTCAGTGGCTATAAAACATAAGATCCATACTCTTCAAAAACCAAACCTAATAAAAAAAAGACTTAAAAAGACACAAATGAGAAAGGCACATTCCTTGGTCCGTAGGACAAATTTGTAAAAAATACTTTCTTCCCTAGTGCTATTAGTGCCTGGAATGGGTTGAAACTCAATGACTTAACAGAGTTCAAGAAATTAACATGCATAGGACATCAGTTTCTTCTTTTTGAAGTAATGGCTGTATTTTATGAGATCAAAGGTGATTAGGATGAGTCACATGATTTCTTTGTGCCAAATGAAATGAATTCCTTAAGGAAATGTTTTGTTTTATACAATGAAAGTTATATTTTTTTCACCCCAAGTTATGTATTTTATGATTAAAATTAAAACCCAAATAGCATTTATTTGAACTAAAAGTTTTGTTTACATTGTCTATGGAAATATTTTAGCATATACATTTTTAAATAATTATTTCTTAAAATTAAAATGAGATCAGTGTAATAAGAATCTTTTATCATTTATGTTTCCCATTTCCCAGATTTGGAGTATGAAGAATGACCAGTGGGTTCATGACCTTCAAGCCCACAGCAAAGAGATCTACACTATTAAATGGAGTCCAACTGGTGGTGGCACCAATAACCCAAACCAGAATTTGATATTGGCCAGGTAATAATCTCCTTCAGTAGCTAGTTCATGCACTCAGATATATTATTTAAACTCCTTTTTTTTTTTTTTTTTTTAGATTTATTAAAAATAAATTTTAAGAATAGTTTTAAATAATATTCTACTCAAAATTTAAAACCAACACATAAAGCAAACAGTAAAGTCGTTATTCTAGCTCTTCCCTGGGAAAATTGTATATTGTCTTTTCAATTGTCTGTAATCAAATTAGGCACAGTCTAACAGTTTCATAATGTCAATTTAAAGTCATCCATTTTCATAGAATCTGAAAAAAGTATAAAGTAATTAGATTTTAATTTTGCAGCGCAATGTCATGTTTACATATTGTTGACAAGTAATGACAAATTTATTTAAAAGGATGACATATTTCTGTAAGATCTAAAAATAGTTTGGACATTGATAGAAAAGGGGGCAAGTGATAGTATAAAAGCTTTCACACAAGTTTCAAAAGAGAGCGGTGACTAGAGTAAAAGAATTGTATTGTATTGTACCTTTATAAAAGTAAAGTCAAGTTCCCCTTTCAGACCTTGTGGTCTATAGGGCAGATGATGAGAATTCTGAAATTTTCTGATAGGAGAGATTTATACAAAATTATAACATTAGAAACGCATTGTCTGATTAAAACAATCTCATTGTAACATTAAGACATCGTTGTCATGAAGAAAAATGGAGGCTAAAAATACAAATTACCTTATTTTAATATTTAATAATTTATTGTAGCCATAAATCACTAATTTTTAAAGAAATTTTGTATTAAAATGTAATTCTCAGTTTGCATACACATGTGATGAGTAGTTAGAACTTTCAGAGTGTTCAATGGTTGGGTATATTTGAATTGAAGGACCAACATAAATCGTCTTCAAAGAATTGTATATTTCAGTATTATCTAAATTAAAATCAGTAAATGAATAAATGCACACACAATAGTCCAAGTAAGAATACAAAAAAAAAAATTAATTTCATTAACAAATCCATAGATTCAACAGAAAACTTAAAACTTATGGACCCTTCTAGTTTACAATTCTTGCTCTTTAGATCTTGCCATACCTTTTCCCATATTCAAGTATGGATATTTTGTAGTTAGACTTAATTACTTTCCTTAGACTGTTTTTAGCTATAGAGTAGTTTCTAGACCGAATCTGAGATAAATGTGATCTTTGAGCAACACAGAAGAATCCAAAATGGTTAAGCTAGTAAAAAATTAAAATGATAAAAGTAAAATTAATGTAGTCATTATTTTTGACATATCTATTACAAAATGTTGTTATAATTACTCAACTCTAGGACTCCTGTGTAATCTGTTTACCTGTTAGCAAACATATTACATCACAGGTTTATCCAGTTTTTCTAAGTGAAATCTTTTTGTTTCAGTGCATCATTTGACTCGACTGTTCGCTTGTGGGAAGTAGAACATGGCCGATGTTTACACACGTTGACCAAACATACAGAACCAGTATACAGTGTAGCTTTCAGTCCTGATGGCAAATACATAGCCAGTGGCTCTTTTGATAAATGTGTACATATTTGGAATGTTCAGGTAAGGAATGAATTAAGCAGAGTAGGTAACACATAAAATATAATATTTAAGAGTTGAGTCATGGCAAGTAATCCAGGAAATGATCACTTCAACTCTAAACTTTGAGGACAAATAATTTTACTTTTCTTTATTCAATGAAACAGTAAAAAAAAAATAGACGCGCTCTATTTTGTTAGCTCACTAGTTCTTAAAATAGCCTGTGGAAGTCTCCCATTGGCTTGCCTCCTATAGAATAATTCAAGAACACTCTGCCATGATGTTGCTCATTCCTCTGTTTTGTAGTCAGTCCCTGATCAAGCCAATCCACATTAAGTACATTGTTTTATTGATAGCCCTTGTACATTATTGGGTATGTTTTCAATACTACTCCATGTGAATACTTTTTGAGTTTTTGAACAACTTCTAAGTTCCAGTGTGACAAATGAGTCTACGGTACAGTTCACATAATGTGAGGGTTTAAACCCTAGCCCTAACTTACTCTTATCATTCATCTTATCAATCATTGTCATATTTACTCCCAATATTTTGTTACATGTCCACTTTTACTTCAACTTGTGTATTTTCTCCACTACTGTGTGCATTCATATGTTCCTTCATAGTTCCTCTGAGCATGATTTGTTGTTCTCTTGTATAAATACAATACAAATTCATTGATATATCCCTTGAATTTATATCTATTCTCTGCCATGCTATTATGCTTGACGACATAATTTATTTGTATTCAGACTGGCCTGTTGGTACATAGCTATCGTGGAACAGGAGGTATATTTGAAGTCTGTTGGAATCACAGGGGTGATAAAGTGGGAGCCAGTGCCTCTGATGGATCGGTAAGTTTTACGTGACTGAGTACTATTGTGAGTAATCCAATCTTGTTATACAACATCCTTATATCATTGACTGATTAATTTCATTGGCAATTTGTCTTTGAGATGGATTACTTTTATTTGAAAGGTACTTTTAGTTTCCTAAAAAAATGTTATGGCTGCAAGATTTTTAAAAATTGAATTGAATTTAAATGACATGTTAGATGTATTGTGTTTACATAAAAGAAAGTTTCAATTGAACTAAGTTTAACATTACTGTTTTTGCTTCTGTTTGACAGGTTGTGGTACTTGACTTGAGGAAGTAGTCTAGGACTTTGGATCTTCTCCCCTACCTCCTGTGATGGAGAGGGCTGGTCCCTGCTCCTTCTGTTGCCTCCTCTGCTGTGCCAGGGGAATGAACTGGTCAACTTTTACTTTCTCTCAAGGCTCACTTCTGGAGAGAGAGCACGAGTGACAGGAGCACTGTGTCCACCGCCAGACAGCCAACACTGCGTTGGCTCCAGTCTGATCAAAGTCTGGACTGTCAATTGTGGTCCACACAGTTCAAGATCTTTTGCCATAACATATGTTGACATTTTATTGTGGAGTATTTTGTATTTTCTTCAAGGATAATTTCCTCTCGACGCTGTGTCTGTGTGGTGCCAGAATGTTGTCAGTCACTAAGAACTATTCCTCTGTTTGAACATGGCAGCATCATTACAAGCCTCTTTGAGTTAGCTCATTATGTTCTATTTGAATAAATGTATATAGTATTATACTATAGTTTTTTTAAAACAAAACAAAAACAACATATTTCCTTCTAGGCTTAAAATTAGTCAGAAATGATTTGTCTCCTTTGACATTTGTATTTTGGTTATGTATGGGACTTGTTTCATTTGAAGGCTAGTCACTTTTTAGTTCCCTTAAACCAGATCCTCCTGCCCCCAGTCCATCTGAATATTTAAAACTTTGTGATGCTAGGTCAGTAGTTTTAAACCAGACAACCCCATACAGTGTGCTTGCGCTATCTTTTTTTCACATTGACGTGTCCTTATAAAGCTATGCTGCTTTTAGTGTCTCACACAAACTCCTAATGAATAGAATGACACTACTTGTCAAACCAACACTGCTATGTGTGTAGCTAGTTTTCTTAGAGTGAAAATTAATCCTAAATCCAGAAATATGCAAGCAATGAGATCTACTTTGGTCATTCCTGATCCAAGTAGTCACAGTAGTGTTTTGTTAAATTGAATAGATAATGTACTGGTTGTACACAAGTACAAAAGTTGATAGTTTATCAGAACTAGTTCTATCTGTTCCTTTGGTAGTGGCTTTCACTACATAAAAAAAAATCTGGAAAAAGCTACTTTTTCACAAAAATTGTTTCACATCTGTTTGTAAATATTTAATCAAATAGAGAAAAAAATTATTATTAAAGGCTTTATGTAGAAATGGCAAATTTGTGTTATTGGATTTAAGTCAACTTTTTGCATTTGAAAAGTACAAAGCTCAGCTATTTCTTGTACACAGCTTTTTTAGGCGTCTGAAAACTTTGTCAGCTTTTTATGAAAATCTTTTTTTTTTTTTTTTCACATGAGTCTTAAGGACAAATCAACATATCAAATGTATGAGCAGCAATGGTAAACAGTCATTGATGTTAACTCTATATGTCTCAGCTCTGCACTGCCATAATGAAGATCCAGTTGTATTTGTGTTTGCTGTACAAGCTAGCTTCAGGATTTCAACTTGCCAAACTTTTTACTCTATAAAAATTCTCAGGCAAAACTATAGGCTATAATTTGTTACAATGGAATTGGGTGGTGACTACATTTTGGTATTTTCACTAGTTCAATCTGATGAGCCAATCTTCAATGATAGGTAGGAAATCTTTGGATCTCAGGAAATCAAGTAGAAATCAAAGACTATCACGCTATTTGTTGAGCAATATTACACTTAAATAGTTCAAATTCATTTATAGATTCATAAAAGTAGAACCAATATAAAGCTTGATATGAAATGAATGGACCCTGATAGGTCGTCTTCTCTTCTCTATAACTTAGTTTTTCATATCAAAACATTTAGTAGTTGAAATGGAATCCTAATTATATCCCCTACATATTTACATGTATCTGTAGAAACTTGAGGAAACAAGAAGCTAATGAATTTTTTAAATAAAAAAATCTTCCTGTTTACACTTCTCTTACAACCTTAACATAGTAGACCAAGTGACAAGTAGTCTATACTATACTAGTATATGTATTAGAGATTTGACTTTGATCACATTGTCTTAACTCAAAATGATGGCAGGATACCTTTAGAGTTGCAGATAATTTCATTCAGAAATTTGAAACTTTTTTTTTGTCCAATTGGAAATTCTTTTTTGGACAAGCTGTCAAAGTTTCTCTCATTAAGGTCAAAATGTTTAATTTTTTAACTGTCTGGCTGCTATCTGTTCTCCCCTTCACATTTCATGTTGGGTAAAGATTTACATGACTTGTTAGAATGAGGACATTGTGTACATTTCTGTAAGAGAATCAAACCAAAGACAGGTGAGTGGAAGTGTGGTTATTGATTGCAACGCTGCTCAAAACTTTTGAAGTAAAAATGTCAAGTGGTAATAGCAAGAAATTTGATGTCCATGATTCTCTTCTTAACCTGATGTACAAACCAAAATTAATGTATAGACGAATCTATTCACTTATCAAATATAATGTTGATATATTTTGATTTTTAAAACGTGACAATTGACCCCTACATTTAGCCACCAAGTGGAATAGATTGCCTTCTCTGTGCTTCTAGTAGTCTGAGACTTTTGATTGAGCAGCACATTGTTGGTATCCTTGGCTTTTAACTTTGACTCCTGAGTCCCTTGAATGCTTGTGTTACAGCGGACATAGACTACCATCGTCAAGACATGATATTCATGTTTGGATTATATGCCATTGTTGTTTTAGGAAGACATTTTGCCAGAGTAACTCCAGGGATTTGGACATTTTGTATTGTACGTGTTGAAATGATTTGCAGTTAAGATTTGAACTATTCAAATAAACTTACTGTCAGTTCAATAGCCTCATTCAATATTTTTGAAACAGTAAAACTTGGATTAAAATGTAACATTCAAAATGTTAAGTTTCCTAATCTGTTCATTGATTAGCCTTTAAACCTAAACTTAGCTGTTCAATCTTGTAGGGCTGAGGCCCTCATTCTAAGTAGTTGACCTCCCCTTTTAGAATCATCATAACGTTCGAAGCTCAAAATCGTAGCTGTCAATTTTAATATCAAGATCCATCCCTTTTTAAAGGATTATTTAAAGTTGTTTTAACTTGAACTAAAAGATTTCTATCTCTTATGGGCACAACTTGTCCTAAATTGTGCCTATTTACCCTAAAATCTAATAAATCTTTGAGTACCGGTACCAAGTAGGACAAAACCTCTGGCCAGCATTTGTTATCGAGACTTGTTTAGCTATATGACTTTGTTTGCCAACACAGGTAAACAAAAAACAAATCATGTTGATTTGACTGAATTTTGACTAATTAAAAAGGTAAACAAATAGATTTGATGCTGAAATTATTTGTTTCATTTGTTGTTGTTGATGTTTTTTAAAAAAAAAAGTTGTCATAAAAAGAAAACAAAAATGCTTTTGAGAAGTGATTGTGTTCTAGTGATATTGTCTAAGTTTTCTTTGTTATACTGAAAATAAACCAAAAGTGATGGACGAACCCTGTGTTGTATTCACTCACTTCAACACGCCCTTGGGAATGCCTCAAACTTGTGAAGCCATGGGACATGCATCCCAGTGGTAATAAGATAATGACCCAGGTTAAGTCTACGGCTTGCATGACAAAATTATTGGCTGATATGGTAACCATCCTTTATCAGCCTTCTTTCAGCATAAAATTTATATTATGTACCAAACGTTTGACACTTCTGACCTTAACAAATGGGCATTTCAAATGGATCCCATGTTGCATAGAAATGAGAATACAAAAATGTGGAGCTTCCTGTTACTTAGAAGGTAGGGGAACCTTTGTGTTGACAAAACAGAAATGTAAATATTACAATGCAAACTGGCTGCAGCATTTCTTTTAGTTCAAAGACACACACCCCCCCCCCCCCCCCCCCCCCCCCCAAAAAAAAATAATTTACTGCTGCAGGGATAAACGACGAAAAACATGCATATTTGTAACCCTGCCGGACCAAATTAAACAAAGGACGTTTTTCTTTTAGTTGTAACAATTTTAGGAGTAAAAGAAGAACAAAAATTTTTTTTTTCTCTAAGTAAAATACTTTTAGTGCCCGGGTACACAACCTTGCCTCAATAGGGTGGTAACAATGGCTAGAGGAGTCGATTTGGTTCAATAGGTAGTAGAGCAAGTGTCTAAGGTAAGGGAGTGCGAGAGAGCATTTCTATTGCACAGTGCGGAGTTGTAAAGAGTGCTTCCTTGACCTTTTCAAAATCCAGGCGCCGTTCTTCAAGAGGCCGTTTTATCAATGGCGAGTCCTGCACGGTTAGCTTGGTAAACTATAGGAAAATGGTGGGGGTTCTCGGTGTACTCGGCTTTCGTCCACATATTTTAGTCCCTGTTTGGACCTCTCCCAGTCTGAGCGCTTTGTTCAATCAGGCTTAGAAGCCTAAAGTTTCGGCTCAGCTCTTTTTTTTTGACAGTACAACGGCTTAGAAGGTACTCTTTAAAGAACACTTTTTGTCCAGCTTGGCGACCTTTGAAGCAAATGGGGTGCCATATACTGCAAGGGGACAATCAAGAAAAACATTTAAAAAAATAATAATATGTGCAATGGTATCAATGTCCGGTGTTTGGATCAGTCATGTAATCAATAAATCTAGACTGTTAATAATAAAAATATGTGCTATTGTTTTTGGTTGAGCGCAATTTCATGCTTTTAGATTTCTATGATACTATCACTTGTCTGAACCAGTTGGGAAAAGGGAAAGCGGAGGAGAAAGAGGGGGGGGGGGGGTATCTGGACTAATGTTACCGTGATCGCTTTATAAATGCATTAGGTCTAATAAAAAAGTGTTCACTTAGGGTTCAAGCCATAGACTCAAGGGGACTAATTCCGCTTATACCACCATATCTGTCAAATTTATTTATTTCCCTTGTTCTATACCAATGTAATTAAATACCAATAGTTAATAAAATTAACTGTTCTTTTTTTTTAAATATTTTTTTTTTTATTGATTCTTGCTTTGTCAGGTACAAGAAATAATTGTGCAAAATGTCAACTTGGTCAGAAAGTGGGTGTGGGAGAAATACAGACAGACAGACAGCGTGATTGTTATAAGCTTTGTAAAAACACACACACACAAAAACCACTATCAATAGGGAGGAATGCAAATTGCTAGGTATAACTAACAAGCGGCAGAACTTTGAAATTCACTTATGAATTCATGCTTTTTAAATGTAAAAAAAAATAATTAAAAAATTCCAGATTATTATCTTTTATCGTCCTGTTCAGAATTAAAGTTTTTCACAGTAGGGCCTCCTAACTTGCCAATTTTTTGTTTGCTCTAGATCTATATCTAGAAGCCTAATAAACAGCGACGGACTGGGTGTCAAAATACGAATTGAATATAGGTTTTTAATCGCTAATCGTGTAGGCTCTTAAAGGATGAATCCTACTAGTAGCATTGTCTACATTATTTCGGAAAATGTGATAGATGATATTAGCATTACATTGTAGAGTTTGTAAAAGGTTGTTTTTTAATAAGATACTCAGAGTCAGAGGGCCCCTTTTACAAAAGAATACTGTAAAACATTTGACAATTTCATAATTTCTATAGTGGCATTCATGAGTTCCTTTAGGTGGCCCTACCAGCCCCCCCCCCCCCCCCCGCTAATAAATAAATTTTAAACAATTTCGACGCACCGCCGAAAAAAAATCGTAGGCACATTGATCTAATCAAGGGATATAATCAACAGAAGCATTTCCGGGTTGTGGAGCATGCCTTTACAATTACGAAGATGGCGGGTCCACAAGATATCCAGGCTCTTCTGCATGGGCTCATGAGCAATGACAATGAAATACGTACTCAGTCAGAAGTAAGACATAGCCTTAGATCTATATATTTTAAAGATAATTTCGAATCTTACAATGTTTCATTAAATGTCTTGCTTTAACAACAGTCTTAAAAAACAGACCAACCCAAAGCTGACAAATTAACTGATTCTGAAGACTGTCAGACTAAGAGTGACTGTGAAGTGAGAATCAGATGATCATGATGATGATAATGCTGTGATGATCAATCAGATCATTTGTATGGATCATAGATCATTGCATGTGTATAGATCTAATGGAATCGAATCTAGATCTAGATTCATCATGTTGATGATGGTTTTAGATCTAGTGATGATCATGATCATGCATGACCATGTTTTCATGACTGATAATGATTTACTGATTTGATCATTGATGATGTGACATAACACACAGAGAGCATGTCTGACGGGTGACGGATGTGACATGGTCATGAGCACCAGAGACTGAGGCATTGAAATCAAAGGCTAATAATGAGATCAAGATGAAATATTTTGTCTTATATGAAATCGATAAATTTTTATAGATTCTTAGATCTACATTTCATAATGATATCTAGATAGTCTCTAAGATTAGATCTATTCTAGAGTCTAGACTGAGTCTAGAGTAATCTAGACATTCTAGCCTGAATAAATTTTGTATCGCACTTGACTTGTAAGAATAGTAACATTCTTCAGGAATGATAGGTATAAGAGTAATTTATTTATTTCGGACTAACATGAATCCGAACAACTCAATGTTTTTGTGATCATTACATCTTTATTTTGATATCTAATAAGAAACCTTCACTACTGCTGGTGTCCATAGGCATATTCCAATGATTCTGATTCATTTTGCTGTCTTTTTATGTAAGAAAAAAGAATTTTAAATTTGTAGGTCAGGTGTTTTTCCCCTATGTTACCGGGATGACTTGACCTAGGGCCTATGGTTAAGATTCTCTCTATATATAATTCTCTTCATGGCTCAAGAGTTTGGACACCAAGTAATGTAAAGATCATTCTTTTATTTCTGCAAGTTGGACGGACTAGAGTTACCCACCTAATTTTAGAGGAGAAAAAAAGAGGGGGTGGGGGAGAACAAGTGCTATCCACCCGTCACTAAATAGCAGGGCCGAACTTAACAATTGTGGGGCCCACGGATTTCGCAGGGCCAGTTTGGGTAGGGATACAGATAATAAGTGAAAATTAAGAGTTTGTATTAGAAAATATATTTCATCTTTGCATTTTATTCATTCTTTACTACGCATAGAATTACTACATGAGCCTTGCGTGTAGCGAAGTCATACAGTATATTAAGAATTCTGTTTCCAACATAGATCACGCTCAATAGCAAGAATTACCAAATGTTTCAATCTATCTACGAGAACTGTTGACCTCAAGTAATTCTTCATTATTTTGAGGCGCAGGAAGCTTCTTTCACTAGATTCCACAATTACTGGTATTGCATAATGCTGTTTTTTTTGTTTCGCACATAGGATTGGCGTTTTCATATTGAATGACACCCCAAAATGACAATTTTTATCTCTATATTTCATGAGTATTTGTATGAGTTTTTAAAAGATTTGAATAATTTCCGGGACTTTTTTTTGTATATTTTGCAATTTTAGGAGATTTCCAAGAGTTCTTGGTAAATCGACAGGAGGCAGCGGGAAATCTGTTAAAAAGTTGTAAAATGGTTTAATTTAATAATTTATACACCTAGAATTAGCGCGGGTCCTATGAAAGTGCGAGCCCACTGTGGTTGCAGTGGCCTAAGGCTGGCCCTGCAAAATAGCGGCGTATGCTACGCTGCCAGTTGACTAGTATTTTTTATTTCATAAAAAAAATTATTAGGGTGTTTGTATTAAATTATGATTTTCTTACCAAAATTTATTCAGAACAACCAGCTTTGGTTGAAGTTAATGATCTTATATTAAAATAACATGTTGCTTTTGATTGATTTGTTCGTTTTTTTTTTTGTTTTTTTTTTAAAGAGAATAAATGAGCAAATGTTTGGAGTGAGTTTAATATATTGAAGGAAGTTAAATACCTAGATCTAGGCCTACTAGATCTAGATTTATATAGAGAGTATATAGACTATTACAGAGGATTCAGCTATTTAGGCAAGAATGGCCATCCTAGCCTGTACTAAACTACAAGAGTTACAAGATATCATCTGTATTACAAATTTATTGAAAGAATAGACGAAAAACACAAACATTTAACACACAATTAATCATGCCAACATAACATATATCAGTCTAAAAGTCAGTGTAGAAGTCACAATCCCAGTTACCTAATTTAGGTACAATAAGTGTGTTCAAATTTGTGTGTGTGTGTTCTTATTTATGCACAATTTGAAAACACCTTTATGATTTCATGTGAGGGGCTATGCCTGGGGATCTTAAAATTTAGTTAATATTAATATAGAATTAAAACATGAGTTTATTGGTGCCAAAATATCAATACTGTTTGGGATAAATTATGGTGTTCAAAATCAAATAAAGTGTGAAAAATCTGTTCGGATTAAATGAAGACACATTTCCTCTTTTACATTAAATATAACAAATATAGGTTAGGGGTACAAATATAAGTAGTCCTCCTTATTCTCCTTAAACAGAAGAACATTTTGGTACATCATTTTCTTTTCTATGTCAAGCCATTACCAAATAAAGTGCAGTCAAAGTCAAACTTTGAATTTTGGCCTGTAGGTGTTTGGAGTGCATAACTTACTCTCTATAAATCTAGATCTACTGATGACTGATAGATCTAGATCTGATTGTTATAGACACTTCTCTAATACTTTATAGTGTTCTTAAATCTGATTAGCTGGATTTGTATAATACATAACAATATTTGAATTTAAAATATTTTGTGTGTGTATATTAGGGGAATGATAGATAGCAAAAGATGTAAGATAAATATCCCTAAACAATAACAATTAAACCAGTAGACTTGTACCCTTATTAGCAAAAGATGTAAGATTAATATCCCTAGACAATAACAATTAAACCAGTAGACTTGTATCCTTACATACCTGTCCTGTTCTTTTCTAGCAAGCATATGAAAATGTCCCAGCTCCTGACAAGGTGGTTTGCCTTATACAAGCAATCAGGAAAATTGATATACCAGTTGAGGTAATTAACTTTTTAATTAAACTATTTAAAAAAATTTTTTTTTTTACATTGCTTATTTGTAAATTGTGGATTTATAGTTAGAAAATGCATGTTTTTCGTCTCTTGACAGCAAAGAGCACTTGCGGCATTGTTACTGCGAAGACTGTTTACCAACAATTTTGAAACACTGTGGCCACAGGTATCTCTGGAGATTCAAAATGGTGTAAAACAAGAACTGATGGCGGCCATCCACCAAGAGGAAGCTCCTAATGTGCGCAGAAAAGTTTGTGACGCGTTCTCAGAACTGGTCAGGAATATGATTGGTAAGTACTAGACATAATATAGACTTAGCTTCAGGCCCCCCCCTCCCTCCCTCTTTCCAACCTTCATTTCAGGGTATTTGAAAGTTCCCATTTTATATTTTTCTAGTAAATCCATTTTAGCCCTTTAGAACAATTTGTTTTTAAATGAAGCATTTGTTTGTTCGACCAGATGATGACAACAACATGCAGTGGCCAGAAGCTCTCAAGTTTTTGTTTGAATGTGCCAGTTCAGAAAACCCAGCACTTAAAGAGAGTGCTCTTCACATTTTGTCGTAAGTCTTACTTTAGTAGATTTATATACTTTGTAGTACTTAGGTGGGTTTGTATTTTATTAGGTTACTGAAGATGAAAAGGTGTGATTTAAGATTTAACAACTCAGCAGAAAATTGTTGCACTGCTGTAAGTTACTTTTCTGTATCTTGTTTGAAATAAAAGCCAGCAATTTATTTCTTGTTCTTACTTTGTGTAATCAAGACTTGCTTTAATTGGAATGTTATCAGATCAGTCCCTGGTATATTTGGCAACCAACAAAATCAATATATTGAAGTTATCAAACAGATGTTGGGTGCTGCACTGATGGACAGAAGTCACCCAGCAGTAAGTGAACACCTACATGTTGACATTATCTAACATGTCTTTTTGACTTTCACCTTTACCTATCCATTAGTCTGTTGGGGCCACCACGCAAGGTTTGTCGACTGTCTTTCTCCTTTCCTCTCTGTCTTTTGCCTTAGATAGAACCTCTTTCAATGGTAGGCTCGTCCATTCTTTTATGTTGTCTTCCCATCGCATTATCTGTATGCCTCTTCTTCTTTTTCCTGGTACTATTCCCTGAAGGAAGGTCTTTGCGTGCCTTGAAGACCTTGTAATATGGCCATATGTCTTAGCACAAAATTTTTTTTTTCATGTCTTGACGCATAAAATATATTTTTTTTTAGGTGCTCAAGACGCAAAATATTTTGTCAAATGTCTTAACATATAAAATGTTTTTTTTTTAATTTTTAAGTATCTTCTCTTCTGTGGTGTCCTGTTAAAAAAGTATTTGTTTATAAACACTCAGTGTACATATATAGCATTTATTCTTCATATATACAAAATATTAAAACAATTATATTTTTTTCAGATTTGCTTTGAAGCAGTAAAAGCAGTGACAGCCTTTCTGGTGAACAATGATAAAGAGCTTGGTCTTTTGAATCATTTTAGAGATCTTCTTCCACTAGTCATTCAGGTATGGTCATTTAACTAACTTGACTGGCTGCATCATTTGTCTAAACTCCTATTTTTTGTAGGTTGAATTATGAATTCATATTGTTGTTCTCTTTGCAGGGTGTTGCTGACAGCATAACAACTCAGGAAGATGACAGCTTGTTGAAATGTCTGATAGAGCTTTCTGAGAACGTCCCTAAATATTTAAGAAGCCACATAGAAAGTGTATTTGAGTTGTGTCTTGGGGTATGTAGAAAAAGATTTGTTGTGTTTGGCAGTATGATTTTAACCTTACATCCAGTTACAGTGTTAGTATCTAGAACTATTGTAAGGGCCAGTATAGTTGACATGTATGGTGATCTCCTACTCAAAGGTTGTTGCTAATGCTAACCTAGAGGACACATGGAGACAGCTGGCACTGGAGGTTATTGTGACAATGTCTGAAACTGCTCCAGCCATGGTTAGGAAGCTTTCCAAGTTCATACCTTTACTTGGTGAGTTGCTAAAATTTAGTTTAGAATATAATTCTTTTTTTGGCTAATTCCTGTCCATTTGATCAACTTGTTTGTTCTGCTATTTTGTACCATGGTTTATTTTTCTCCTTCAGTTCAACAAGTTTTGGCTTTGATGGTGGACCTTGAGGATGATCCAGAGTGGTCCATTCAAGATATTGATGATGATGAAGATACAGATTCGTAAGTGAAGAACTAATGAAATGTTATCATGTGTTTGTATATTACACTGTATAGTATAATTAAGCAATGCATTGCTAAGCATATATTTGGTCTTTCAGGAATCCTATTGCAGGAGAAGCTGCTCTAGACAGACTAGCATGCGCTCTGGGAGGAAAGACAATGCTTCCCCACATTATTTCAAATATTTCTCAAATGTTGCAGCATGGTAAGAGAGAATGGAATATACCTTATTATTATTATTATTATTATTTTGTTTTCTAAGTCTAATATCAGTGTAGATGTCTGGGGCTGTAATTCCTATTAAAACTTTTTATATGGTAGAGGAGCTGGCCATTTTTCACATGGTACGCTTTTCTTCCAGAGCTGAGGCCCATTTTTTTTCGCTGTCCATAGCTTTCAAGGTCACTGTCTCTTTCCATCTAGTGCAGTCTGAGAGCTAGGTCTTTCCAATGGTCAGTATCGATGTTCAGTGATTTGAGGTCCATTTTATTACATCCATGTAATGGAGGTGGAGGTGACTAGTTTTTCTTAAGCCAGTCGTGAGTTGTCCATAAGAGAATGACTTGCGATGCGGTTGTCCTCCATCCAGTGAACATGTCCAAGCCAGCGCAGGCGGCATTGTCTAAAGACTAAAGATGCTGGGAATACCTGTTCGCGCAAGGATATCAGTATTGCACACTCTTTCCATGTGATTTTCAAGATCCTTCAGAGACATCACAAATGGAATGAGTTTAGTTTTCTCTCTTGCTTTGCGTAGGTGGACCTCGATTCACTGCCATGCAATAGCATACTCAGAACACATGCCTTGTAGACTTCCATTTTGGTCACTATAGTGAATTTCTGGTTTTCCCAAACTCTTGACTGAGTCTAGCGAACGTCAAGGCAGCCTTCCCTATGCATTTTTTTAATCTCTTCTAGAGGCAGGTCATCTTGAATTGTGTATCCCAGATAGCTGAATTCATTTACGGCATCCAGCTTGTTCTCGTCTATGAGGATGGAGGGTGGTGCTGTAGCAGGTGGTCCCATATTTGTTTTCTTCGTGCTAATTGTTAAGCCATATTCTTTACTGGCCTGAGAGAAGCGGGACATTAGTGACGGAAGTTCCTCTTGCGTGTGTGCCACTTCGCTGCGTCATCCGCGAATCGCTTATTTCTTACAAGAATGACTTTAGTTTTGGCCCTCAGTTTGGCAATATTTAGGAGTTTGCCATCAAATCTGGAATGAAGATAGATGCCTACGGTGGATTTGTCAAATGCGTTGTGGATTAGCAGTGAAAATAGTATTCCAAAGAGGGTTGGGACCAGGACACATCCTTGTTTAACTTTGCTGTTTATACTGAATCTTTTGGAGAAGGCCTTGTTGAACTGCACAGTACATGCAATGATTGTCTTGAGCTGCATTATCCCATGGCACTAGCATCTAGAACATCAGAGAAACTTGAAGTAACTTGCTAAAAAAACTAATTGAGAAAGACATTTTGGATGTTAAGCATAGGGAAGCTGTTCAAGATAAATAGATGTTTCAGTTCCCATATCTCTTTTTAAATTAAAATATTGATCTTCTTTTAGTAAACTAGGTAAGTGCTATATTGGTAGGCTAATTAAAATGGAAATTTTGTAATTATTAAAAAGACAGCTTGGAATTGGAGTATTGAAAAATTGATAACATTGTCAATGTAAATTTTCTCACACAAGTTAATCCTATTTAAGAACCTGCGCTCTAAAGAAGTAATGAATATTCCTTTGTATTTTTTGTTTAGCTGATTGGCAGTATAGATACGCTGGTCTGATGGCTGTGTCTGCTTGTGGGGAAGGCTGTCACACTCACATGGAACAGATGCTCAACAACATTGTGGATGCTGTGTTACCTTTTGCTGTTGATCCTGTGAGTAATTACCATTGATTATTTCTCTCATTTCACAGTGTCCACATAACTACATTTAATACTGTATGAAAGTGAATGGAGTATGTTCATGCCATAAGCTAAGCTTCAGAAGTTTTTCTGGGTATATCTGGAAACTTAGTCTAAACTTATTCCTATTTATTGCAGCACCCAAGAGTTCGTTATGCTGCCTGCAATGCTCTAGGACAATTGTGTACAGATTTTGGGCCCAACTGTCAGAAGAAGTTTCACAACAAGGTTAGTGAAGAGTTATTTGTCCTTAACTTTACAGTAATTTGGCATATAGTAGAGGTACTTCACATGGTGAATGGTGCTGTTACAATTCATTAGAACATAAGGTTGACTATGCTAATAATAATTATAAAGTTTTTACATTTGTGCATATAGCATATCACAGAACAATTCAACAGTTTATTCTCAATAAATTAAACAAAAGGTTACAAATAAAATTACATAAGGGATTTTACAAATTGAATTGGGATTAAAAAAAAAAAAGAGAAGGTTTACAAATATAGTGTGCTAAATACTAGTATCAGGGTGTCCGCGGCCTCCTGAAATTCCAGGATGTCCTGGAATTTCAGAAAAAATAAAAAAAAGTCCTGGAAATCTCTTTTAAAATATCTCCTTGAATGTCCTGGAATTTTGCTGATAGAAGAAAACAAACGGCATTTTAAAAAAAATTCGGCGCCGTTGCGGCAGAAATAGATTCGAAATGAGCATTTCCGAGTTTGCGCAGAATGTGTTTACTGTTCCTTGACAATAGATAGATCTAATCTATTTATAGATTAGTATCGTTATCGGATTGCTTTTTCACTGAACACGTTGATTTTCATCCAAACTACGTTCCATAACTTTTTACGGGCTGGCTATGTGTCAATAAGCTGACCAGTGATGCTTCAACACCGCCTTTCATTCTCTTGTGAAGCGTGTTCTCGTGATTGAAGATGGTCTTCGCTCAAAGCAAGGGCATTTCACCTGGCATTATAATTTATAATGATTATTTGTCTGAAGGGCCCTACCCTCACCTAAAATCTTGTAACAGTGTTTTTTGTGTAAATCATCTTGACTCTAGCTAGAAATAGTATTTAGGTCTAGTGAAGATAATTCACACCTAACTTAAAAACTTTGTGAATTTTAGTCAATTGAATTATCTCGATACATCTAATGTCTAGATTATTCTAGAAGTACGCTAGATTCTAGATTTACGCTATATCACTAGCTCTAGAATGTAGTGAAGCCTAGAAAAACTCGCAAATTTTAGTGACTAGTCTGGATTTACGGTAGATTCGGTGAAGATAATTCTCACATAGCTGTGAAAAGTCCGCGAATTTTAGTGACTTAGATCTAGAGTCTTGATTTACTGTAGTTTCAGGGAAGATAATTGTCACACAGCCGCGAAAAATCCGCGAATTTATTGACTTAGATCTAGAGTCTAAATTTAAAGTAGATAGGTGAAGATAATTCTCTCATAGCACAGTGAAAAGTCTGCGAATTTTGTGACTTAGATCTAGAGTCTAGATCTACTGTAGATTTAAGGAAAATATTTCACACACAGCTGTGAAAGTCCTTAAAAGTTATTTCGGTCGTAAAAGACAGGGAAACTACATAGTTAAAAAAGGAAAAAAAAAACGCTAATAGGTCTAATACCCCCCCCCCCCCCCCCCCCCCCCCCAAATAATCCAAAAGCCATTATTTAGTAAGCAAATGCCAACTAAACACACAAATAGGCTGTATGTTACAGGCTCTGTTTATGAGGAGGATTTAAGCACAGTTAATAAAACAATAAAACATTAGGCCTACATACACATAGGAAAAAAATGGAATAGCAAAAATTTGTAATGTTCTTTAATAAATCTTTGAAAAAAAAAATGGTTGTTTGAGGTTTTAGGATGACAGTCAAGCTGTTACTATATATATATTTATATATATATGTATGTATGTATTTATATGTATATATATATACACACATAATAAGGCTTGTCTTTGAGTCTGAAGAGTAATAAGCAATAATAATAATCAACTTTGACAATTGTTATGTAATATTTTTGCACAAATTTTATGTCCTGGAATTGTAAAATTTGTCCTGGAAAACTCCTTGAATTTCATATTGACTTTGGTGCAGAAACCCTGTAGTATGTTAAAACAAATAATTAAGTTGGCAAGATATGTCATACATGTGACTGAGCCCAAGCAAAGTTTTGATGCTTCTAGAGCAGAGTAGCAGTTTATTCTAAATAATCATGGGCTTTCTTTCTTGTATTTTTAAACTCTGATTTTATTTCACTGGCTATAATTTTATTCAGCTTTGCTTATCTAGAAAAGGCATTCATTTATTCATTTGTAAAAATGTTTGCAAGTAAAATCAAAGCTGCATTTATTTTTTTGCTCGTGCTTATTTCGAGTAATTAAATTAATTAGCCTGGCATAAAAATAAAGCAATGAAATGATAATAGTAAGTTTATTTTATGCAGATTGTACCTGCCTTGGTTGGCATTCTGGATGATGAGGCCAACCCTCGTGTCCAGGCCCATGGTGCAGCAGCACTGGTCAACTTCAGTGAAGAGTGTCCCAAGCATTTACTAGTCCAGTACTTGGATGTCATCATATTGAAACTAGAGCAAGTTCTGACACACAAGTTTAGAGAGGTCTGTACACTATGTTGTCCCATTGAAAGCAACCACTTGCATGATTTAACAACAAAATGTCACACACACACACACAAGGCATAATTTTTATTTGTACTTGATCATTGACCAGTATAAGTTTTGTTTGTGTGAAGTATATTTTATTTTAGGCTTGATTTTGTACAAAAAAATGTATGTGAATAAATCACTTTAAATATGTACATGTGAATCTGTGGTCAGAAGTGATGTAATCTGTATTTGCACTTCACTTTTGAGCATTTGTTTCATTAGATGTTTTTGACGCCACATTATTTTTTTCCGCAGCATGTAAATAAAGGCAATAAATTGGTTTTAGAACAAGTCATAACTACACTAGCCTCTGTTGCGGACACTGCACAAGACAAGTTTTTGCAGTACTATGATAGGTTAGTCTTTTGACATTGGTTGTAGCATCATGTGTGGACTGTCGACCAGCTGTGCTAGATCTGTTGAGCTTGATTTGTTGTGTTTCAGGTTTATGCCATGTCTGAAGTATATCATGCAACACATCCAAAGCTCAGAGCACAGGCTGCTGCGTGGCAAGACTATAGAGTGTATCAGTTTGATTGGACTGGCTGTAGGGAAAGAAAAGTTCATGCAAGATTGTAATGATGTTATGCAGCTGTTGTTAAAGACTCAGACAGAGGAGGATGATCTTGCTGATGATGACCCTCAGGTACACCCTTGTCATTAGTATACATGAATACAAATTGTTTGCTAGTTTCTATCATTTTAAATAATAATTTAATTTTGTATCATCAAAGAAAAATGTTTCAATAGCTATGAGCTAGTTTATTTTCATTTGTAATTATTGGCCTGCATAGTACTAGCTCTTTATGTCTTAGTTTTGTTTTAAAATCCTAAATGCGTTTATTTTAGATTACTTATATGATCTCTGCCTGGGCCAGGATGTGTAAGATCTTAGGAAAAGAATTTGAGCAATATCTTCCATTGGTCATGGGCCCAGTGTTGAAGGCAGCATCTTTAAAGCCAGAAGTAGCTCTGATAGACAGTAAGTCTCGTCCACCATTCAATGTGGACCTTAATCTATTTTGGTTACTTTTAATGAATCAAATCTGTGCATTAGATACACTTGCCAATACACTTTGTGTAGATAAAAAGTCATATCAAAACAAAAAAAATTCTTCTGATCAGATTTTCTAGCAAATAAATCCAAAATTTTCCCAACATTTTTTTTTTTCAGTTTTTTTTTTAATGAAAAAAAAAATCAGATTTGATTATTTTTCCGTTTTCGGAAAATGCGAAATAAGATTTTTTATTTGTTTTGGACATGCACACATCCGGTCTTTTGACACAGTTATAAGTTCTTTTTTTTTTTTAAATCTCGAGCGTTACCGTATTGTCTTATAAGTCTAGATCTCTGTCTAGACTAAAGTGGTTTGAATCAGCCTAGAGTCTAGATAGATATATTCTAGATAAGATATCTAGTTTCTTTAATTTGAATACTTTTGATCTAGATTATCTAGAATAGATCTAGAGCGTCGACTTCAATGGCTGCTTGCCAGCTTTTGAAAAGTTCAGAAAAGTATCAGAGTATGATGCCTGGCCGCTATGCGCTATTAATTTTTGCTCTGTTGTTATGATGGCCTCTAGATTTTTCTAATTTGAACCCTGCCTGTCGACTTCCATGAGTTCTAATGGGATTAGATTTAGACATCTAGATCTATTATAAGATCTAGATCTTCTAGAGCTACCTGCCATCTATATAGAGTTTTATAGATGTATGCCTACTTTACATGACTATAGTGAGTAACTGAGTAAGTCTGATAGAATATAGATCTAATAATAATGTATTGGATCTAGGGTCACTAGAGATGTAGATCCAAGTTATTAGATTTAAGTTATCTAGATCTATTGTGAGAAATATATATATTAAAGTTTTTTTTCTATTTCTAGATAATCATTACTAATGCTATAAAAGCCCAGTGTGGTAGAGATTCACTTCTTCTAAACAACTTGTATCTGCATGGAAAAGAGTCACATGAGGAAGCCTCAATATGCAGTTTTATTGCTAAACTTTCTCTTCCTCTAAGCATTGCTCCTCATCTGGTTGTTCTTGCTCATCTTGCTTAAGAACTCAGCTGAGATTCAGCAGCTTTTCAAAGCATTTTAGGTGGACTTCATTTGCAAATTTAAACCCTTTCTATCCTAATTAACAATACCATCGTTGATTTGACCCATTAAATTAAATTAATTTTTTATTTTTAGAAAGTATAACTTGTGTTACATAAGAAGAGAATGCATTCTCCAGTAAAACTATACCAAAAGTAATGTTTTCTGATTACAAACAAAAATGTTATTGAAGTTTTATCATAACAGGGTAGAATGTACAAATGTTGAAAATGAACAATTCTGTCAGAACCTGGAAAAATAATTACGGAGATAGATAATGAGCTAATAAACAGTTTCTCCTGTACAAAATTTAATAATCAGTGAAACAAACAGAAGTGTAGCTCATACTTTTGAAGTATTTCCAAAACTCAAGCATGTTTAGATTTTCTAACACATTTATTCTTTATAGCTGTTTGAGAGAGAATTTGTTACAATACAGTAAAGCAGTTATCTATTATAGAATGCTCAGACTGCCTGGACCCAGATATAAAGCATCTGCCAAAAGCTTTCTCCTCTCATCTATATGTACAAACAATAGTGCCTTGCATGCATTTTGTGTGCATGTGTGCAGTAAAGCTTATATACAGTGTAATTATTATGTATTAAAATATTAATTAAAGAAAAACATCTTTTTTTTAAGTCGCCGCAACAGGCCAGTTAAAAAACGGCTGGGGGGGGGGAAGGTGTTCCCATCACTGGTTTTTCAATGTTTATTAAAATGAGACTGTTTATAAAATATGACTCATAGAGCAGCTAAAATGAAAATATGTTTATATGAAACCTTATATAGTCCTTGTTTATGTGCCATTTATATAAGACCTCATTAATAGTGCTCTCCATCCCCTATGGTTGTCCAGGTGAAGATATGAAAGACATGGAGAATAGTTCAGACTGGCAGTTTGTTACTCTTGGAGATCAGGTCAGTAGTTGTACTCTCACTCAACAACAGCTTTAGTAGTTAGGACTAGCTTGATGTTTAGTTCACAATCTTCTATATATATTTCTCTTCTTCCCTCAAGAGTTTGGACAAGAAGAAGTAGTAAAGGAAGCATCACTCTATTTCTGCAATTTTTTTTTTGAGCTTTCAAAAGATTTTAATAATTTCTGGATATTTCCATGACTTTTTCATATATTTTGTTATAAGTTATAAAATGATTTAATTTAATAATTTACACCTAGAATTAGCGCAGGTTGTTTGAAAGTGCGGGGCACACTGCAGTCACATTGCGGTCACATAGGGGCCTAAAGCGGGCCCTACAAAATAACGGGTTATGCCACGCCGTGAGTCGACTAGTAATAATAAAAAGAAACTCTTCCTAGAAGTAGTCTGATTGAATGTAACCAGGTTTGGCTGTTTGAGATCACTTAGACAATCATTGACTCATTCCTGGTCACCAAGTTATTCCCGCTCTCTATTTACTCATCTTATTTGTGCAGCAAAACTTTGGCATCTGCACAGCTGGCCTAGAAGAGAAAGCCACTGCTTGTCAGATGTTGGTCTGCTATGCCCGTGAGCTGAAGGAAGGCTTTGCTGCTTACTCTGAAGAGGTAGTCAAGATCATGGTGCCGCTGCTGAAGTTTTATTTTAATGACAGTATCCTTTGGACATTCAGTCTGGACAAAAATTAATGTTTGGCATTAATTGTGTAAACTTGTCTTTATTTATTGCATTCAAATTTATTACTGTTGATTAAAAAAAAAATTATGCCTAGTTGTGTCATTTTAAATGTGTGCTACAAGTTTTTGTGTCTCATTAAAGATACAATGAATCAGGTGATGTTTTTGACTTTAACTTGAGATGCCAGCTGTCAGAATTGCTGCTACAGAAAGTTTGCCATATCTGTTAGACTGTGCAAAGATACAAGGAGAGCAATATGTCGCCAATATGTGGGCTTATATATGTCCTCATTTGCTGAAAGCTATTGAGATAGAGCCTGAGCAGTCTGTCCTGCCAGAATATTTAGGATCCTTTGCCAAAGTAAGTCTTATTTGATACATATCTAGTGGTAAGTGCTTTTAATTGTCTTGCACTCTGTCACGAAGAAACACAAATAATTATTGCAAGCGACATCGCTACTTATGAAGTCTACTAAAATAGCTTGGTTCAACTGGAATAGCTAGGGACTATCTGGATCACTAATACATAGTGTTATAGAACTATTGCAGTGATAGAGTTTAGCTGATTTTTTGTTGGTTCTTTTATAAATAAAACATTGAAAGCAGAGGAACAATATTTATTTAAATGTCCAACAATAATCATATTAGTATGAATTACTAAATTGAAAAAGATTTCTTTATCCAAACTATTATTATAAATAATACAAGCCAACTGGATTTCTTTCCCTATTACTTTGTATGATGTTACGGGTCCACTAATTTTGTAGTGATGCTTCTCTCTCTATTTGGGGGTTAACTATTTAGTAAAAATGTATGTGTGGAATGTGTTTGAGCTTGTCCTGTGCTCAGTATGATTGATCTGCATCTCTCACTTGTATCTCTTAGTGTGTAGAATCTCTGGGCAAAGGCTGTTTGAATGATCAAGACATGTCCACTCTGGTCACCTTGCTGGACAAACTCCTAAAGCAACACTTTGTGAGGCAGAATGAGAGACAAGATAAGAGGAAAGATGAAGATTATGATGACATAGTGGAGGAGTCTTTGATGGATGAGGTCTGACCTTGGTTCATTTTGCGACTATTAATTAAAAAAATTAATATCAGGCATTGCTAATTTAAAATACACTGAATTAATTTAAAAAATTAAATATTAAGATTACTAAAAAAATAGTGGCTTTCTTCCTTAATTAATATTGATACATAATTTTTTAAGGTTAAATAAGAAAATTAGAAAGTAGAAGTCAATAGAGAGGTCAAATTATTGAAAGAAGTCACAATTAAATATTGTAATAGCTTGTGCTAATTATTTTTTTCTATGAAAACGAGTCTAGACTCACTCTTCTATTGAGTAATGCTATTATTCAGGGTTTGTAGGGTCCTTGATAAGGCCTTACATTTTTCAAAGATCTGAAGAAAAAAAAAGAAATTTCAAAGTGAACTTTGAATTGTTTTTATTCCCCAATATCAAGTATTTTACTGTTAGTGACTTTGGTAACTGTCAGTTTTCTGCTAGATTTCTGAAGTTTAGCTTATCGTTCTGCAATTTTCTTGCACATTTAATTTTTATTTAGGAAGACAGTTCATATAAATCAACCTCCAATGAGATTTTAGTCCAGATCTAGATTCAAGTCATATAGTTTATTGGAGAAATTGCTAAAATAAATATATTTTGTTGGTCTAAACCTACATAGTGTTTGTCTCATATAGTGGTGTGTATTTTGTCATTTTTGAATGCTACTTCTGGAAATTCTTACTTTTTGATCTAGAAAAATAATTTGAAAAACCTTGTTGAAATAGAGTTGACTTGCATTCTTTCAGGATGATGAAGATGCTTATGTTTTGAGTAAAATTGCAGACATCATACATTCATTTTTTGGCACCCACAAGGAGTCGTTCTTGCCAGTGTTTGAGCAGATTATGCCCTATTTTGTCAAACTGTTGGTAAGCTTCATTGATTGTCACTTTGTTTTCAGTTCACTTAGAACAATTACAAAAAGCAACGGCTTGGCCGAGTTTAAGTCATTGATTAACATGTATGACTAGATTGATCTAGGGACATACATAAGTCATGATCATCTTTTTTGAAGTAACATAAGATAAAATAGCAATAAACTATTACTGTTTGTGTTCAGTTCACTTAGAACAATATTCTATTTTTTTTTCAGTCTCCAGACAGACCTTGGTCAGACAGGCAATGGGCCTTGTGTGTTTGGGATGATGTTATAGAACACACTGGACCAGTAAGTGGATTACAACACTACCTTTATCTCCCTTGGGCTCTATGGAGTTTCAATTAGTTTCATCCTAGAATTGTCATGACTGTGGCAGTGAAAGGATGTTGGGATTGAAGCTCTAAAGTTAGGATCTATTTTATTTCCCTTTATGCTTTATTTTTCAGATTTCTCACAAATATAGAGAGTTTTTCTTGGAGCAAATGATTCAGTCGATTACAGATAAAACACCAGAGATAAGGCAAGCTGCGTCATATGGATTGGGTGTGATTGGTCAGTTTGGAGGAGATGTTTATGCTGATGTTTGTGCTGGTAATTATAACACTTTTGATGCTTATGTAGGATGTAGAGATGTGACTTATCCTGACACCAGTGTATGAAAAGTTGTACCCAAGTCTTGACACTGGTATAAACATTTTAAAATGTTTCCCCAGAAAGCATCCCTCGTCTGGTTAGTGTGATTGAACATGCCGAGTCTAAAGAGGTAGAAAACTTGCCAGCAACTGACAATGCCATTTCAGCTGTGGTGAAAATCTGTCAGTACAATGGGTCAAAGGTGAATGTAGATGAGCTCTTGTACAGACTGGTTTCCTGGCTTCCAATCCTGACTGATGAGGAGGAAGCAGTCCATGTGTACACCTACTTCTGTGATTTATTAGACAAGTAAGTTGTCACTTAGTCTTGTGATTTAATTTACAGAGAACTACTTCAGTTTTTAGCATTATTTATAGATAACCACTACAATAAACTTAAATATACCAATCTTTCATGCTTTAACTTATTTGTGTGTGGGGAAGTATATGGGAGAAAGTTTCTGTGCTGCCTTTAGGTGCTCAGCAAACACAACTCTTCTTGAGTTATGATATGAACTCACCTTTTGACAGCCAAGTGGTTTCCGCCACACATCCCATTTCTTACCTAAGCACAAAATTGATTGAATTGATCTTGCAGCCAACATATTAACAACCACATGCACTTACTGGATAGAACGAGGTGAATAAGAAATCATCTGTGACTCATGCAAAACACTGTTATTCTTTGGTTCTTACAAAATGTCTTTACATGAGATATCTCTACATGCATCACTTTTTGCCTTTTGGAAAGACGAAGTTAATGTCTTTATTTTTATTATTATTATAATTTTTTTTGTTCAAAGTTATTTTAAAATTGTAATGATGCTGTGCTGATAAAATTACACTCAGAGTGTTAAAGCTACACTTGGATTCATTTGGATAAGTAAAAGTCTTTTCCATGTTGCTTGATTCTTTATCACTATAAATGTATCTCTTTCAGAAATCATCCTGCCATAATGGGGGAGAATGCATCCAATTTACCTAAAGTTATTAGCATAGTAGCTGAAACTCTTCACAGAGAGTTGATCCAAGAGGATACACCATTGTACATGAGATTAGTGAATATTGTCCGGCAGGTGCAGGTTAGTACACAGTCAATGGGACAGTAGGTGACTGGTCACTTCATGCCCGGTCACTTCATCCTTGATCATTTCATCCCCAATTAAATATTATTTTCTAGTCATTGCTTATTTTATATAATTTATAAAAATGTTTATTTAGAATGCTTTTAGATATTTTTGGCATGTTGTTATAGTGTTCCCCATCCTGTCTACATATTTGTTAGAAATGAATGAATATATATAAATTAGTAGATATCATTATAATGTGGGGGTTTGTATGTAGTTTTATTGTTTATTGAGATGAGATGTCAATATTATGCTCATATTGCATGGATTTAATGATCAAAGGCCATAATGTGGTAGAAATAGTGGACATTTTTTTTTAAAGATGAGAATGATTAGAATACTTATGGTCATGCTGCTGATAACTTATCTCGTGAAGGCCATCTTTCTTTTTTTATTTTTTCATTTGTCAATCGTTCCTCCTTGAATTTGGTCGCTACATTTTTATTCCAATAAATGCTGACTTCAACCCACCTCTGGACCTTGCCTATATACTTTTGTTTTAATCCCAATTATAATATTATAAATTATTATAAGTTTTTAATTCTGGCAATGTAAAGCGCCCAAGGAAGAAATAAACAACACTGGGCAAGAAATTACAAATGATGTATAGCAATACGAATCATCAAATCAACTCAGAAGGCAGTAATATGCTTGAAGTGCTCCAGATATATCTATATTATAAAGTAGAATGTGAGGTGTATGTATGTATGTTACTTATAGACATCAAAACCGCTTGACCAATCTTGATAAAACTAGGCAGGAATGTTCCTTGGGTACTAACTTAGACCGTAGTGTATGTATTGTAGCCCTAAAACAAACTTAAGACCCTCAAAAAAAATAAAGTTGTCCGACTCTATTACAGCTATAGTATTTTATGGATCTAGGCCATGGTTAACAATGTTGAAGAAAAAGAAAAATCTTACTCTGGAATAAATGTAACCTAACACAACTACACCAAGCTGCATTAAACTTTCAACAAACATTCTTATTAGAAAAAGACATTAACCAACCAGTCGATGACCTCTGGAATTTCATTAAAAACCATCTTAAAAGCATTATAGAAAATCATATACCAACTAAATACACATCAAACAAAATAAATAAATGCTGGTTTAATAATAGACTAAAGAAGCTTTGTAAACAGAAGGAAAACCTATATAGAAAATTTAAAGCAACCAAGGCAGAAAGAGTTTACAAAAAGTATATATAAAAATTAAACACCTAACCCAAAAAGTAAGCAGACAGCTGCAGAGTGAATACATAAACAATGTAATATCTAAAGATAACAACAAAAACCTATGGTCATACATTAAGTCTAAGAAAATGGAAACAACAGGCATAGCGCCATTAAAAGATGAACATAACATAATACATAATGATAATGAAACTAAAGCAAACATCCTAAACAAATACTTTGCATCAGCATTCTCAGCCCCAGGAGACAAAGACATATTTCTTAATTTGAACCAAGTAGACAACATAGAAGATTTAGTAGTACAAGAAAATGGAATTAAAAAACTATTAGCCAACACCAAACCAAATAAAGCGTCTGGACCTGATGGTATTCCAGCTAGACTACTCGAAGAACTAAGCAATGAGCTAGCCCCAGTGTTCAAAATACTCTTTCAAGCATCGCTTAACCAGGGCAGAGTACCAAAGGACTGGAAAGAAGCTAATGTCACCCCCCTATTTAAAAAAGGAGAAAAATCTGATCCAGGAAACTACAGACCAGTATCACTTACCAGCATCACATGTAAAATACTAGAACACATAATATGTAGCAATATCATAAACCACTTAGACAAACATAATGTCCTCACCCCATACCAACATGGCTTTAGGAAATATAGATCATGTGAAACACAACTATTAGGACTAATTGATGATTTTTCAAAAGGTTTAGATAATAGTGAACAAATAGATGCTATCTTACTAGATTTTTCCAAGGCTTTTGACAAAGTTCACCACCATAGTTTGCTTAAAAAATTAAAATATTTCGGCATTAACGGTCCACTGCATCAGTGGATTAAAGATTTTCTGATAGGGAGAGAACAAACTGTAATAATAAATGGCTCTAAATCAACACCAATAACAGTAAACTCAGGTGTACCTCAAGGAACAGTCTTGGGTCCACTACTATTTTTAATTTACATAAATGATTTACCAAATTGCATTAGTTCAGGAACAAAAGTCAGATTATTTGCAGACGATTGCATAATATATAGAACAATAAAAACAAAACAAGACACAGATATTTTACAAAGAGAATTAGATGAATTACAGAAATGGGAATCAAATTGGAGCATGTCTTTCCACCCAGAAAAATGTCAGTTGTTAAGAGTAACAAAAAAACTAAAACAAATTAATTCCACTTATCTTATTCATGGCAAACCAGTAACACAGACTAAAAACTCAAAATACCTAGGTGTTATAATAAATGAAAAACTGTCATGGAACCCACATATTGATGAAACTATAAAAAAATCCAACAAAGCATTAGGGTTTATTAAAAGAAATTTCTATAAATCAAATAAGAACATAAAACTAAAATGTTATTTAACCTTGGTTAGGCCAATAATAGAATATGCATCCACCGTGTGGGACCCCTCAGCTCAAGAAAACATTAAGAAACTGGAACAAACACAAAATAGAGCAGTGAGATTCATAACAAACGAATATTCACATTTGACTAGGGTAACACCATTAGTAAAATCACTAAATTTAGAAAGCCTTCAGGACAGAAGACTCAAAAGTAAAGTAGCAATTATACATAAAACACTGAACCATAATCTTCAAATACAAAAACAAAATTTAATAAAATACTCTGAAAGACACAAAAATAGAGGCACATTCCTTGTCCCATATGCTAGGACAAATTTGTACAAATACTCCTTCTTCCCTAGTGCTATTAGAGCATGGAATGGATTGCCTGAGCTAGCCAGAAAAACCAGTGACTTGGCAGAATTTAAGTCATTGGTTAATATGCATGACTAAATGCATGACGCGTAGGACGTAATCATCTTCTTTTTTGAAGTAACGTCTGTATTATATAAGATAAGATATAAGATAAGATAAGATTGACATGAGAAAAGATCGAAAGGATTTAGACCTAGATCTAATTTTAAGAAATACACTTTGTGCACATAGTTTTTTACTTTGACACATGAAAATACAAAAGAAGATCCATTGATTTCATTATATAATAAAATTAACCTTCAATTTTGTGTTTCAAAAGCATTTTTTACATAAATTAGTTCCTGATATCTGTGACTACAGATTTCCTGGCCAACATTCTTTCATTAGACAATACCGTAATGAATCGCGTACTAAAAATTAATTTGTTTCGTTTAATTGTTTATTTTATAATCTCATCCCTAGATCTAAAACTCTAATTCAACTCTAAGATGATAAAACTTCTCTTTGCACAGATAGTTTTATACTTTAACACATGAACATACTAATTATAGTCCATTCATTTCATATTCTGATCAAATAAACATTCAAATTTGGTTTTCTAAAGCATTTTTAAGAGACTACATT
Organism: Biomphalaria pfeifferi; assembly: GCA_030265305.1. Lineage (NCBI taxonomy): Eukaryota > Metazoa > Mollusca > Gastropoda > Planorbidae > Biomphalaria > Biomphalaria pfeifferi. The sequence continues at coordinate 1,468,220 of JASAOG010000132.1, forward strand.
TGTTTACGAAAGCTGCGAAGCCGAGTTGAGATAGGCCTAGATCTATATTCATTAATGAATCGCATACTAAAAATTATTTCATTTAATTGTCCACTTTATAATCCCATTCATTAAACAAAGCTATCGCTTTTTTCGTTTTTAATAGATATGAATGTATCGGCTTCGGATAAACCCATTTTCGCAAACCTAATTTTATTTTCATAGCGAATGAGAAAAAACTTGAAAGGATCATTAGCTAAGTTTAACATACATCTAAATTCAATCCACTAGATTAGTAAACACAAACTTAGACCCGCAGGCCACTGGTAATATCAGGCAAGTAATATAATATAATTTTTTGTTGGTAAGGTTGAGAAAAACTGGTTTCATTAATTGAGACTCTTCAGTCAGTCAGTGTGTTTACATTTTCTTTCTTCTTGGTTTTCAGTCCAACCCAGACGTGTTTCAAGTATGTGTATCCCAGTTGACAGAACAGCAAAGACAAGCCTTGATTGAAATCTGATGACTCTACTTAGGACAATTCATTCTCCATGCATTGACCACTGGCCTACATACACAGGATCTACTTTGAGACATTTTTTTGTTTAGTCACTGAAAAATTTCATCTTCCCTGCATGTCAAACTGAAGCATGTTTTAATGGCTGGTACTCTGGGCCAGGTCAGAGTTAAGTTTTGAGAATTCCTTGTTAAATTTTGTTAAAGACATTTTGGCCAACACGTAACACAGTTTCTAGGACTGCGCTGGCAGTTTGAATTGTAAAGTTTGACTAGATTCAAATGTGACCACTTTCAGCTGGTCATTTTCTGCGTGTGTGTTTGGCTAAGTGGCTTGTTGCTCTCTTTCTTGCCTTATTTTTCCCTATCTTCAAACCACAACCAGTGCTAGGGAGTGAAACTTTGAATCATCTCAAATATTTTTAATTTTGAAATAAAGGAAATGAAAGTGAACTTAATGAATTTTTATGGGATTTCAAATTACTATGTAGCTTTTTTTTTTTTTTTAAGATGATATTGCCCTTTAAAAGAGTCAGTTTGTATTGAAATCTCCCTTTAAGGAATTTGCAATTTGTCTATGAACATCTTCAAAGAAAGAAAAAAAGGAAATACTGTTCCACAAGTGGAGCACAAAGTAATCAATCCTGAAATTAATTTTTTAAAATCATTTAAATATTGGATGGAAAGTTCAGAAGGGAGAATGATACTAGGACATATGGGTTTTTCTTAGGTGCAAAGATCTGCAGTAATAGAATTCTTGTCATCAACAATGGAGGAGCTTCATGTTATGTGGCTGGAGTTTCACTGAATGAAAGTAGTAGTCATTTCCAACATTCCTTATTAGGGAAGACTTTCTGTAGGATGGGGCAATCTTTTAACTTTTAAAACCTAGAACAAAAGTGTCGAGTCTGTTTTAACCTTTAGTTTGGCGGAGCATCCTTCTCTAAATATGGTCATCTTTTATTCACCTTTCTCCTTCTTTTAGTTCTTTGCTTCTGTGAGATTACATTGACAAGAGTTACCTCTCCATGTTAGAATGTACTGGTATTAACACAGGAGTTACTCCTCATGCTAGGATAAACTGGTTATTTCTATGATTACATTTGGGGAAAAAAAATTGTTTATATTTTGAACTAACTTGTTTTATGAATGAGGCTTATGTACAAAAGATGAAAAAAAAAACACTTTTTTTTTCAATGTAATTAAATCATGTACACATTTTAAATTTGTTTTGGTTTATTTGTGTGTGTTTATACAAGCTTTGATTGTTGTTATGTGTTTGCTTTTTTTTTTTTTTTAATTAAGACTATTTGAACACTTTCACCAAAGATGTTTGCATAATGAAATATGGTGGCAAGACCCCATTACAAACAAGTTTTCTAGTGAATGTTGGTATGGACAGTTACTAATGGCAGGACATGTATCTTATTGGAGGGGGGGGGGGAACGTATGCCAAAGGCAGTCTTTTCTGTGGTGAGCTGAAAGGTGGTCAGGTAACCTAGCTGCAGGCAGCTTCGGTGTGAGACAGCTGGAGATCACTTACAAAGGCTGCAGGATACATGAGACCAAAAGAAAATGTACACTCCTGAGAATCCCTCCAGTTGTCCCAGTCTGCAGCTACTCCTTGCAAGCTATCAAGGTAGGTCCATTCTTTTACATTGTTCAGACAGTTTTTCTTTGGAAGACCCTTTCTTCGTGCTCCCTCCACCATATCTTGAAAGATGACTTAAAGACAAGAGTAATGTCTTGCAATATGACCAAACCAGCTCGGCTTTTGTCTCACTGTTTTGAGGAGTTCCTCCTCCTTGCCAGACAGAGTGTTGACTTGTAACAGTACACACTCATTTGACTTCTTTTCCTGATACCCAGCATTTATCAGTAACATTTACTCTCAAAGGTTTGCATTCTTCTTTCAGCCTCAGCTTTCAATCTCTTTCACAACCATAGAGGAGTACAGTGACCACTAGCGCAGAATACATAAAAACAGCAATCTTTAAGGTGTCAATAAATATTTATTACATAAGTCGAACATAAAATGCAAGAATTATTATGTAAGTGAGCAGTAAATAAGTTTTATAAAAAATAAGCTTTGTGTCATGACAAGGATTTCTGAAGCAGAAACAATGAAATAAATATCTATGATCCTGTCATCTATGGTTTATTTACCCTGATAGAAGAAAATGTACAAATCTTTTCCCCATTTAGAGGCTGAATAGCAGTCTGAATTACAAACATAACTCTCTATCTCCTGATCTGTTATCATTTTTAACAAAACGTACAAAGGCTGAAATTGAGGAAAAAAATAATAAATACATTTTTATTTATTTTTGAACAGAAAAACTTGACTTACTTAATAAAAACTTGAATTTATCAGAAAAAAACACACACAAAAACCCAACTAAATTCATCTAGACTTTTTAAGAGACATATAAGTATAAAGAAAAAAGTCAATAAAGCATTCAAGATAAGAAAATTGCACAGGACTATCCCATAAGCCAGGGGTTCAAAGCCATATCTTTTCAGAGTATACATTACTATAACATTCTCCTGAAGGCACAAACTGATAGGAAATACCAACACGTATGTTACAGCTCTTTAATACAAATATTAGCTTTAGTCTTGAAATGTAACAGATTTGTGGCCTGATGACCAGGGCTTAGACAACTATTTCTTTCACTCGTCAATGTTTTGTACTGAGCTTCACTATGAATTATATCAAGCAAACTTCAGATAACAATTGAGTTGGCAAAACTGTGAGGCCACAAACAGTGTTATATTTGACTTGTAGATTTTCACTTGGAATTATTTTAAGGTAATGAATTAATCTACTAGAAGTTAAACAAACAAAATATGCTCTATAATATTAACTTAAATATATGATGTGTAAATATGTATAGCATTATAAAAATAGTATTTGTTGTTATTATACAGGATATTTAAATGTTGCTTCAAAAGTTAGAAAGAAATAAACTTATATACTGGCACAATACATTATGAGTTGTATAAAAAAAAAATAAAAGTTTTGATCAGGCATGCTGATTAAGACTAATATATAAGTAGAGTGTAGACTCTGTAAAACTGATATAATTTTCTTACTTGTTTTGAATATTGTAATGACCACATACCAAAGAAGAAAAAAAAATTGATCAATTTTATCAACGGCTAGCTAAACCAAATCAATATTGAACAGGAATGATGACTATGTTAAATCTAAATCCATATTTATGCAAAATATGTTCATTCAGCAGTTATCACATAATCAAACACTTTTTTAAAACAATATTGAGGTGTTAAAGGCTAAATTAGTAAATTTACCATTTAAAACTTTTTTTTTGGTGTAGGTGAATAGTACAATTTAAAAAACAAAAACAAGGTGCTTAAAAAAAATCAAAGAAGACTAGAAAAGAGTAGCCGATAGTTCTGAGAAAAAAAAACAACAATCCCAAACCACTCAGATATTGAAAAGAAAAAGGGCATGGAGGAATGCTTCATGTGTTGAGCACGAGCAAATCAAAAACATTGAGCCCCAAGACTTTCACTTAACACGATAACAAGTTGTATTACTTTGTTTATAGACAAATCTAAGACAACTAGTATTGCAGAAGATTCCATTATCTTTTTAATGGGATTATTTGCTATAACAATATTGCAAACCTGACATGCAAGTCTTGTCAATAACATTATTTGGTTGAAGGGGGAGTTATTAAGAATCATGTAAATAGCATTACAGATCTGAAAATGAAAAAAAAAATATATATTATTCAACAAAAACAAAACAAAATTAATAAATTCTTAAAAAAAGGTACATGAAAAATAATGAAATAAAATTTAAACACATAAAAGGAGCACCAAAGCTATTATTTACAGACTTTAAAAAATGTTCTAATAGAAATAATTCTTAAAAAAGAGATTTAACTCATCCACAATGCTTCATTCAAATATACAAGAATTCATTCATCAAAAAGGGTAGAACTAGAATGACAAGATATTTCAATAAGCAATTAACAGACATAATGTATTTCATTCTAGTACAGAGAATAGTATGTGTGTAAAACATGTTTGACATGTTTTGGTGTTCCTTCAGATAATGACATCCTAGCCCAAACATCCCGAAGGGCGACAGGCAGCAGGCAGGGTTCAAAACCGAGACAATCAAGACCACTGAATGACAGTCCAGAGTGCATATCACATGACCAGGCAGCCATCTTAGTAAAAATTGTATAAAAGTTTTCTTTCAGATGGTTGCGGCCATTAACGGAATAGAACAAAAGTCAATGAAAACATACATAGAATTTTTTAGACACACACACACAAAAATTCATTTTGGCAGAACAAATAAAAATAAATCTTTAAGTAAATATTATAATAAGTAAAAATATTATAAAATATTTTATAGCAAAAAAAAAATAAAATAAATTTACATCAAATAAATATGTAGTAAAAAACAAAGAATGGAAAGGTTTGTACACAGAAGGGTTTACAGTTTTTAAGTTTTAAATCAAATTAAGTTCATCAAAAGAGTAAGCTCAAGATCACAACAAAGGTCACAAACATTAAATTCACTTTAAAAATGCACCAGCAGGAGAGTAAGAAATGGAGGTGTTCCACAATGTACGCATTACACTCACACACATCTTGGGAGGTCAAAAAATATAAAAACAAATAATCCACTCACTTTGTAGTAAACATAGAAATAAAATTGTCGACAGATCTTTAAGAAAAATGTTATTCCGATAAGACAAAATATTTGAACAAGTCCAAGTCTAAATTAAAGTAAGAGTTACAGAAAACATCTACACAGATTATCACAGTGAAATTTTCTATAACAAACTGAAAATTTGAAACAAAGACCTAATATCATGGATTTTTTAAAAAAATTCATTAATCATTATACTGGTACAGTTTAAAAATATTCGTATGTGCAAACAAAACAATAAAGAAATGAAACTTTTTGTCTTTTTTTCAAAACAGTCTTGACAGGTGTCTGAAATTTTATCGAAATGTTAAAAAATAAAAATATCATGACTGAAAATTTTTGCTACCTACCAAATAAAATAAACTTTAGCAAAATAATGAAATGAATAAAAATTGGAAGAAATTTTCTTACATTAATCAAGGAGAAAAATTGAAATAGTTTGAAAAACCTTGCTGTCTGTCTTAATCTCACTATTGTGACACTGAATGTAATATGATGTGTGAGACAGTACTCTGTAAGAAAAGAATAAACATAACTCTACCAAATATTTCATTGAAACAAATTAGAGACAAAGTTTGCAAACAATATTTGTGTTCATAACAATCACATCTTTACTAATGTGATTGTTAGTTTCTCTAAACTCCCATTCGATCTTTCAACAGTGAGATTGTTAGTTTCTATAAACTGCCATTCGATCTTTCAAAAGTGAGAATGTTAGTTAACTATGTTGCTTTGTCTACACTGCCATCAGATCTTTCAGCTGTGTGATTGTGATGGTTAATTTGCCAGGTTTTTCCACAGTTGTCTCATTCTTTTTGTTGCCAAATAAGCTCAGAACCACAGTCTGCTCACGGAGCTCATCCACCGATTTGAACTCATGCTGGCCCATGAATTCATCCCGAAGCAGGTTGTTGTTCCAGATCTGAATGACCAGTGGTTTCTTCAGTGGACTGGACCTGTAGAACAATGCTGACATGTCCCACTCTGGGTTGATTGTACTCTTACATGTGAACGTTGTGACTTTCTTGCCTTCACATTGGATGATACAGTAAGGGTCAGCAGCTGAATGGACAAAAGAAAGAAACTAGATATGTCAGTTGAACAAATTATAATAGAAGATCTAGTATTTCTCTCTCCGGGTTTCTACTTTTTATATAATGTATTTGTATTTTTATATAATGTATTTATATTTCTATATAATTATTAATGATGTCAATATGCCATAAGATCTGAAATCTAATCTTTTTTTTCTTTATGACGTATTTGTATTTCCTTATGATGTATTTTACTTCATTATATTGTATTTCTACAAAATGGGATGTGTGGCTGAGAGGCCCAAACCACTTGGCAATAGCTAGCTACCAAACAAGGGGGTTCGAGTTTGAATCCTAACTTGAGCAGAGTTATGTTTGCTTAGCAACTAAAAGGAAGCATAAAAACCTTTGTCAAGACCCCCTTCCCACACCAACAAAAGAGATTGAACCATTGAGTATGCTGTAAGCATGAACAATGCACTATAGAAAGTAAAGTAAGTGAAGTTTCCCTTTCAGACCTTAGGGATATATTTTAATATTTAGTATTTTTAAAGAATATATTGGTAGATATTTAAAATGTAAACTAAGTCAACAGAATGTATTCTAGTTTAGCATAGCAATCCACTGTAATCTAAAGTATTTAGCACATAGCAATCCACTGTAATCTAAAGTATTTAGCACATAGCAATCCACTGTAATCTAGAGTATTATATATTGTGCCTTCCTGAATTTACTTTTACAGGGCAAATGAAGAAAGTTCCAGCTTTAAGGTTAACAGGTTGTAATGCACTTTTACAATATCATTAGGTAAACATTAGAATGGCTTTGTGGCATGTGCTTTGGACTATGGCCATGATGGTCCAAATTCAAATCTTGCCAGCCATCATCTCCTGTGATCCCGAAGAGGATTTCGACATGGAAATAATAATTTTCATTTCCAAAGGAATGTCTGCAACTTAAAAGTCAATTAGTCAATGTGTGTGAACTTGGAAGACATTCTTAAGTCTTAAGAAAAACTTGACGCTTCCAACAAGACATGGTTTAGCATGGAAATCTGGAACAACTCTAAGTGTTGAGCCAGAAATTAATCAACATGTGCAATCTTTCTGGTTATTGAAATTTTTAGTTCAGTTGTTTAATTGATTTACTTAAGTACTATAACATTTGTTTGTAAGTTATAACATTAGTTTATATAAACTTACTTCCTGATCTGTCTTGTTTCTCCAGTCCAGCTGCTTTGACCACTTTGACATGAGTGACCATGACAGGAGCTTTACCACAACAGTTATACCAACTCTTGACTGGTTTCTCTTGAGTTAGTTCCCTGGAAGAGTGACAAAGAAGTTTAAGACACAAATTGATTTTAAAATAAACTTTATTTCTGATGTATTTGACATCTTGATTCTTAAATAAAGTTTGATTAAAATTTCATTTATTTTTCAGGACATTTACATATGGCTCCTTCTGTCTCAGAAGACAATGGATGCGTCCAGATGAGTCACTGGTTTTGGTTTCTTCATGAGACGTGGCAGAATCTGGTATGACTAATTAAGCCATGTATATGCATCTGTTTTAAAGGTAGTTGATAGGGCAGCTTTCTTTTTCTTTCTCTTGACTAAGGAAGCTTAATTTCTTTTTAGTTCTCAGCGAGGTTCTTACCAGCACGCACAGTCTGTCTGTAAGCTATATCTCCTCCCACATATTTTCATTAATGTCTGTGGTTCTCATGTCTCACTTGCAAACATCTCTGACATTTACTCGCTAATATATATTTTTATATACATACTATAGCCAACAGTTAACGAGAGTGTCATGTGGCCAGCCCAATGAACAACCACCTTTATTTTCTTCAACTAATGTCAGGTACCCATTAGAGCTGGATGGACTCAAAGGCACTCTAAATTAAAAATTCTACTCTTCACAGTTAAAAAAAAAAACAAAAAACTTTTCTATTAAAATTTGCAATTTATTTTGGAAGCCCCATTAGAAAAAAATTGCCAAAATGTTGATAATTTCAAGGTCTGATTCTTACTATCATGACTCTATGAAATCGTGATTGACAATGTGTAAGACTCACTTGAAATTATTGAAAGTACTTGTGTAAACCCTGAATAAGTAAAAGGCCTCAACATTGGGATCAAAGGTTGATGGTATCACAACATAGCGACCTTTCTTCAAAGGACCATGGCGTAAGAAGGTAGACCTACTGTTCCTATATACAGTTGAAACAACCTTTTCCTGGAGATTTAAATCATGGATACGGTACTCTCTGTTGAGTTCAACCTAAAAAAAGAAATAAGTCGAATAAGTCGACATAAAATATGTTTCTTAAAATATCTAATTTTAGTATTTCTAAACTTGTATTAATTGGCAGTCAATGAAGCTAATAGGTTTTAAGTCTGGTTCATTGTCAAGCTAAAAAGAGATATCACGTTATTATTTAAATTTGATTGAGTGCATTTCAAATTAAACTGAAGAATTGCAATGAATATATAAAATTATATGTTAAGCCAAACCAATGATATTAGTTAAATTAACCCTTCTGGTCTAAATTCATCTACATGTGTTTTTATTAATTTTTTTCACATGATGTCAATCACTAGTATATTCATTCTCCTAGCTATGATAGTGATTGATATCAAACTGGTCATGATTTTTGTAAAGGATAAGAAAGCAGTAAAAAAAAATTGTAATCAGTTAAAGACTCTGACTGAACAAGAAGATGTGATGAAATATAAATTGTCAGCTTCTAATGTGAGTCTCAAGAAATTTGAGTTCAACTATTATTATAACTGAGAAACACTAAGACTTTCAATAGCCTTGATGTCTCCAAAAAATCAGTTTCAAGAGGGCTATGATAGAAGTAAAAACTACCTTCAATATGGTGAATCCAATGGTAGCATTCTCTTTGTCTCTGCTTCCTTTCTGCATCAACTGAACCATACACTCATCTCCATCTTCAGTGATATCAAACATGTACTGGGGAGAACATTGACATACTTTGATCAGCTTTGATTAGAGGCATGTGAAACTTTTAATATAAATGTAAAACTCTTTCCATGAGATTAGCATACAGTACAAAGTATAAGAACTTTGACACCTATAGTACACAAGTGTAAGGAATTAAACTGGCATATATTACATTACAAAGTATAAAGGATTCTATTATGAGACCTCTAATATTGGATTTTTAACACATGATAGCAAAAGTCAAAAACATTTTGAGATGAATTTTTTTCTTTTTCAAGATAATGAAATAAATGAGATTTTTTTTATTTTGTTTTGTTTTCATTTTAAATTCAACTTTTCATTACAATTATCTCACAAATATAATTTTATGCTTTAAAGAGCTAGCAGAGGATTTTAAAAATATTCTTAAGGCAGGTTCCTAATTTGTCAAATTTTGTACTAAACTAAATACTATTTGTCAAATTCATCTGCAGTTTTATACACATGTTATGTAGATTTTGTTCCTAGCTTTAAGAGTAATTTTTAAAAATTAAATTTTTTGTTCTATAGATCTATAGGACAGGTGATGTAAAGGTCATCTGTTTCTGTGGCCCACGGTTAACAATGTCATGTGGCCAAAATAACGACCAACTACCTTTACTTTTCCTCAACTAGTGTCAGGTACCCATTAGAGCTGGATGGACTTACAGGTGCCCTAAAGATCCTGAAATTAAAAATCCCAGTCTTCACCAGGGTTCGAACCTGAGACTCCCAGTTTCAGAAGCCCTATAGATCACAAGGTCTGAATGGGGGACTTTACATTTTTTGAGCTAAGTGAAGAAAGCTCTTAAATTCTATTGGTCACTTCTGTTAGAAATGAGCTAAACTATCAAAATTATATGTTTTATATTGTAAGTAACTGAATATATAATCAAGTAAAATCTAAATTTTTTCCTTCACCTAATTCATATTTTCTGAATGGTGCTATAGACAAAATCACAATACCTGGGGATTCTGTAAGAAAGTCTCTCTGTTGTTTGGGCAACCACCTGCTCTGTTGGGGGCCTTCCACATTCCATGTGCTAACCCCTCATGCCAAGTTTTGGACAGACTGACATAGGATGTGTTCACTACCCGACAGATGCAAGTCTGGACAAAATACTTGCAGTAGTCCTCAAATGTCATCCTGTGATCACAAAAAAATTAATTTTAATTTTACCTATACAACATTAAACTTAAGTAAAGTAGCCTTTTAAGATCATTTGATCTATGGAGCAGTTGATGTAAAGCTCTTAAGTTTCTATGCCTGATGGTCAACAAGGGTCTCATGTGGCCAGTATAATGACCAACCGCCTTTACTTACTAAGGTCCACCCATTAGAGTTGGGTGCAATCAGAGGCATCCTGAAAATCTATCAGTCTTCCCATCTTAAAAGAAATTCCAATTTATGAAGTAAAATTTAGTGGGCCAGTCATTTGTAGCTTGAAATGTTTGGACAATATTTAGATTTAATGTATTAGCCTTCCTCACTTACTCTACTCAATTCCCAATCACTATTAGACACTGAGCTTAGAAACCACTTAACTAGTTCCTCATTAACAGCCAGAAGAAAAAATAGAACAGCAAAAAACTGAAAAGCAAAATGTGAGAGTTCCAGATGTTGTCAGCAGTCAAAAAAAAAAAAAAAAAAAAAAGAAACTCTTGTGTGCACTAATGAAATAAATGTATTTGGGTGCGAGCTTACCAAAACTCTCCATCTTCTTCAAAAGTCAAACCAATTTTGTTTCTGTCAGAGGAGCTGATCTTATTCCATTCTGGTGATCTGAAGTAGACAATAGAGGAGGGCACAGAAAGACATAAACAGCTAACAATAAACTAGTCTGTATTTTATAAGATAATATAAGAGGTATGAGTTTAGTTCAACAATCTATGCTGAAAGAGATGAAGTACAATCAACTTTTTCCTTTGATCTTAAAGATTTCTCTAATAAATAAACATTTCTACAGAAAATGAGTAAGGCCTGAGTGTCGAGATTCTAGCAAAACAATTCTGAGGTTGCAGTTTCTAAAAACTGGTTTGAATTCATAAGACGGGAGATTTTTTTTTTAACAAGAACTTTTATTGATATGAAAATATAAAGTTCACCAAATTAATTAAGAAACCATGCAATTAATCAAAAAAAAATAATTGAAAGACTACAACTAAAATTTTGTGTGATGAACTCACCCATCACTAAATGCACCCTTCCACTCGCCTTGACCCCAAGGATTACGCAGTCTGATCATAGGTAACTTATCCCTATTAAACAGTCCAAACAAACCCGAACCTTCAAGATGGACATTTTTGACAGATGTGATGCCATAAGCATGACCTTTGACCAGTCCAATGTCTGTAGTAGCCTCCATATCCTCCGCTGAAGTTGCCTAGGTGAGAGAACAACAAACGGATTGACTTTAATTTAATAAAATAGTTTCACAAACAAGCAATTCATCTAAAAGGTGAAGACAAAATAGTTTCTAGAAGATACACAAGTTCAAGAGTAAACCAGTTTAAATGTTTCAGGCAGAACATAATCTAAGCAAATTTTTACTTTATGAAGGCCAATTAACCAACCAACCAAAAGATTCTAGAATAGTCAGGAAAAGGAGGCAGAAAACAGATACCTGGTATCTAAAATTTCAGAAAATTTTCCAGTCTCAACTTTGTTTTTGGAGTTTTGTCATTTTTAAGTTTTTTTTACAGCATACTGAGTTATTGTTCATTGTATTAAACATGCTAATCATGTGGATTAATTAATCAAGTTCGTGAAAGTCCACAATGAAAAGTATGCTGTCTTCTTATACAAGATTACAAGGTCAACATCAAATATATTACACTGGAGAAAGTGACATTACTAGTACCCACATGTGGCAGCTACTAGACCACATACTGAGAAGAGAACATTCAATTTATACCACATACTGAGACTAGAAGATTCACTAAGTTTTTAAATAAATAATATGTTTAGAGAAAAGAGTTGTAAGCTTGTTAAGCCAAGGCTATGAAAAAAAATTGAATGTAGCCAATATTACAAATATTTTGATGTCTATAAAAAAATGTATCTATCAGCTGCTGACAGAAGACTTAACTAGACATTAAGTTCTGATTTCTATCAGCCACTGAAAGAAGAAGACTTATCTAGACATTAAGTTCTAAGTTCTATCAGTCACTGACAGAAGACTTACCGGTATAGATGCTGCCATCAACGACTTTCTATCAACTTCCTTCTGCATGCGAGCAAACAATGCCACACGCTCTTCTGGTTTACTGGCTAGCTCCATCTTGATCATGTCCAGTGTGTCAGAGACTCCACCAGTAAAATCTTCCAAAGCCTCAGACAATTCTCCACCATCCAAAGCTTCATAGGTTCCAAAAAGTCTAAAAATACAATTTAAAAATATTGTCAAAGTGTGAAACAAAATTCAGAAAGGAGGAAGAGTGATGCCAACCAAATTCTATAAACTACATTGACAATGAGATACAAAAGCATAATAAGACCAGCAGCAATGTATGCAAGTGAGACCAGTACACTGACAAAGACAACAAAAAATTTACTAAATACTTGGGAATGAACAATTTTTAGGGAAATCTATGGTACTATACAAGATGAAACAGGGTGGAAGACATGCACTAACCATGAGATATATCAATTGTATGAAGTCACACCGATAGTGACAGAAATAAAAAAGAACAGACTACGTTGGGCTGGTAACCTTGAAAGAATGTCAGATAACAGAGGAACAAAAATTGTATACAGGCCAAAAACAAAAGCAGGTGACCCAAGGGCAGACCCCGAATGTGATGGATTGATGATGTGGAGGTGGATCTACAACAGCTTAGGGTTCGGGCATTGAGATGAAAGGCCCAGGAGAGATCTGAATGGAGGGATGTGTTGAAGCAGGCCAGAGCCCTCTATGGGCTGTAGCACCACTGAAATGGATGGATGAATGAATGCATTGACAATTTGACAAATCTTTTAAGTCCAAACAGAAATACATGGAGCATTTTTTTGTCAAAATGTATACATACTGTTTTTTGTGTGCTGACTCTGTTACCATTAGTGGTGTGCCGGAGTGGTAATGAGTCTGAATGAGTCATATGACCATTTACCTCTGGATAGGACTGGTGAATACTACTGATCAATAACTAAATGCCTTTTTATGAGCTCTTGAATGGTTGAATAATCTAATCCCCTGGTCTTGTACTGCTGCAAGGTAGAGTTGTTACAATGGTCAGAGCTGTCCATTATTTTCACCATATTTGATTCACCATTATCTCTCATTGTACCTAGTGCTGTATATTGTTGATGTGATATTTTAAATGATAATATGTAACATGTTTGTACCAGATCTTAAAGTCAGTACACATTGTTTCAACTGGTTTTACAAACATAGAAACTGACTTTTCAAAAAGACTTGGATTTTTTTTTTATTTTTAAATTTTAGGATGTCTTTGATCTCCCCCCCCCCCCCCCCCCCCCCCCCCCCCCCCCCCAATGCTCCAATATTTGCTGAGGAAAATAAAGACAAATGACATCCTAGTCAACAGACAGAACAGACATACATTACAGTATCTGTCCCAAGGATCACAAAGGGAAGTTTTACTTGTATATGCTATATTTTTAAGCAGTATCAAACAATTTAAGAATTTAACTATTGAAATTGCCTAAGATACAGCAAAACTTATATTAAGTATCTATTAACTTACTTAGCATAAGCTTTCTCCAGTAGAGCTGACCAGAACTCATTTCTACTCTGTGAATGGATAAACACCAGTTGGTCATTGACAGTAGGCAAGAAGTCGTCTATAACCACCTCTACCCATTCACCATAACGCCAGAATTGAAACCTGAAGATTCCTTGATAGTTATCTGGCTTGTTAGCATCCCATTCTTGACCTTTGGCATCAGGTATGACCTGCAATGAAGACAGAAGACTAGAGAATGATGAGCATCTTAATATAATAACGGCCAATATCGGGGACCATGTTCATTTATTTCTGTTGTCAATGTTAAACCAAAGATCTTTAATTTTCCCAAAACAAGTTGGAGACAGAGTCATCTAAATTCTGGAAGATATGTCCTATATAAACAAAAAATCCTGTATTCCAATGGGATTCAATTTCAACAGCAATATCAACCTTGCGACGCACCACTCAATGACCTTGCCTAATTATTGTTCTCAGTAAATACTTTTGATGACTGACATTACTGTAAAAACATCTTTCATTTAATGAGGATTAGAGGGACTCATTTATTTGATTATTTCATATTTAGTTACAGAAACATTCGATATATTTGCATTGAATCTATCTAGACAGTGGATTTACCTGTGGCATTGCTATTTTATTATTTATGGGCATTCTGCAGTAAGGACCAGGATTAGTTATTTAACTTAAGTTAGAAGGAGGGGACTATTGCATAATACACTAAAGATTGAACATACCATTTTTACTTTTTAAAATTTTTATTTTACAGCAGGCTGGTAGTATGCAGTTAGAGCCCAGCAAAAAGTTGCTTTGTCTGCATCAGATATGAGACAATAGGCAGGTGATAACTGGCACTCATTTTTAATCTCCAAACTCAAAAACTTTATAACCTTATTTGTATTATTATTAAGTATTGTAAGTATTCAGTCTACGGACCGGTTAGCACACAAAATTGCATATTTGACTTTTCATTTAGAAACCAGATTGGTAAGAAATGTACTAAATAACTTTTTCTTTCAAGGAATAAGTGTAGCAGCACATTTCTAGGAACGTGAAACATTACACCAGACTTTGTAATAGGCAGACAACTTCCACACTAAAAAAAAATATTTTTCCTCTTCTATGTGTTCTGACTATAAGATCTAAAAAATCTTAAATAGCTCATGAGATCCGCCTGCTCATTCCTTTTTAAAGGCTGATGATGGTTTTGGTATTTGATTTCTTGATTTCTCTGGTACATACCAAACCTGTTGGGCATTCCATATCTGCTACTTGGGGAGGGGCTGGATGGGAGAACCACAACAAAAAGTCATCCTTCCAGGTACAGTGGAGAAAGCGTGAAGAAAGTGTCCTCCAAAGAAAAACTGACTAGACAATGTAAAAGAATGGACCGGCATCTCTCCTGATAGCCTAAGAAAATCACCTGACCGGGAAAAGTGGAGAGACTTAGTTACGCGAACTGTCACAGCACCTCTTATAACAAAGGTCAAGGGCAGATACGAAATGTCTCTCAAAATTATTGCGCATAGTTTCGTTAATTTAAAGAAAAACAACTTTAGCATCTCACTTTGTTCCAGATTTCTTTGAAAGAAGCCAAACAAGAGGATGCAGCCACGAACCAACAGTTGCCCAGCTTGCCTTGAGATACATCCCCAGAACTAGCTCCTTCAACAAACAATTTGGGATCACTGCAGATTTGCTGAAAAAAAAACAACCAACATCTAAAGTAGAAGAAATGTCTAAATACAGACCCAAAAAAAAGTACGAAAAATAAATAAATAGCTGTTAAATACAAACTGCAATTCAAATATTAAGAGCATTACTGTATTTCAAGACCTGCTAAAACCTCTCCATTAACAAAATTCTTTTTACAATAAAATCTAAGGAAAAAAAAAAGCAATAAAGAAAAGACAACATGGATAACAAAATAGTTTTTTTTTTATTTCTGAAAGTTATGTGTAAAGATGATATTGTGAGTCTAAGTAGGTCAACTGTTATCTATAAGTGTGACTAAATGTAATCACTAGGAATGGAAAACACCAGAAGTACAGCACAACATTTGTGAGCAGATCAATACTCTTAATCTCCCCAGTTCTAATCTCACTAACTCCCAAGTTCATGCACATTTGGTAACAGGATTCATATAACAACTACAACTGGTGCTCAGAGTTTTGTTGAGGGGATGAGAAATTTAATAGTATAGTATACAAAAGCTGCATACATTTGGGATGTGTAGTTGAGTGGGTACCCATCAAGGGGGTCCAAGTTAAAGTTCTGACTCGAGCTGTGTTTGCTGAGAGCTGCAAGACAGCAAGGAAACCTTCTCTCAGATACCCTCATATGTCTACAAGTCACATTGGACCACTGAACATCCATAACATGAAAGAAAAATAAAGCAATCAGTGCTTGGCCAAAGCAATTCAAAAGTTAATATACATTTCAAATATAAAGTCCTATTAAAACCAATCTCACACTGAGTTGTGCAGGCATGTTGAATTTTAAGACTAAGCAAAGTGAAGTAAAGATCCCTCTCTTTAAGGCCTAGCGGTCAACATGGCACATTTATTTCTGAAGCCAACAGACATCAAAGATGTCTTGTGATCATTATAATGTTTAACTTCTCAATAATATATATATTTTTTTTCAATAATTGTAATAAATTATATTAAACTACCAGCTATCAATAATCAATGTTTCATACCTGAATTTAATTATTAGGACTATTAAACATAGCATAACTCCAGTTATACAAATGCAGTAAAAGAGTCAACAGTCTAGTTGGATATGTCTGAGGTATTGTTGGCCTCCTTCAGTAGTGGAACGACTATGGCTCATCTCGAACAAAGCCTGGTTTGAGGTATAGTAATTGTATAATTGAGAAAAGAATTGAAATACCTTGGGTCTCTTCCAAACAATGTTTCCAAACTTTCCAGGCTGTTTGGAGAGTGACCGCTCATCTGGTGGGAATTCTGTGTCTATAAATAAAGTCCCTTTGCTTTTACATTCTTTCTTCAGTTTGGCATAATCTTGGTTTTTGTATTTCTTGACGGAATTGAAGAACACCATAGTGATATGAACAATGACAAACTAAACGGCCGACCTGCTGATGGGAAAAGAAAATTTGAGTCATGTAGATATATTTTATGTTTAACTGATCGTGGGTGGAATATATTTGAGAACCACTGTTGCAATGTTGATGAAATCATTTAATTTATATGACCTGCCTAGTGATGGGAGAAAAAGATTTTAGAACTACTGTTGTCTTGTTGAAGTACATGTGGGTTTGGTATGAAGGGGAGGGTATAATAGAGGAATTGAGGATGTGTGAATGACATGTGCATGTGTTTGTGTGAATAATATGTGGATTGCAAATATTGTGTGTGTGTTTGAATGAGTATATGGATATGGGTTTAAGTAAAAAGTGCATATAACATATGGCACACTATTAATAGTAAAACCAGAAAGAAATCAGTGCTTGTTTATTTTATATAAAATAAGAATCCAAATAATGGGTGAGTAGGAGAAAGTATAATTTGGCACAAAACAGAAGAAAACAATCAGCACATGTTATTAATCAATTTTGAGCCTTTTTGTTGTACTCATACACCTGATGCTCATCATGAATTCACCACCATTCTTTCCTTCACAGCTTAAGCATTTAAACCAAGAAAGTTCATTGGTCTTTTACTGCTGACATGAGAAGAAGATAATAAAATATGGTGGAGCGAAGTCTCCAAATTGGCAACATTGACAGGAGTGATATCAAACTAATATATCTGTCTTTACCATCCAGCTCCCCCTCCCCCCCAAAAAAAGCCTTTCAAGTCATTAGGGGTATGTGGACCAGAACATACTATTAATAGTCTCACAGTTACATGACAAGCTGGCCCACATTCTACCACACTCACTTTCACGAAATAATTATATATAAGGATCAGCACATATTGGAGCCTGGGGTTTCTTTCAAAAGTAAACAATGGCCCAATTAAAATTGCGACTCTCTAACAGTACAGCAGGATGTCAAATACATTTTGACATATAGAAGAGTCATTGCAATTCTGTCATTTTTAAAACATGTTTTAAGCACATGACTTGCTTTAACAAATTTGAGTTATAAAACAGGTATTTGGAATTTGAATCTCATTATTAAATAAAAAAAAGTTTCCTTTCTGACCTTGAGATCTATTGGGTAAATGATGTATAGGTCATGTTTCTGTGGCCCATGGTTAACAAGGGTGTCACGTGGCTAGCGCAACAACCAATCACCGTTACTTTTCTCCAACTTATGTCAGGTGCCCAATAAGGCTAAGTGGACTCATAGGTGCCCAAAATTTAAAATCCCAGTCTTCATCAGGATATAAACACAGGACTTCCCCAGTTTGGAAGCCAAGGACTTTACCATTCATCTACTATGCCTCCATTATGGAGTGAGTCAGGGCTATAGTATTACTTCGAAGATATAAACTTCTAATCAATGATCTAAAAATATTATGTCTCTTTGTCTAAATTTAACTTTCAATTTAAAAAACAAAAACTTTAAACCTACAATAAAAAATGTTAACAAATAAAAGGAAAAAAAAAAGTTCAGGTGACAAGTCAATGAACTCGCTACCCAGTCACCATTGATCTATTTATAGTTTTAATGAGAACTCTGCCTAGACCCAACCTTGACTAACACTAGGTGTTAAAGAATTAAAAAAAAAAAAAAAAAGAACAATCCCTCTAAGTGATAGATTTTCTTTAACAAGTTTCACAGCTGTGAACAACAATACACAATGTGTAGGCACATACATTAAACTTAGATTGAGCTTTTGGATGTGCTAACCAGACTGGTTTGAACCTGATTTCTTTCTGGAATGGTAGTTGTGTATACATTTTTAAGTAAAAAACAACTAAACAAGCAGCACACGTCAACAGCTTGATATCACATAGAAGGTTTGCAGATTCTTGACTGGTCTATGGTCAAAAGAGAAGTATTAAGTTCAAATTCAAATAAAAGCTAGAATGTTTTGGTTTGCTATTTTCAGAGTCTTACCATCTATGATGAGACACAACATTTATTGAGGGAGAGTCAAGGATGTTAAATATTGTGAAGCCTCAAGTGAGATATAAAGAACTGCTACAGACATGACACTACTGCCAGTGGCATCACTAGAGGGTGTGGACTGCAATGGGGGATACCCACAATGAGGGGACATCCAAGAGGAAAATAAAAACATTTGGCAAAAGCAGACATATTAAAACAAGCAAAATATAAAAAATCCTTTAAAAAAAACAACAAAGCTCATCTAAGGGCAAAAACCCTGCACTTACAACTATCTCTCAATAATGTAGAAGTTATTTCTCTTATTAGATATCAATCCAAATTAATTAATTACCAAAAGTTAATAGGTTAATTAGTTAAATTGATTTGTTTTGTTAGGTACAATAAATAGTTGTTAACAGTTTCAACTAGATCTGAGAATGGGTGTGAGAGAAATAATGTGTTCAATTGTACACATTTCCAAAACATGGCATACTTGCAAGGCATTTTTTTATAGACCAAAACAATAACTGCTGTAATAGCATAGTAGTTGCTTTATATCAAGAAAATGTGACATTATAATCAATGTTTAAAGAAGAACCTATTTTTTATTTTTGCAAAGGAAATTAGCAACAAGATCTATTGAAAAGGTTCTTTTGAAGAAGACATTTCAAAGCACTATTAAAATCTAATGTACCTTCATACTTCAGAATGAACAAATGGTCGTTCTATTGAATAACAGGTCATAATGAACATACGGATGAAGTTACCATGATTATGTCCATCACAAACCTAATGATGATTAAGCCCATTACAAACTTGACGATTAAGCCCATTACGAACTTGATGATTAAGCCCATTACAAATCTGATGATTAAGCCCATTATGAACTTGATGATTAAGCCCATTACAAATCTGATGATTAAGCCCATTACGAACTTGATGATTAAGCCCATTACAAATCTGATGATTAAGCCCATTACAAGCTTGATGATTAAGCACATTACAAACTTGATGATTAAGCCTATTACAAGCTTGATGATTAAGCCAATTATAAACTTGAATGTCTCACACACTTCAGTGTCAACCTTTCCTACTCCTTTTTAATTTACTTTTGCTGCAATCTTCTTATTTTATCTTATATAATGCAGACATTACTTTAAAAAAAGAAGATGATTACATCCTACACCTCATGCATATTAACCAATGACTTAAATTCTGCCAAGTCACTGGTTTTCCTGGCTAGCTCAGGCAACCCATTCCATGCTCTAATAGCACTAGGGAAGAAGGAATATTTGTACACATTAGTCCTAGCATATGGGACGAGGAATGTGCCTTTATTTATGTGTCTTTCAGAGTATTTTATTAAATTTTGTTTTTGTATTTGAAGATTATGGTTCAGTGTTTTATGTATAATTGCTACTTTACTTTTGAGTCTTCTGTCCTGAAGGCTTTCTAAATTTAGTGATTTTACTAAAGGTGTTACTCTAGTCAAATGTGAATATTTGTTTGTTATGAATCTCACTGCTCTATTTTGTGTCTAAGAGAAATAGTTCATTGTGATGCCAGAAGAATGTATTTTATTTTTATAAAGGTAGAATAACTCAGTAAGCTAGCCGCCCCAGTTGACAGCAACCCTAGTGACACCAATGACGATAGCTAGATTGAATTCTAGAAAATGATGCATTTCCACAACCCCCATAGTGACGCCACTGGCTGTATTGTCATGTTTGTTGCAGTTCTTTATATTGATGATTCTCATGAAAATCTTTTAGAGTCTTTGTTTCATAAGTCTCAATCAAGACACTTCCTTTTATTTTAATTAGTCAAAACGTGGCAGAAATCAATGCAATGAAATTTTAGAGTAATAAAAGAAGAAAGACTTAAAGTTGGGAGTATTTTGAATCAAGCAAGAATGTGTACTCATCCAATAGTGTGACTTTTCTCAAAGCTCTTGACGGTACAATGCAAATATTGTTTCCAACTCTTTGTTTTTATAGAAACTTTAGAATCTTGTCTGGTTTATATACCACAGAAGGGGAGGGAATAATAGAGGAAGTGACACAGAGAAAATAGAAAGAAAAGAGAATGTATTGATGAAGGAGTGTGTAAGTGTGATAGTTATGTAAGAGAAACACAGAAGCAGTTGTAAGTGTGATAGGTCAGAGAAACAGTTATAAGTGTGATAGAGGTAAGATGGCAGGCCTGAGAACACAGGTAGTAGATGCTGGAACATTCAGCCTTAGAAGTCTTGGGAGACAACTTGTGCTTTATATTGACATTATTAAAAAGACATTCTTTAAATCTACAGAGCTTTTACAAATATCAAATCTATGTAGGCCTATACAGCATGGGTACTTTATTACTATATGGCACTTTATTAACTGTCAGGTTATTTATTGTGCACTTTATTACTGTTAGGTTAAGTATAGATTACTTCATTAAAACAAGGTTATGTATAGGTTACTTTATTACTGCCAGGTGTATGTTTAGGTTACTTTATTAATGTTGGGCTATGTATTGTGTACGTTATTACTGTCATATGTTATGTATATATATGGTACTTCACTATGTCATGTTGGATTTGGTTGGAATTATATAATTTTGCTCTTGACATTTAGAAAGCATGCAAATTAAATGTGTTAATCTAGTACGATTTAATTCTATCTCTGTATATGTAGATTGGCTTTGAATTGTGTGTGGTTGTATTTTAAGAGTTAGTTGATCTTCATGTCTTCTAAAGTAGCCACAGATTTACCATCATATCACTCCTAGCAAGATAAACACTACATTACAGTTTACTTGTTTTGTTTAAATGTATATGTGCTTGTTTAATTTTAAACTAAGCCACTTTCGTACATATAGATGTCTACATCTAGGATGTTCTGTAACTGAGCCCAACGCAATAAGCTGGATTAATATATGGACCTATGGTGGTTGCCTCCCATGGATACACTCAATCTATTACACAGACACACCCAAACACCCCCACCCTGTTTTTTTTTTTTCAATTTCGCCTCTGGTCTGCCTTCTTTCTATTGCAACAGCATCTAAAATAATCTAGATGTAACAAATGAAAAACTTATGTAAAGATCTACACTACTCTCTTGAAGTAAATCTATTTTCTAGATCAATATTTATTTGTAACTAAGTTGTCTAAGTTCGTAATTTAAAAATTATTCATGGAATTTAGAATCTGTTGAGATCTAGAAAAGTCTAGTAGACAAACAAGATTTTTATAGATGTAGAATAAGTACATTTCTACAAATTGTATAATACAGATACGAAAACATAATTTCGTTTACTTACAAATACACCACACACTGAGCAGACGGCGACCATAAAGTTTCTCAATGGAAATAATGGAATGTTTGTATTGCCTGTCTACACACAGCCGTGTGTCAAGCGCAGCGTACGCAAGTTACACTTACCGTGACCTAGTCCCAATCTCTGTGTTTTCTTGACTCCCGAGTCGCCTTGAAGAATGCGAGGGTTGAGAGGGAGAGAATCTAGCAGTAAATTTTCATCGGCAGATACATGAGTTACCCAAAAGTATTATTGTTTGCAAAGGATCGGTACCAAAAAAACATTTCCTTTGTAGGTCATTTATAAAAAATGGCCAGAGAATTCTTTTGATAATAAAGTAGGTATGAAAAAAAAAAAACAACTTTTGCTCTTTAGTTCAATTACGACATGGAAATGATTCGCAGTCTCAATGTGGCGCTCGGGGAAGCAAAAAAGAACCCTTGTTTGGGGTGCAATGGTGAGCGGGGAGCCCCAAAAATCGTGTCACTATCAATATCCACACAAGGGACTTTTTTTTGTTTTGGTGGAACCTCCTCTAGTGATCACCGATGTGATTTTAAAAAAAGGAATATGGTGGATTTTGCCCAGGTGATCAGCCTTCGGCCTCGATTCAAACCTGAGAGTAATAAGGATGTAAGGCCAAACAAATTACATCTGCATTAGCTCAGTCAGGCGCAGGCCAATGATAGGGAGCTTCAGTGGGCCTAGAGTTTCAAGAGTCTTCGACTTTTACAGAATTTCAGAGAAGTTCAATGTCACCATTCGAGGCTTCGAGCTCGCCATGATAGATGACGTCAGTTTCTGGACATTGCATAAATTAAATACATATGTCTACCAAATAAACTATAATGTAATTTTAAAAATGACACGTTTGATGTTTTTATGTATAGAATCAAAATAAATAAAAAAAAAAAAAAGAGATTTGATCTCGTTAAATGAAGTAAATGTAAAAGTTTGTACATAAAGTTGTGAAACGCGCTAAGATTCACACATGTGTTTGTCAAACCCTCTGACTCATTTGCATCCCTAACATGCCACCATCAACAACAAGAAAAAAAGTCTTGCGCAATCACGCTCAACCTTTAACATGTTTTTACAAAGCTTATATCAGGTCCTTCTGTCTGTCTGGTACACATCTTGTAGTCTACACATTAGTTCTCCTACTTTCCATTCTCTGATCAATAAAAAAAACTGTGCACGATTATTCATTGTCCCTGACAGCACACGAATCAATAAAAAAAACTAACCTATTAATCAATTAATTAGTGGTGATTAATTAATTGTTTGATTTAGAAAAATGGAAATTTTTTTTTTTTCAGTATTGAGAACTATGTTGGTAAATGTAAGTTCTTTCACTTATATAAGCTTTTTCTTTTTTAAAAAAGTATTTTAAAAACATATATCTATATATTATATTTTAGAGTACCAATCCCGGAAAAAGAGAAAAACAAAATGATACAACATTAACTAAAATTAAATGAAAGTACTTGACAATAAACCAGTAGACCAAATCATTTACACTAGTAGACAATTGTTTAATCAATGATCCAATCAAAACAGATTACAAAGAAACAAATGAACTGGATGACAAGTTAGCTTCGAGTTCACATTGTTTGAATTGCAACTCAGATATAAGTCCATCTTTACAACGCCTCTATTACGTCACCCTGTATCTTTCTTGCGTGTTTGAATTTTCGCGATCGAATTTTCTACCACATCTACTCACCCAATCGTCATCTAATTTTGTATACAAGCTCCCCGGGCATGCTACCCTGCCTCATAGTGGCGCCCGGGTGGAAACGATTAGGCTAAAGGGTAGCAAAACAAGACTCCCGTGGGGGTGCCTAAGGGGGTGTGAAAGCATCCTCATTGCACTGTGCGGAATTGTAAAAAAGCTCCCTCAACCTTGTCACAATGCAGGCGCTGTCCCTCAAGAGGCCGTTACATAAATGGCGTGTCCCGCACAGTTAGCCTGGTATAGAAAAGGAAAATGGCGGGGGTCTTAGTGGACGCGGCCTCTTTCAGGCCAGTGAGAGGGAGCTCTTGTTCACTTTTGCTGGCCTAGAGTTTCAAGAGGAATTACAAAATAAAAATAAAAAATACACACACACACTAGTTCGCCTTCGTTACAAATATTTGAAGGTGCCGCATCTGTCACACACGTATCGACTTTGCTACACGGTCACAGATCTATCGCTAGTTCTCACCAGGAGGAGCAAAACCATATATTGCAGCAGAGATTTCTTTGCCAGTCATGGTGTGATCTCTCAGGGCTTCTAACATTTGTGTTATTTAAAATCCCTGTACCACAAACTCAAAGGGGTTTATTTTGGACGTAGGTGGACATTCGGCAATAGAAAACATTTTTGTTTTTAAGCATTCGAACTTATAATACTGTGGACATTCGACAGGCCGGCTATGACCCGCATGCCGCATTTTGGGCATCACTCCTCCAGGTGATATTCTAAGAACAGCTTAATGTATTGTCTATGTAAGTGTGTGTGTGTTTTGTGTAAGTTGTTTTGTGTTATTATAGTGTGAACTATAGAGTTACGGATCAAGTTATAGACCTAAGATTTTCCAACTGTTAATTTTAAATCTGATTAAAAAACAACAACGCTAAAATGGTTAATTTTACATATGCAGACCTACATGTAGATAAGTGCCCGTAAAACAGGATCCATAAGCTACTATAAGCTCAAAGCCTCAACAAATACAGGTAAAATACCTGACAGTGAAAATACTGCGTTTTGTTTCCACCATGTTTCAGGTCTTCTGGAAGTAGGCCTACAGGTAAAATACTTGACAGTGAAAATATTCCGCATGTTTTGTTTCAGGTCTTCTGGACTTAGGCCTACATCGGTTTAGATACCAAACTCTTCGTATTTTGGTGCACATTTGTTTTCCTCAACCAGTGATATTGAGATTTACAACTTAATGACGTGCTTTCAAATTAATTCTTGGAAATGCACACATTAATATGTAAGGAAAAACTTATGACCAGAGTAATGTCTGCCAAGAGAAGATAAAACGAGAAGCAATAGCGACCATTGTAGTCGAACAGACTATCCATTGGTTTGGACCAATGGCATAGACTTTTGTTTTCTGCACACCAGATACAGGCAGATACAACAACAACAACAACAACAACAAGCTTGCTATTTGTGAATTCGCTTCCACTTTTATGAAATCAGCAAATCAATCAAAGCCTTGACATTTTTTTTTGGGTTAAAGTTCACACATTTCTTTTTTTTTTTGGAGTGACAGCGGAGTTTCTATGTAGATTTAATTTACATGGCAAAGAAGATTTAAAGAAAAGGTTTGCCACTTTTGGCATGCGCTCTGGACTGATCTTAATGGTCCTGGGTTTGAACCCTGCCTGCTGTCCTGCAAAGGTTTGGTCTAGGATGTAATTATGTTCAAATCCGAAACATTTTTTTTCCATCTTTCAATTTACCATGCAAAAAAAGCTTTATTAATGACATCATGGACTAGATCTCTATTAAAAATCTCATCCAATATCTACTTATAAACTGATGCACTACATTAGACCTTATAAAGAAACTAAGATTGCAATGTTAAACACAGATCATGCTATCTTACTTGTAGAGCCTGGCTGGTTTCATTGATCACCTATAGTAATTAATATTACTCAAATCCTAGAGCTTCAAGTGCTGAGTTTATTGTGTTGTCCTGATAAAAAGTATTAGATGGATGGATACTGCAGATTTATTTTATTAGAACAAAAGTCAAGGGATGACATTTGGCAGTATTGTTTATCTTTCAGAAAGAAGAGATAAAGATGAGAATAAACAAGAAGCTGTACTTCTAATTAAAACAGAAGATATACATCTCTATTACTTATCAAAAATACCAATTAAAATTCATGATTTCAAATTTCAAATAACATTAAAAAAAGAAGCAAATCAGAATGTAGTCAAAATGTTAATTTATTTCTGTAATTTCTTTTCCAGTTATACACACTTCCAGATATTCCAAATCTTGACATACAATAAAATTAATTCAAATTCAAAACTAAACCTAAACAATCATTTAAAAATAAAATAAAAATCAGGCCAGCATTTAAAAATAGTCAACAAAATCAAGTAAAACCTGCTGGTTCAGATAACAAGAATATTTTTCAGGGGAGCTAAGAAGTGTGATAAGAACTAGAAGGTAGGGAAAGTGGGTGAGAGGGACTATGCATATGTGTGTGTGTACTTACATATGTCTGTACAGTTCATGTGTGGGGTGAACATTCTTCTTGCTGTAGCTACAGGTCAGAGGTCACAATTTCAAAACAAAAACTGATTGAGTGTGCAAAAAGATCATGCACAAGAGTGTATTGGTCTAGTTTTAGTTGGGTAAATATTTTGTCAGGGAAACAGGAACCAAAAAAGAGAAAGGGATACAAAACTTGATAGGCCAATGTCAAGGTTAAACTATACAAGAGAAACATTGTCATGTCTGAGGTCAACACAATCACATGAAGAAGAGACAGAAAAAACAAACAATTCCATTGGTTTTGCATAATTTGTTACCTAATGACAAAACATGAAACAATTTGATCAACCACTTTTCAAAACCAATCATGATGAAGCTTCCGCAGCTTAGTCAGGGAAGCTAACAGCAACAGAACAGTTCATCTACAACACCCTGCATAGAATTTCTAGCATATATATTTTTTTATTTTTTAGAATTTGGTTGATTAAAAAAGTGTTTTTTTTAAAAATCTATTAAACACTTGTAGAAATCATTGCCGAATCCCAGAAGATGCATATTCATTTTATCTGACTGTAGAAAAACAACTCGACTCATTCCTTACAATATACTACCATGACATGCTCCACTTGAAGGGTTATGTCCCCTAACAACTTAAGAATCATGAGCAACTATTTTATAATCTATTCCATTGTATCAACATTCTGACAAGTTGAAACAACAAGTGTTAGTACAGATTTTTCATGGTACAAAATCATTTCATTCTCTCCACAAAAACATTTTTGTAATGGCCTTGAATCACTGATAGGAAATGATCATGTCAACAAACACACAATTTCATTGGTGCCCAAACACTTTGACCTGAGGGCCAAATAATTTCCCTTATCTGTCTGTCAAAGGCTGTACCAAACAAAATTTGTCAGGTTCTGAGCTTCTGCCACTTCATTATGCACTCTGGGCAGAAGGTTTAACAGGCTGGACAGTGCCACAGGCTGGGCATCATTGTTCTAACACTCAATGAAAACAAAACTCAGTAGCTTGTATTTAAAAAAACAAAACAAATAATGCTTTACTGTGTAGATCTTTGTTACTAACAAGGCAACAAGCAATCAAACCAAACAAGAAAGAAAGAATCAATGGTGTCACACGAGGGTTGGCTGACACCAATCCTAGTGATGCCACTGAAGATATATAATATAATAACATACCTTGATTTACTTCAGAAAGTTACATTTGTTTCACTCTGTGACTGGCCATGTGTTCACAAAGACAAGATTAACCTCTGTAAAGACTGGCACACATTTCAGTTTACAAGCATTGACTTTATGGTCTCAATGTTTTGCAGATTCCATTTCATCACCAGAGATAAGACTCTAATTACATACTTTTGTTATCTTGGTTCAACTGAAAATCAGGGGAGATAAGTTTCACCCACATGTTAAATGCTTTTATTGTGTCCGAACAAGGAGTCCACAAAAAGATACCCTGTTGAGCTGTTGTAGCCCCAAAGTTGGTCCAGATAGAAATCCCTTTTTTTTGATGCATTCTTTAAACAATGTGAAAACAAACAGCAAAAAACAAAACAAACTCTAATGTCCTAGATAACTTATTGTCCAGAACCAAGCAATGAACTAAAATAAAAAGAGACTAGACAACAAAGAGCTAACTCCTGTATAATACAATTAGAATCCGTTAAAAGAAAGAAAACTTATTCTGAAAAGTAAAGTGTCCTATCTAGTGTTCAGACTCTTCTCCAGACATTCAACAATCAAATAACAACTGAGCCTAGAGGTGATGTACATTTGTGAACAATTAAATTGCTTTAATTTCTAGAATAAATTACAGCATACACAAAATTTGCATAAATTTAAATATACCTTAATTAAGAGCAAAAGAAAAATAAAAAAATCAATTAACATATTACAAAAATAATAATAAAATCTGTAAACACAAAAAAAGTTTTAAAAATAAAAAAAAAATATTTGGCTTCAGTTCTAAACCTTTGTTCCAACCAGGCAATAAGTTAGGAAATAGCCGCTATATAATATTAGCACAACCAAAACTTGGTACTAGAGATAGCCGCTATATAATATTAGCACAACTCAAACTTTGTACAGTGATCACAACTAAAGTGACACAACTTGAATCAATCTTTTAACATGAACACAAAAAAACAAAAACAAAAAAAAAACTAAGAGTGGATAAATAGGAAGTAAACAAACAACACACAACTGAAACTAACTTGTAAAAATCTGTGTATGCAATATAGAATCTATATACAAGATGTGATACACACCATTCTCCTCCCCCCCCCCCCCCCTCCCACACATCTAACTACAACAGACCTTCTACAAGACTCACTCTCCATAACTCTGGTGTACACACACTCACACATGAATTAACTTAGAGAGTCTGTTACATGATACCAACAAAGAATGAGGAAAAATGGCAAGAGCCTTAGAGAAAGAATACAATTCCAATGCAGGGGCGCTAGCTACTTTCTAACCGGCTGTCCAATCGACTAAAAAGGCGGATGCGCCTGGCATTATGTGTTGCAGAATTAATGACTTCCATCCACCTGGAAAACAAAAAGTTTAAAAATATAATTGTACAAGATCATTAATATTAGAATGAAATAAACAGTCATTCTGAATGTGAAAGAAACATCAATATCCAAATGAGTCCTGCTTCAGCAAATGACCTCAAAACATGTTTAAAGTATCTTATTGTATTTTAATTAAGAACAAGTCAAATATATAACAAAAGGCAATTGTGAAGCTTATGACTGTTTAGTAAGAGCAATTACTGTAACTAATGAATGAAACATTTAAACCAAAATGGAACATTTCTTTTAGCCTGCCCCAACTTCCTCTCCCTATGAAAATAAAATCCTAGTTTAGCTTATGTATAAATCTACTCAGAGTATATACAATTCTAATGATAAGCCTATTGGTCTAGACTTAGAAGATGATGCTCAAAATATTCCTGAAGTCTATTCATTAAATAAAGGCTTTAATGAATAAGGCTTACATGCTGAAATATCTGAAGACATAGTCTGTTCAAGATACAGATTATGTTAACCTCTAGCCAAATTTAAATCATTTTTTTTATACTTTCGAACATTATAATGGTTTTTCCAGTCTAGCCAATTAGCTAGTAAAAAATACTTTAAAATAACAAGAGCTTCTAATTTTGACTTTCCAAAGGGGTGTAGAACAGGTGGATTAACATGAAGAGATTATTAAGTGTACCAGCAGATAGTGGGTGCAGGCAAGCAAGAAATTGGTCAGAAACTTTTCTCAAAATAACATCCAGATTGTTTTGTAATTTTCATAAGATTCTATTAACATCCAGATTGTTTTGTAATTTTCATGTGATTCTATTATGTTAATGGACTGCCTGGCTGTTGCATTTGTTCAAACCATTTCTGATCTGAAGAAGTTTGATAGAACTAAATATACAATTACATTTGAGATCATCTCTATTTGATTGTAGTCTATGCTGTACCACTAAACAGTCTTGACACTATTTGAGACACATTAGCACCAAATTATTGAAAATCATGCAGTTTTTCTGAAAACCTCTACATTCAACACATCAAGTGTACAGAACACTCACAAGTTCATTAGATCTTTCAACTAGTCAGAAACTTACCTGAAGAAAGTGTATTCACTTTCAGCCCTAAAGAAATAGACATGATTTTTGAACTGAAGTTTGAACACATGGTCCTTGCTAATGCTATCTTCCTCCTCTGGAACATTGACTGCATAGCCCAGCAGTGGGAGACTGGCCAAGGGGTAATCATCCTGTTGACAAACCAGAAAAACACATTCTGAAAAGCTAATAATGTGTAAACCTATTAAGAACACTTTTATGTAGACATGTAAGAATTATGTTAAAACAATAAATTCGTATTCATCCACATCTCAATCAAAAGTACATAGCAAACCCTACTTTGACAAAAAGTATTTTTAGGACACACTAGTTTGACAAAAAGTATTTTTAGGACACACTAGTTTGACAAAAAGCATTTTTAGGACACACTAGTTTGACAAAAGCATTTTTAGGACACACTAGTTTGACAAAAAGCATTTTTAGGACACACTAATTTGACAAAAAGCATTTATAGGACATTCTATTTAGACAAAAATGGATTTCTAGGATACCATTCTTTGCAAAAATTACAAAATTTCCTAAATAATTCCCTACACATATCCATGTATTAATGTTATTGGTTTTACTGAGTGATTCCAGTTGTTTACTGACTGATTCAGGCAACCTGTTCCATCCTCTAATTCCCAATAGACAAAAAGGAGCACTTGAACAAATTCAACAAGAAAACAACAACATCAATTGAACTCCCTTCTTAGACAGCATCAATAGTCCACACTATATGCACAATAACCTGAAACTGTTGTCTCACCTGGTAAGTCTTGTAGAAAAACAAACAGAAATTGGTAAAGACCACCCAGAGTTTCTGCCAGCCATTGCTTGTCTTAAACTTCCTCAACAAATAGCCACTCAGTTGGTTCTGTAAGGAAACAGAAGGAGAAAAGCAAAAAGTCACACTTTTTAAAAAAATATTGTTCTGACACAAAGCAACATTGCTAGTTATCAAAGTGAATCGTTTGTTGAGAATGGATTCTCTCCCTTGCACCAAACCATTACCTACTTCAGGCACAAATCATTTAAACTCTGTGTCAACTAATTACAGCAGTAACACAATGGCTACAAAGATTATAAAGATTCTCCAAATATTTCACTGAATATTAGTCCCTAGTACCAACTCCTCTTTTCTGGCTCCATTTATGTGTGTGTGTAAGGTACCAGGTAAGCTGGGACAACTAAGGGGAATTTCCTTCATGGCACTAAGACTTTTCAGAACTCTTGTCACTTAGAGCATATGGTCTATACATTCATACTGTTTACAGGTAACTGATGTCAACAAGACATTTGTAAATAATGTCCTAGAATAAATCATCAGTCTATTTCAAAGACACACATTTATCTTCCACTCTTGAGTAAAATGTCATAGATTAACTCAGCAAACTATTTCAAACTGTCATAGATTAACTCAGCAAACTATTTCAAACTGTCATAGATTAACTCAGCCAACTATTTCAAACTGTCATAGATTTACTTAGCAAACTATTTCAAACTGTCATAGATTAACTCAGCAAACTATTTCAAACTGTCATAGATTAACTCAGCAAACTATTTCACACACACAGCATGCACTCATCTCTGGCTGGGTTACTACAAACCTTTAAAGCCTTGTCGTGATCCCTGAAACTGACACTGGTGTTGCGGTGCCAGCAGACGTGCATGGTGGTGTTGGCCCTGTGCTGGAGGAGCTTCTCTTGTGGGGAATTCTGGTTATCAACATTGTCTCCACTGCCCACGTTTTCACTTGAACCTGTCATGAGAGGATGAACTAGGTATTAGGTTGTAGTGACAAACATATTACACATACAATGTGTAACCTTAATTCATGATGGGAACTATTTCATACAGATTGATGAGTTTACCAAGGAATGTGATGGGAACTATTTCATACAGATTGTTGGGTTTACCAAGAAATGTGAGGGGAACTATTTCATACAGATTGTTGGGTTTACCAAGGAATGTGATGGGAACTATTTTATACAGATTGTTGGGTTTACCAAGGAATGTGATGGGAACTATTTCAGACAGATTATTGGGTTTACCATGGAATGTGATGGGAACTATTTCATACAGATTGTTAGGTTTACCAAGGAATGTGATGGGAACTATTTAATGTGATGGGAACTATTTCATACAAATTGTTAGATTTACCAAGGAATGTGATGGGAACTACTTCAGACAGATTATTGGGTTTACCATGGAATGTGATGGGAACTACTTCATACAGATTGTTAGGTTTACCAAGGAATGTGATGGGAACTATTTAATGTGATGGGAACTATTTCATACAAATTGTTAGGTTTACCAAGGAATGTGATGGGAACTATTTCAGACAGATTATTGGGTTTACCATGGAATGTGATGGGAACTATTTCATACAGATTGTTGGGTTTACCAAGGAATGTGATGGGAACTATTTCAGACAGATTATTGGGTTTACCATGGAATGTGAGGGGAACTATTTCATACAGATTGTTGGGTTTACCAAGGAATGTGATGGGAACTATTTCAGACAGATTATTGGGTTTACCATGGAATGTGATGGGAACTATTTCATACAGATTGTTAGGTTTACCAAGGAATGTGATGGGAACTATTTAATATGATGGGAACTATTTCATACAGATTGTTAGGTTTACCAAGGAATGTGATGGGAACTATTTCATACAGATTGTTAGGTTTACCATGGAATGTGATGGGAACTGTTTCATACAGATTGTTGGGTTTACCAAGAAATGTGATGGGAACTATTTCATACAGATTGTTGGGTTTACCATAGAATATGATGGGAACTATAACAAGACTCAGGGAAAAAAAAACACCTTAGATTTAAATCATACTTTTTAATATTTTTTTGTAATAAAAAGCTATTATGGGAAAAAAAATGGACTGTTTGAATGGGCATTGGACATCACTTTAGAATGAATATAATAGACAGGTGTAAAATCTTACTAGCACTAGACTTGAGGCTGGGATACTGTAACTTATCTGCACCAATTCCCTTGACTCTGATCACAGCTTCATTGATATCTTCTATCCATTTATCTTTCTCTTCTTGAGAACTAAAATTAGACATAAGATTGAACAAAAAAATTAAACCTTAACTAAGGAACAAAAAATTAAGCCTAAACACAGACTTAAGAACTAAAAATTAAACCCATACACAGACTTAAGGAACTAAAAATTAAACCATAACCCAGACATACAAAGGAACTAAAAATTAAACCCAAACACATAATTAAGGAACTAAAAATTAAACCCTAACTCAGACATACGAAGGAACTAAAAATTAAACCCAAACACATAATTAAGGAACTAAAAATTAAATCCGAACTCAGACGTACGAAGGAACTAAAAATTAAACCCAAACTCAAACATACGAAGGAACTAAAAATTAAACTCAAACTCAGGCATATGGAACTAATAAATAAATCAGTGATAATAAAATTGAAGAAGATACCTTGCTGCCACAAGAATGTATTTGTTCCCTGCATATATAGCAAAACTGTTTTGCACCGCAGACTTGCTCTGGTCCGTCTCCTCTACCTAGAGATGGGACACAGTAATGGTTAGCTTCAAATTTAACGAGACGTTTACAAGATACAAAACTAGGAGATGAGTCACTTACTGTCATCCCTCTCAAGGGCAACTGGCCATGAACTTTGAACTGCAGTAGTGATGCTGATGTCCTTGACGTGTACACCAACATGTCAGAAAACTGAAAGATATTTGGGCACATTAAATGTGTGAATAGAACACTAGTTGAACATTATATTATTATTGGGCACATTAAATGTGTGAATAAAACACTAGTTGAACATTATATTATTAAACATTAGTTCAACATGATTAAATGGGCAGATTGATAGGACAAAGGAAGTTTAAATCATCTAAGTGCCAAATTCATTAATCAACATTTACTAAGTTGTTTTTCAGTCAATAGACAAAATTATTTTGGTATGTTGTATAATGGATATAAAAAAATATTTTCAGTAACTGTGTAATAGCATGAAAGTAACTAAGGTTAACAAAGAGTCGGCAGTGGTGCATAAGAATTTGAATAGTTGTTATTGAATATGTAAAATAAATTTACCAAGAAAAACATTCGTTGCTGATAACCTTTCCTAGAAAATTTTTGCAGACAACCTTCTCTGAGAAACTCCTGGAGAAAAAGAAAAATGAAAATTTGTTAAACAAAATATATTCTCAACAACTATTATACTTATAAAAACAAGATGAAATAGCTCAGGAAAAACTTATGAACTGATGGTTTTCTTCTAAATTTGTTTAAAAAAAAAGAACAATTATTTTTAACTACACTCATTTCAACTTGAACAAAAAAATTTTTAGCATGAAAGTTAATAAAAATTTTTTAAAAAATTTCATTGTTAATCACTGGATTGACATACAAGACTTAACAATAAATAAAGATGTTTGTTCTTCACCTGATCTAACTGAGATTTTCCTAAGTTAATAGTTTTAACTTAAAGTGTTCATCAACAACATTTTCAAAAGCACACTAAGGCACTGACCCTATCTTTATGGACTAGATTCTCCAATCCTAGAAGATCTCTTTGTAATTCCATCAATTTCTCAAGATTTTCCTGTGAACAGAAGAACCAGCATCAATCATTTGTCCATCTATCTAGACATTACCAGTGCCAACAAAATTCATCAGCACCTTTAATTAATAAATTCCTACATTTCTATGCATGAGAAGTTCTAATTAGTTTGATTGACTTGCTTAAATTAACAGCACTTTTGATTAATTAATTTCTAATTATCAGCAACAGCAGCTATTTTTTGTGTGTGCATCTTATAATTCATTTATTCTAAACTCTGACAATTTAAAAAATAATGGTAATGTTTATTTAGAAATACAAATGTGGTTTTTTTTTACCATTTTTCTGAACTGATCTCTAAATTCATTGGTTATTTCAGTGATACGACACAAAGCTTCTGAAAATGCATGTCAATAAACAATTTTTAGCATTGTATTAAGGTGCAATACTTTATTTAACAAAAGTTGCTCTAAGTAAACTGACATTATGAAACAACTGAACTTGATCAAATTACCTTTACAGTCTTCTGTGTCATTGTTGGTGAAAGGGTAATATTTGACTAGACCTGCGAAGAGATTCAAAGCTTATTTGAACAATAGGAAGACAATTCAGTGCAACCAAGATGCATTGAAACATTTCAAATATTCCATTTTTAATTTCATTTAAACTACTTTTTATACTTGACTAATATTTCAAATATACATAGCAGATTAGCTAATTTGACTTGTTTGTGTGGCCAGTGTGTCAACTGGTTGGGGGGGAGGATCAAATGGGCAGCACAGTGACAAAACTTCTTTAGTCCATGGCTGCTTTACTATGACATTTAATTTCACCCTCAAATAAACAGGATTTGGAAGTAATACACATAATAAAAGAATCTGAAAACATCTATTTCATACTTCATTTATGAAGACCAGTGTGTCAGCTATTTGTTTTACATTCAAAATTTGATTTAATGTACAACATGGGACATAATCAGAAAGACAACATACAAAATCTCCCTGAAGTCTTTAAACTGATTTATGAAAAAAAAACAAAAAAAACCCACATGTTTGCCAGATAAAGATTAACTGTGAATTCCTTCAGGACACACATTTCTGTTTGTCAATGCTATTAGTCTATGTACATTATGCTGAAAATGTCTCTGGTCTAACAGCAGCTACAATGAAATTTCTTTGTCAATAAAAGAAAACACATTTCTTACGTTCAAGAATGAGCTTCAAATGCGACAGACGCTGTCCAGGGCGAAGGAAAAATGTGTTTAAGGGGAGGTAACACACTTTTTGGCTCTCAAAACCTCGGCAAATCTCTTCAAAGGGCCTTTGCTTTTTCACCATAATGTCTATCTCAGTGAGAATTTCTTCCAAGTGTTTGAAGTACTCTTCATAGATCTAAAGTCATACACACAAAACATTGGAACAAGTCAATAATTTACAAGGAACTAGAGTCTAGGAAATTGCATTTTTACACAAATTATTGCAACATTTTGTTCCTTATTTTAGAAAATAACTTTAATACTATTAAAAAAGAAGGAGTTTGCAAAAATAAAAATGAAAACAAAATACTACACTATATAAAATCAAAAACTTGGTCGCAAATGTATACAATTTACCTCCTGACTGTTGTTGACAGCTTTGAGCAAGAGATCTCCAATCCTCTGATTATCTCCATTCAACTGTGGCTGAATCTTGCCTTCCCTGTAGACACCATGAAACAAAATGTGAAAACTTAGTTTAGGAATTTCCAAGA
Organism: Biomphalaria pfeifferi; assembly: GCA_030265305.1. Classification (NCBI taxonomy): domain Eukaryota; kingdom Metazoa; phylum Mollusca; class Gastropoda; family Planorbidae; genus Biomphalaria; species Biomphalaria pfeifferi. The sequence continues at coordinate 1,504,667 of JASAOG010000132.1, forward strand.
TGTTTGAACCAGACATTTGATAACATGAAAAAAAAGAAGAAATAACTGACCATGCTGCTAGCCGCTGTTCTACTTCCTTCAGGTAGCCATGATGAAAATTGTAGATGGGGTCAAAATAGTGAAACAAAATCTCATTCATAGAGTTCAGAATGGCAGGGTCACAACTGACAGCATTACGGAACCACTGTGTAGTGTAATAAAAAAAATGACCTCAATCTTGTTATCATGCCAAAAAATGAGAAAGAAACAAATTTTAGCAAACTAAACAGCTTTTATAATTTTAAATATAACTACCTCTTGACATGTAGCATTTTTTTGGGCTCTGAACTGGACACAACTGAATAAGACTTGGACACAACAGAGTAAGACAAGAATTGGACACAACAGAATAAGGCAAGAATTGGACACAACAGAATAAGACAAGAACTGGACACAACAGAATTAGACAAGAACTGGACACAACTGAATAAGACTTGGACACAACAGAGTAAGACAAGAACTGGACACAACTGAATAAGACTTGGACACAACAGAGTAAGACAAGAACTGGACACAACAGAATAAGACAAGAACTGGACACAACAGAATAAGACAAGAACTGGACACAACAGAATAAGACAAGAACTGGACACAACAGAATAAGACTTGGACACAACAGAGTAAGACAAGAATTGGACACAACAGAATAAGACAAGAATTGGACACAACAGAATAAGACAAGAACTGGACACAACAGAATTAGACAAGTTCTGGAAGACTGGGACTAGGAAAACATGCCCTTGTGGATTGTTACCACAGTTCAAAGCTATTGAGAAACCCAGACAAAATACTAGCCCCAAGACACCCCATAGAAGAAAACTAGCTGCCTGATCTGGAAACCTAGGTGCAGTTCATGTCAGATATATATCTGAACCCTCCAACATGATAATGCAGAAGAAGAAAAAATCTCCTATGAGAGGTGCATGGTGCTACAAACCAGTACAGTTGGTATCAAGTTTATGTGGGTCATTAAAATGTGGGTACAAAGTAGATTAGTAGTCAACATTGCTTTTGTAAATAATACCATTATTTTTAAAATCAAGGTTTCCCTAGAAGTTAGTAGAAGTTTAAGGGCTGTGTCACAGCCACACATTTGATCTGTGACCCACTCTTATATTAAAAACTGCAAAAAGCTACAGAAGACCAAAACAAACTCATTTGGGAAGGGCAAGGGTTAAGGACTAGTAAAAAATTTGTATGATCACAATGTTTATTACCATCTTAAAAAGTTTGCAAATAAAATCTTACCACACACAGAACTTCAAGATCTTTTTTGTAAGTTCTTTCTGTCATCAGCAATTCTTTAGCAATATAATAGGCAGTGTCAGTGGGTCTTTGCTGCGGACACATAAATATATGTAAAGAGATAGTCCATACATATAGTTCTCCATTAATGAACATCAGTTTGAAGGGAAAGGTTTTATTAAATAGATCTTATAAAAGCCCTCGATGCCACTAGTTTCTTCAAGACTACTTTCAGCATTAAAAGTTATCAAATAGTTTTAATATCCTGCCAAACACTAAGAAGATACTCTAGTACTTATCCTCAGACACCAAGTCTATTGACAACCCTCTGCTTGATCCCTACTCACCCTTGACTTTTTGTTCTGTTCCTCCTCTCTATCCTGAGCTGACAAGATACTGCCTTCAGAAACTGCTCGCCCACTTTTTGATGAGGATCTTTGGGCTTCTGTCATATCACTCAAGTCTGCCGGGGTGGTGCCGCCGCCACTCAGGTTAAAAGACAGCTCTGCAGCATCCACTTCTTGCATGGAATCCTCATGGGAAAACGAGCTGCTGATCACCTGGCGTCCCTTTTTACTTGGAATAGCCGGAGCTTCATCTTGAGGTAGTGGGAGTCCATTTATTGTTGTGACAGTCCCACTATCAATCTCAGGAAGGCCACTGTTTATGGAGGTTTCACTGAGGCCATTCTTCATAATGTCCCCGTTAGTTTTCAAACCAGAGAACTCTAGGTGAAGGTCATGGTCAGGTTGGTACAGTCTGCTGTCATCGTATTTGTAGTGGTCAGCAACTGAAGGCATAGTGTCATCAGGATCATCTTCAAAAGGAGGCGGGGGAGGGGGAGGAGAGGGTGAAGTGAGCGGAGGGGGTGACGGCGGCGGAGGAGGGAGCTCATCTATATCATCGGACCTCTGAGATGATTGTCGACTGTTCTGAAATTTCTTTGGTGGGCTATGACTTCAACATGAGGAACAAAAAAGTACTTATATTAAAAAATAAAAAAAAAACAAAAACAAAATGATAGGCCATAATGTCTGGCATCATTCAAGTCACTTTATTTATTAAAAATATTCAAATTTAAGGAACTTCTTTAATCAGACTACTAAACCATAAAAATATTTAATCTTTGAATTTGTAACTCATACTATCAAAGTAAAGGTACCCCTTTCAGACCTTGCGATTTATGGGGAAAAATGAAGTAAAGCTCATCTGTTTCTGTCGCTGACAGTTAACGACGAACCGCCTTAAACTTCCCAAACTAAAGTCAGGTACCTAGTAGAGTTGAGTAGATGCAGGGGCATCCTAAAAATCCAGAATATCAAAATCCCTATCTTCACCGAGATTCGAACCCAGGACCCCAGATTCAGAAGTCAAGCACTTTACCACTCAGCCATCTAATATAGAATTATTAATACATGATTAATTAGAAAACAGAAAAGGATTTGTCCCAGCTACTAAATCCATTCTTAAATGGCATTGGAGTGCTTTAGCATGCCTTAACAATATGTAACAAGGTTGTGTACAGTTAGCTACTTAAGAGAATGAGAAGATAGCTAGTCACACCATTACCTCAGAAACATTAGGTAAAAAAAAAACTGCAACATTGGCAGTCATAAAAAATAATTTTACATGAACATGAATAAAACTGAGTAAATCATAGCTTACCTGTAACGTGGGGAGATGGGGCCGGCAGTTTCTTCTTCCACAACTTCTGGAATGTTTTCAATCTCTGCCGTTCTAGACAGTCTATGATTCTCTTCAGCCTCATCATCTTCTAGCACTCCAAACACAGGCGCCGATAACTTACGATCCTTAGAAGTAAATCGTTGCTGTACCATAGCAGACACTGTGAATAAAATGTTTTAAAATGATTTTTTTTTCTTCTTTAATAAATAGAATATCAACAAGTTTGTTTAAAAGTATACTTAATTTTAGGCAAACAAACAAAACAAAACAAAATATAAGAATACTGTATATGGAATGTAATAAGATTACTTGTTAATTTCTGAGATGATAAGATGGAAGTACAGAAATAGACAACACAATTATTTATAGCCTACTTAGATTTCTGGATTATAAAGAAAAGAAGAAAATTGTATTTTTTAAAATTGCTTATAGCACATCATTCTTGCTTATAGTAAACTCAGTGTGCTATGGTCCAATGTCTTTTTTGGACCAGTGGGGGGATGGGGTATCTAGGAGAAGGTTTCCATGCTGCCCTTTAGGCGCTCAGCAAAGACAACTCTGCTTGAGTTGGGATTGGAGCTTGAGCCCCCTTGTCGGGCGGCTGTAACCAAGCAGCTTTGGCCTCTCAGCCACACATCCCTATGATTGAAGGTGGGGATTCAAAAACTAGCAGTTTCGTGGGAGGATTTCTAGAAAACAAAATGACTCAGCTGCTAGTTATCTTGTGGTCTGAAAGGAGGTACAAGTGCACTTCTCATTAATTAAAATCTCATCTGAACTAGCAGTGTACGACTAACACAGACCACATGCCAAATAGGATCATAAGATAAAATAAAAAACTTAAAGAAGTCAAAATATGTGATAAAAAAAAAAGCCCACCAATAAATGAACTCAAGATACATAATGGCACAAAAACAAGTGACAACATGCAGCTGTAGCAAACTAAATAATTTGCAGGAGCTTTTCTGTTTCAATACTGTTAGTATCATTGCAGAAAAAGAGGGCTAATGTTTGTATAGTTATTTGATCGCTTGCAATGTAGTACATTGTACTTTCTAGAATGTTGAGGAAAATGTAAACATAATGTTTGTATGTGCCTCATAATGTTTGTATGTGCCTCATAATGTTTGTATGTGCCTCATAATGTTTGTATGAGCCTCATAATGTTTGTATGTGCCTCATAATGTTTGTATGTGCCTCCAGGATGTGAATAAAAAAGAACCATTACTGTACAGAGACGTAGCCAAACTAAAACAGAACCAGGCCAGAAAAACCAATCTAACAAATATAACTTGGTCAAAAGAGAATGGTGGTCATAACAGATAAAACAAACATGACATGGTCAAAACAAACTAATTACATGTGAATTGAGCAACCAAATTACCAAACAAACAGGAGAAACAGTCAGAATTGATGATGATGATACTGAGGTTTGTAGACAAAATAGTTTCCACGTCTAGAGAACAACTTTCAGATAATTCTGAGAAACTCCTAATGCCTTATAAATTTTCTTCCATAAAAACTAAAAAATTTCTTCGAACTAGAATTTGTTGGTGTCTCTTAAATTACAAAGGTTGGAACCATTTCTGTCAGTCATTTAAATACATTTACAATGAAATATAAAATATATTACGACCTTTCTCCGAGTGCCAAGATTAAGGTGGAGTGCAGCATTTCATTTGGCTAGGCAGTCCTAGCTGTGATCTACATATTTTTCCACACCAAAGGTATACAAAACCTTTATCTGCAAGGGGATGCAAAGGTGATAAGAACTGCCTTTCTACTATGTTGAACATAAACAACTGCTTGAATTTGCTAAGAGACCAGTGCCATATATCTGCTGCTTTGAGTATGGGCTTTCAAACTAGATATTTCTACCTGGATGTTGGTAACAACCACCACACAATATTACTTCAAGTAATCTTCATTCAGTTTTTATAGCTAATTGGTAAAAAAAAAAGCTCATTTGTTGAAGAAACTTTGCTAGCTATAGTGATAGTAGGAAGAAAGATATTATACAAGATTTGCAGTGAACAGTAGATGCTGGGTTTAACTTATTGTGTACTGTGGTCACACTAAACTAGACATGCAAGGTCTGCCCAGATGTATAAGCCTTCACAATGATAGATATGCAATAACTATAATCAGGACATGGAGAGTCTTTCCTGCCTTGTAGTTAATATCAATCAGTGCCCAAATTACAATTAATACAGTTTTTAAAAAGAAAACAAAAAGTGTGATGTTTGTTTACAACAAGCTAAAACATTAAATCCAATTTTTTAATACAAGTTTGCACAATCTATGACACTAAATCATCTTTTCAACCAAGTTTTCAACAATCTAAGACACTAATTCACATCATGTCAACAAGTTTAAAAAAAAATATTTTGCATCTTTCTGAAAAGATTTATGAAATCTAGACACTAGCAGACATTATTTCAACAGGTGTGACACTTTCACAAATTTCCAATCTGGTTCATTCTACTTAGATATTAAATATCTTTCCATCTAGGCCAAGCTCATAACTTGACACTTTCCAAATGTAACAACTGCAACCTACTACAAAGTTAGTTTTATATAAGCACATTTTAGAGGACTCAATTCCTGACAATGTTTTTGTGGCCAAAGACTGAAGGAGTGAGGTCTAAAAAGAAGAAACTGTTTCAGATTGAGTGAGGTCTAAAAAGAAGAAACTGTATCAGATTGAGTGAGGTCTAAACAGAAGAAACTGTATCAGATTGAGTGAGGTCTAAACAGTAGAAACTGTATCAGATTGAGTGAGGTCTAAAAAGAAGAAGGAGTATTAGATTGTGTGAGGTCAAAAATGAGAAGTCCAATTGTGTGCAATCTTGTCAACTTTGTGCTGTTCATCACAAACAATGCAGTTTTTATTTTAGACAAGAATCTTATACGCTTATTACTCATTATCTTCACCAAGCACACACACTTGTCTCCAACACACTTGTCTCCAACACATTCATCTCCAAGAAACTTGCCTTCAACACAATTGACCTAAACACACATGTCTTCAATACACTCATTCCAACACATTTGACACAGTCTTCAATACACTCATTCCAACACATTTGACCTCAACACACACATCTTCAGCATACTCATTCCAACACATTTGACACAGTCTTCAACACACTCATCTCCTACACATCTGACCTCAACACACGTCTTCAACACACTCCTCTCCTACACATACACATCTGACCTCAACATGCACGAGCCCAAAGCTTCCCATTTCCATCACAAAAGTTATTGCCAATCATAAACCAAAAAAAAATGGTTCTCTCCACGTACAAAGTGAAGAGTGCAAAAACTGGCTTTGTGCCCAATAAACCAGTCAACACAATAAAAGGACAAGGCGCATTCAAGGGGCCAAAACTCTTATGAGTCAAATAACATTCTGAGAGTTAATCATTTGCCCTGACATTCAGAAGTTATTATGAAATGACAATGGCAGAAGTGGAAAAAAAAAAAAAGAAAGAAGAGACATAAAGGGAAGTTACTGTTTCAAACAAACAAACAAAAAATATTTCTATTTTTAACATCTAACTTGACAATAAAAATCTGGAACGGCATATTACTTTCAAACACCAATAAAAAGCTACAAACAAATAAATCATAAAACTACTAGGCCTCATTATTTGAATGTAGTGAGCAATGATAGCGAAACTTACTTAGAAAGTGCTCCGTGAGCATAAGAAAGAGAACGATAAAAATAGCTCAAAGGCTCAATTATAGGAGAACACATGCTCTTTATATACAACATTATTAATTGTTTATAAAACCAAAACTAAATTTAATATCATGGGGTAAAATCAGCAATGTTATGGTTAATTAGAAGAGAAAGAGTAAATAATGAAATCTGGTCCATCAAAACATGACATTAGATGTCATTTACAAAACTAAACTCAATCCACTATCAAGGAAAAAAAAAAGATTTTGGAGCTCTGTAATTGGACAGCATCCACTAAATCATTACCAGTAGGTGGATAAGGGCTTGAACCATTTTATATCAAGGAACAGCAGCATACAAATATGACCTACTGAATGAAACTATAATCAATGACCTACTGAATGAAACTAAAACTAATGACCTACTAAACCACTTTAAATGGTATGTGTTTTTAAGACATTATGAAGACCAACATGTGGCCCTTGAGTACCTAATGAACTACCCCATTGAGATTAATCCTATCCAAGGCTAAGTAGCTCATTCAGTTGGTGTCATTTAAAAGATGATGAACAAGACAGTCAACTGTACCTAAAGGGCTTGAAGTTACCAACAAATATGTCTGGATTCAAGACATTATGCTATTGAATGGTATACAGAAAAAAAAAGTTGATAAGATATAAAAGAAAATGTGCAAGAAAGGAAATGTATGACAGTCATCTGAAGGATCATAAGTTAAGATAGTAAGATATCATAGTGAACTGAAGTAATTTTAGTTAGTCAACATAGTAAGATGAAGTGAATAGAAGTATCTTTAGTTTGTTAAGATACCATAGTGAACTGAAGTATCTTTAGTTAATTAAGGTAGATGTGAGATGCAACTGAAAAAAAAACAACAGCATTGAACTGAATATAAATGCTACTATACAGAAATGAACAGGTTATGTTCATATGAGATAAAGAGGAAAATAATGAGAGAGAGAGAGAGAGAGAGAGAGAGAGAGAGAGAGAGAGAGAGAGAGAGAGAGAGGGAGACAGAGAGAGACAGAGAGGATGTTCTAAAAAGAGAGCACTGAATGAGAGATGAAGAGAAAAAAGAGAAGCCTGTGAGAAAAAGAAACTAAAAAGAGAAACAGGAGAACTGGTCAATAAGAGAGGCCTTGAAGTAGGAGCCTATGCTCAGATCAAAGACAATAGTCTATACAATTGAAGAATGCAGGACAGGGTAAGAGAGAGAGAGAGAGACAGAGGGAAGGAAACAATGCAAGGCAATACGATTCAGAAAGGCCTCAGCTCAAACGAGGCAACACTTGAACTCAGAAAGGTGAGAGAATATAGAGGAAAGAGAGAGAGAGGTAAGGAGAAAAAAAAAAAAGAAAGAAAAGGGGAGAGGAAAGGGACAGAAGGAGAGAGAAGCAGAGAAAGAAAATGAATAGGGATAAAAAGAGAGAGGGAGGGAGAAACAGGGAGTAAGAGAGAGCTATTGGGAGAAAGAGATGGAGGGGAAAGAGAAAGAGGAGAGATAGCTCAAAGGGGAGCAAGTAGGGAGGACTTAGAGAGAAAAATAAATGAAATTGAGAGTGTGAGAAACACTACATACGAGACATTTAAAGAGACAAACAGGCAGCAACAAAACAAAGTCCGCAGCACAATGGGATGTCAAAATTCTGGGCAGTAGAAATGGAAACTATTTTTAAGTAAAAGAAAAATAAAACGAGATCCATGTCTGGAAAAAAAAATGTTTAGGCTGAAGGTTGTTTTAAAAAAATTTGATAGCCAAGCCAGATTTTGATGTCATGGACATGCAGTAGCTGGAAATAATACAATACTTTCAGGCCAGATTGGATAAGGTACAAACAAAAAGATAATAAGATTCTGGTCAAAAAAATTGTAAAACATGTGCTAAAGATGATAATGAAACAAATTAAAGAACAAAAGAAATTTGTGTTAGGCCAGACAAAAATTAATTGGGGGGCTAAGAAAGAAAAAAAAAAAAAAAGAAGACTTCTAATTTTCTTTTTGGTTACTAGTTGAGTTTTAGGTTCAATTGAATTTCATAGAGCAAATGAAATCAATAAAACAAATGCCATTTCAGTTTAAACCTGTCTAGTGTGTTACTTGAATGTCATTATGAACCTGTGTTGTGTGTCACTGTAATGTCATTATAAACCTGTCTTGTGTGTCATATAAATGGAACGAGCCTGTGTTGTGTGTCACTGTAATGTCATTATAAACCTGTCTTGTGTGTCACATTAATGGAACGAGCCTGTGTTGTGTGTCACTTTAATGTCATTATAAACCTGTCTTGTGAGTCACATTAATGGCACTAGCCTGTGTTGTGTGTCACTTTAGTGTCATTATCAACCTGTCTTGTGTGTCACATTAATGGCACGAGCCTGTGTGTTTTTCTTAGCCCTGTTGTAAGTCTAAACTTGTTTAAGAATAAACTTTTGAAAGAGAGCAAAGGTCAATCTGTGCTACAGATGATGTGGTCTTTTAGCTTGTAAGTGATCCACAGCCTATCTGGGTAGTTTTCACAACTTCAATTACAAGAGAATCCTTAATGCATGTACAACATAGTTATCTCCTCTCTGACCAGATTTACAATGCATGTATAACTTCATAAGCCCATCTCTAGCCACATATACAAAGCGCCAGTATTGATGAGAAAGACCTCCCTAATGCTAGCAAGTATAACAACAGTTCAGATGTAAAGAAAGAAAACAAAACTCCTTTCTTTTTCAAGAAATGATCCACACTGCAAACCTGCGGTTCAGATTTAGTTTAGCACAAAGTCTTTAGCTCACCTATCATAGTGCTCATCAGGGCCGCCACTACCTATTGTGCAATGTGTGCATCGCACGCAGGTGGCCTAATGTACGGGGCGGCCAAATCATTATTCCAAGAATCATTTTTCTTTAAATTTTTGGTTTAATAATAAAAAAAATTACTTAAATATTTTATTTAAATTCTAATGATTCTATTATCCTTTGAACATTGGGGAGGGGGGGGGGAAATGATAAACAATAGGAAGTTATTTTGGAAACTGGCGTGCGAGGAATTCCCATGTGGGGTTTTTCCATAAGCGCCGACCCCCTTCCCCTTCGGCCTTGAATTTTTGTGGGTTGTTTGTAATATTTGTTTTTGAGTCGAATAGCATACCCTGTAAGTAAATCTAGCAATTAGAAAGTCAATTTTAAAACACTGTCCCTTTTATTTGAAATGGCTGTTAGTTGAGAGTAGAATATTTTTGACTGATTATAGAGTGTAGGTGTAGGTTCGTTTGTCTTCTAGTTTTAAATACATTTTTAATTCTCATCTTTTCGTTGTAAAATCAGTTAAAACGGAATCAGTTTTATAAATATTTAATATTAGAACTACTTATAATGGTAGTTAGGCTTATATTTCTTTTTAGTGTTTTATTTTTAAAAATTGTGCAAGTATTCCATATTGGATTATTATTCTGTTTTGCATCAGTATTTTTAACTTTCTGACAAAAAGGGGTGTTATACAGTGTGTGTGTGTTGCCTAGGCGGTGGTAAGAAGAGGTTAAGCGATTGAATGGTGGTTATGCCTTGAAGATGATGAAATTAGCGTAATGCAAATGTGAAATGGCAGACAATCTTGAGACATGAAAGAGTAAAAACGTTGTTTTGTGGTGAGCTAGATTTCGTTTAAATATCAGTATATTTCATTACTATTAGATATTATGTTCACATAAAAAGTTTGTTTAAGTTATTTACAGTTTATTTAGTAAAAATATGAAACGCCTTATCATTGGTTCAGTTCTAAGTAGCTATTTGTAACGCTAAGCCAACGACCAACAAGGAGAGGGGGCGACAAAAAAAAATGTTCATTCTATGTGAGTTATCTGAATATTAGTAGAATTATATGTTTAAAAATAAAAGATATGTTAAGTAGGAGACGTCGTTTTATCTTCTCATTTTAAAAAAAAAGTAAAGTTCTCCTTTCAGACCTTGTGGTCTATAGGGCAGATGATTAAAGGTCATCTCTTTCGTTGGCCTACGGTTAACGAGGGTGTCATGTGGCAAGCACAACGACCAACCGCCTTTTACTTTCCCCAACTAATGTCAGGTACTCTTTAGAGCTAGGTGAACTCAGAGGCCCAAAAGATCCCGAAAATAAAAATACCAGTCTTCACCAGGATTTGAACCCGGGACCTCCGGTTCAGAAGCCAAGTGTTTTATCGCTCAGCTGCCACGCCTCATATCTTCTAATAAGACATTGTTACATGACTGCTTTTTGCAACAATATGGATCAAAATGGTTGAAGAAAACATTTTAAAACGTCTCCGCTAGTGTGATTCTTCTAGATTTTTTATTGTCTCAGAATAGTCGAATTTATCCCGTTGATTGCACTTTATTATAGTGACGACTTTAGTGCGAAAAAAAAACGTCCGCGACAGAGACGTCTTATTTAACACGAAGAATATTTTTAAAAAGATCACGCCATTACAGATGTATGTGCGCAATATGTAGGCCTAATACTCGCATAATACTATTGGCCAGGGATGCCTCTTTATTATTAACTTTAAAATGGCCATTGTCTTTTTCTTTTCTATTAGGATGAATTGTGCGTTCTGAAAGAAAAAACATAAATATTAGCCTTATTTAAATTCTCTCTTCTTCCTAAGAGAAAAAGGCCACAATACGCTTAGTGCCGAGTCCCGGTTTAGTATCAAACCCCTTGCCGACTTGAGTGAAAACTTGCCGCATCTTCAATTCTGTCTCCATGCAGAAATTTTTACAACGCTTATAATTAATGTAGGCAACATTATTTCAGACAAAACTGACTTTTAGTAAAATTTCATTACCTAAATTTGGATTCCATAATTAGTGTTAAAAATATAAATAAAAAAAATAAAACCTAAATATTGTGTTATAATTAACACTAAGTTTCTTTTCTTTTTCATTCTTTAAAAATAGTTAAAATTGAAAACAAAACAACTTAGAGGGCATGAGGTTACGACAATGATGTTAGGCAATATATGAAAGAAAAAGGAATCGTCTACAGAAAATAGATTTAAATCAAAGAGCGCTTTAGGTACAGTGTCCAGCTCAGTCTTGATGAATTTTTTTTTCTATAAAAAAGGGGGGCGGCCTATTTTAATTTCGCACGCAGGCGCCACAACCCTCGAGGCGGCCCTGGTGCTCAAAATTAATGTCACCTATCAGAGTGCTCATAATTATTGTCACCTATCATAGTGCTCATAATTATTGTCACCTACCATTCTACCATAGTGTTATAATTATTGTCACCTATCATAGTGCTCATAATTATTGTTTTAGGACCTGTAAGATAGTGATACTATGGTGTTGTAGACAAAGTCCCAGCTGTAGCAGTATAATGGAATTAGTCCCAGATGCAGCAGTATAAAAGAATTAGTCCTGTATGTAGCAGTATAATAGAATTAGTCCCAGATGCAGCAGTATAATTGAATTAGTCCCAGATGCAGCAGTATAATAGAATTAGTCCTGTATGTAGCAGTATAATAGAAATAGTCCCAGATGAAGCAGTATAATAGAATTAGTCCTGTTTGTAGCAGTATAATAGAATTAGTCCCAGATGTAGCAGCATAATAGAATTAGTCCCAGATGAAGCAGCATAATAGAATTAGTCCTGTATGTAGCAGTATAATAGAATTAGTCCCAGATGTAGCAGTATAATAGAATTAGTCCTGTTTGTAGCAGTATAATAGAATTAGTCCTGTTTGTAGCAGTATAATAGAATTAGTCCCAGATGTAGCAGTATAATAGAATTAGTCCTGTATGAAGCAGTATAATAGAATTAGTCCCAGATGTAGCAGCATAATAGAATTAGTCCCAGATGTAGCAGTATAATAGAATTAGTCCTGTATGTAGCAGTATAATAGAATTAGTCCTGTATGTAGCAGTATAATAGAATTGGTCCCAGATGCAGCAGTATAAAAGAATTAGTCCTGTATGTGGCTGTATAATAGAATTAGTCCTGTATGTAGCAGTATAATAGAATTAGTCCTGTATGCAGCAGTATAATAGAAATAGTCCCAGATGAAGCAGTATAATAGAATTAGTCCCAGATGTAGCAGTATAATAGAATTAGCCCCTGTATGTAGCAGTATAATAGAATTAGTCCTGTTTGTAGCAATATAATAGAATTAGTCCCAGATGTAGCAGTATAATAGAATTAGTCCTGTATGTAGCAGTATAATAGAAATAGTCCCAGATGAAGCAGTATAATAGAATTAGTCCCAGATGTAGCAGCATAATAGAATTAGTCCCAGATGTAGCAGCATAATAGAATTAGTCCCAGATGTAGCAGTATAATAGAATTAGTCCTGTATGTAGCAGTATAATAGAATTAGTCCCAGATGTAGCAGTATAATAGAATTAGTCCTGTATGTAGCCATATTATAGAAATAGTCCCAGATGAAGCAGTATAATAGAATTAGTCCCGGATGTAGTAGTATAATAGAATTAGTCCTGTTTGTAGGAGTATAATAGAAATAGTCCCAGATGTAGCAGCATAATAGAATTAGTCCCAGATGTAGCAGTATAATAGAATTAGTCCTGTATGTAGCAGTATAATAGAATTAGTCCCAGATGTAGCAGTATAATAGAATTAGTCCTGTATGTAGCCGTATTATAGAAATAGTCCCAGATGAAGCAGTATAATAGAATTAGTCCCGGATGTAGTAGTATAATAGAATTAGTCCTGTTTGTAGGAGTATAATAGAAATAGTCCCAGATGTAGCAGCATAATAGAATTAGTCCCAGATGTAGCAGTATAATAGAATTAGTCCCAGATGTAGCAGTATAATAGAATTAGTCCTGTATGTAGCAGTATAATAGAATTAGTCCCAGATGTAGCAGTATAATAGAATTAGTCCTGTATGTAGCCATATTATAGAAATAGTCCCAGATGAAGCAGTATAATAGAATTAGTCCCGGATGTAGTAGTATAATAGAATTAGTCCTGTATGTAGCAGTATAATAGAATTAGTCCCAGATGTAGCAGTATAATAGAATTAGTCCTGTATGTAGCCGTATTATAGAAATAGTCCCAGATGAAGCAGTATAATAGAATTAGTCCCGGATGTAGTAGTATAATAGAATTAGTCCTGTTTGTAGGAGTATAATAGAAATAGTCCCAGATGTAGCAGCATAATAGAATTAGTCCCAGATGTACAGTATAATAGAATTAGTCCTGTATGTAGCAGTATAATAGAATTAGTCCCAGATGTAGCAGCATAATAGAATTAGTCCCAGATGTAGCAGTATAATAGAATTAGTCCTGTATGTAGCAGTATAATAGAATTAGTCCCAGATGCAGCAGTATAATAGAATTAGTCCTGTATGTAGCAGTATAATAGAATTAGTCCCAGATGCAGTTGTATAATAGAATTAGTCCTGTATGTAGCAGTATAATAGAAATAGTCCCAGATGAAGCAGTATAATAGAATTAGTCCTGTTTGTAGCAGTATAATAGAATTAGTCCCAGATGTAGCAGTATAATAGAATTAGTCCTGTTTGTAGTAGTATAATAGAAATAGTCCCAGATGTAGCAGTATAATAGAATTAGTCCTGTTTGTAGCAGTATAATAGAAATAGTCCCAGATGTAGCAGTGTAATACAAGTTCTCATGAATGTAGTAGTGTATGAGAAATCGTCCTGGGTGTAGCAGTGTAATAGAAATTGTCATGGGTGTAGCAGTGTATTAGAAATAGTCTTGTATGTAGCAGTGTAATATAAATTGTCCTGGGTGTAGCCAAGTATTATATAAATTTCCTAGGGTGTAGCAGTGTAATAGAACAGTTCTGGGTGTAGCAGAGTATTATATAAATTTCCTAGGGTGTAGCAGTGTAATAGAATAGTCCGGGTGTAGCAGAGTATTATATAAATTTCCTAGGGTGTAGCAGTGTAATAGAATAGTCCGGGTGTAGCAGAGTATTATAGAAATCGCCTTGGATCTAGCAATGAAAATTTAACAAAAATGGTGCAATAAAAATGATATGTGTAGATAAAAAATAAACACTAACTTGTGATGGCATTTAAATAACACAAAGTTCTTTATGTAGAGATTGGCACAAGATGAGAGAGAGAGAGAGAGAGAGAGAGAGAGATAGAGAGAGAAAAGAAAGAGGATTAAGAGTAGTTCATAAAAAACAAACAACAAAGGCTGGTCTATAAGAGAGAAAAAGAGAGCCAAGAAAGTCAGTAAATATTTTATACATACAAACATTTTCAATTGATTTGGAACGATGTATAAATGAGTCAAATAACACTCATTAGATCTGCTCATGAAAGTGAGGGTGTGAGGTGATGCTATGGAGTGGTAAGAGTTGTAGAAATGTGAGGTGTGTGAGAGCTATTTTTTGTCAGCCAATCAAAATTAAAATGGCAAAAAGCCAAGTTAGCATTTCCCCCCCCCCTTTTGTATAAATTAACAAACAACATCTAGGACTAGAATCTAAGTCAAATAGTGACTACAACTGAGTGCTGAGGAAAAAACAAAACTATTTGAAAGTAAGCAAAAAAAAACAACAACAAAAAACAATAACAAAAGAAAACTGAGCCACACATGAGCACACAAGAGACAAAAGAATTTGTCCAGTAATGCTAACAAGCTAACAACAATAAGGGTATTAACAATTAATATGAAGCACTCCCATACATACAAGAATGTACTCAACAAAACAATATTCAATTATTTTCTTTTTCACAGATTTATAAAGACAATGAAATGATAGTACCAATCATTAAAAAAAAAAAAAAAATTTAATTTAAAAACTGCATACAAAACCAGACCCAAACAAAAATGTTTAAAAAAGAATAGTCATAAAAATCAGGTATACAGAAACTCTTACAATTATTCAACATGCCACTATTAATTAGTTTTTCAAATAAAGAACACAAAATAGATCATAAATATAATATTGAAATTAGATATTGTCCAAACTCTTCCAATCAATAATCATTTTGCTATAAGTGATTAATGGTATTATCAAGATGAAGCTTCAAATATAATAGAAACGAAAATTTACAGTTAAAGCTAACCAATCAAGAAGCAGGGGAAGAAATACAACAACTAAAAACATTTCATGCACTCAAGACAATATTGAGGAACAGGGTGACGTGTGTGCTAACACATTCACTTCGTGAGATGTAAAAACTTGGAAAGAATACAAATATTACCAGATCAGTCTACGTATCCATCCATTTCCAATAGCAGAGGCAGAGACAAAAATATGCAACGTCCCACGGTGTTTCCCAGATAAATCAGTCACGTTATCCTAACCAATGACTCAGACCAGATCTCAAATTATCTCATTAGAGTAAAGATAAAACTCTTCCACTGTGAGCCTGCACATTGATGAATTGAGGACTCATGTGAAAGAAGACACTAGTCACATCTTTTCACTGCTGTTTTATGTGTGAAAGGGTGTGGGAACACTTTTCATTGCTGGTTTATGTGTGAAAAAGTGTGGGAAGACTTTTCCCAAATATTATTAAAATGCTTGTCATAGCCATACAATGATACACATTTCTAAAACACTGAATTGAAAAATGCTTTGATACATTTGTTATTTAATGTGTAAGCTAATTCCCATGTGTAATTCTTTAAAATGAGAAAAAAAATGTATGTACAGAAAAATTAACTTCGTACCATCATGGTAATACAATAATGTATTAGCCCTTCAAGTGAAACTTTCAGGTAATATTACTGGAGTAATAGTTTCAGGTAATATTACTGGAGTCATAGTTTCAGGTAATATTACTGGAGTCATAGTAGAATCAAACTTAGTTATAAAAACAGATTGTAAGGCTAAGATTAAAATGAGGCTACATTACTTGTAAAAAATAATTTAAACTAATGTACTATTTCCCTATTTCAACCAACCAGAGAACTTTGTTTTTTATTTTCAAGTAAAATCAGTTTCTATTTCAATTAAAAATAAATACTTTAATTCTATGCAAGTGACATCAAGAATAAAACTGGACACATGGATAAACTCTGAAGCCCTGAAATTGAGGGTTCTGGTTCCATCTGTTTCCTGTTTCTCTTAAAGGTTGAAAGACAAATTTCTGATACCACTTCTTGAGTTTGATCAAATACAAGTTCTGCTTCATCTATTTAATCAGCATGTAAAGAGCCTCTTAGCCATATGATGCTAAGTTATTCACTTAGTAACTGAATATTTCAATTCTCTCAATGCTATGTACATTACATATCTCTTGTGTTCACATGAATGTGAGTCCTAGTGAATAAAACAAAATGACATGACCAACTCTAATGTACAAAGGACACAATGTGTAGGCTGGTATTAAGTTGAGCTTTTATTGAGAATGTCTAGACTGAAGTAGAAAACATCTGGTCAAAGAGATATTCACACAAACAAAAACCATTTTCTTGTACATACTAGCACATTCAAGATGTACCATCAAATCATGAAGTTAACAAATACAATTTTGTGATGATGGTCTACCGACCATGAGTTCTCACTACAGACAAGATAAGTTTTTAGATAAAAATTGTTGGGTTTAAGTGGGAGAGATGGTCCAAGCAAAGTTTTTCCATTAACTTGTATTATAACATTTTTAAACCAAAATTGACTTTGTTGTCATTAAAATAACTATAATAGTCTAATCTGTTGTTTTTTTTTTTTAAATATATTTTCTAATGCTATTGGAAACCAACTTCTGTAATAACTAATGTCACATTACATTTGACCAAATGACTGAATAGGAACATTTCAGTAGCTTGAATTCACAGATGAAACATTTTAACTGGTAACTTTATAAAAATTATTCAATAACTGTTCATAAGCTATTATCACATATATGGTTGAGGCTACAGATGTATTATTCATTAGGCCAATCTAAGTCTCCATAATTAGACCAAAAAAAAAATACAAGTACAGATATACACCTATTTACTTCTTATGATATTTATACTGGATGGGGAATTCCCTAAACTTGGTTTTGAGCTAAAATATTGAAACTTCGATCAATGATTAAAAACAAAACAAAACAACATTTTACATGATGTTAAGTAAAGTTTAAAAAAGATAAATATGGACATTGGCATTAAAATAACCTATTCAAGCAATATGTACATCTTTTGACTTTCAATTCTCAAAATAGAACAAGAATGTGTACACCATAAGGTTTACTTTACTTCTTTGTACATACAGTGCAACAGGAGATGATCTATCCATGTAATACCCAAGGACTTGAAATCCCATCTACAATGTCAATGTTGAAGACTTAGTATGCACTTTGAGGGTTAACAAAGAATGAAGTGGAGCTCTTCAGTGTTGCACTGTTCCTCGAAACTTAGTTTTAACAATGGTTGAACAAAAATAGTAGGGGATATTCAACATAAACTAACCATGTCCTATATGCTAAATCAAATTTCAATGTTGCCAATTAAAAAAAAAAAGGGTGTAAAGCTTAGAAAAGTTGATTCTGCACTGCTAAAAAGTGGGCAAAACAAACAACAACAACTATAGCATATATCAACACGTTCAGTACATTGGATACACCCAAAATGCTAGTTAATTATAGTTGTTTCTGCCATAGATGAAAATATCTAATAAGGGAAAAAGTTCTTGTTTATTGCTATTGCAAAGTTTCTAATAATCCAGTGTCAGAATAGAAAGTGAAGTTAAATTGCCTAAGTCTACATAATTATGTTTTCCAAACCATTCCATGGACCAGATATATCCTGTTTTTGGGCTGAAAAACTTAATACAAGTTTACTGACTAGAGAATGAGTATGCTCTACGTTGGGAACTTGAGACACGTTCACTTGGTGAAAGTGGGGTGTATCTTAATGTATTAACTCAAAAAGTATATCCCTTTGTCTACAACAATAAACACCAGGAACAAGACATATTCATCTATAACTAGCCTCCAGCAGACAAATCTGCCCAAATGAATGGCAGTGTTACAAAAAACTATTTGACTACACATGAGGCTAACATATTTGTACAGATATCTAAGAGATCATTCTTCAGACCTTCTGTTCTATGGGGTAGGTCATGTAAATCTCATCTGCTTCTGAAGTGGACTGGTAGGGTGGTTGGCTTTCCAACTGAGGGGATCAAGAGTACCAGCCTGGAATTTTGAAACTTTGGGATTCCTTGGACATCCCTGAGGCCATCAGACTCTAAAAGGTATCTGACATTAGTTGGGGGAAGGTGGTAAGTCATTGTTGTGGCCAACTGACTTTCTCATTAACCACCAGCCATAGAAACAGAACTATCAAAAAATTTACTTACAGGAAATGAGTAGGAAATAATGACAAGTTCAAATCCAGCCAAAAGGAGTATCAAAATGGAAATGAAATAACTTGTACTCAACAATGCATTGCACATGTCCAACAAATGAATGCCAATCTATTGCACATGTCCAACAAATGAATGCCAATCTATTGCACATGTCCAACAAATGGTTGCAATCTATTGCACATGTCCAACAAATAAATGCCAATCTATTGCACATGTCCAACAAATGAATGCCAATCTCACATGTCCAACAAATAAATGCCAATCTATTGCACATGTCCAACAAATAAATGCCAATCTATTGCACAAAAGTTCAAAGTGATAAATAAAAAGAGCAAATCTAAACAAAAAACCAAGCTATCACAAAGTAAATCAATTGCTGGTATGAAGGATAACAAACTCTCCATTCAAAAAGACTGCCAATAGCACACTAAACTGTGAGCACCAAAGTATTCCTGTATAGCCACCTAGTTAACAAATTCTATCCAAAACCAATTTATCAAATCAAGCCTACAAAAATTTAGTCAGCTGAAAATTAACTGTTTAATTCAGATTAAAAAAAATATATGCCACAAAAATTTGATTGAAAGAAACAGGACACTTTTTATTTATAGTCTTCTCTTCTTAGGTTGTCTAGTCACATTTTGTTTTTTAAATAGTAAATGTACAGATTGATTGTAATGGCTAGTGCTACTACCAATGAGGCAGACAATGGATTTTTAACATTACACCTTCACATCTGAGCAAGCCCAAGGGGGGGGGGGGGGACTTAATTTTGCACTTTCTGGATATGCTTAATATCAAGCATACTAGTCTTTCATGCTTATTACTTTGCAGATTGACTGTCAAATTTTAAAGCACTGAAACTGAAATGCCATGAAAATTTCTGATGGACTATTATACATGTAGTTCTCTTTGGGGTCTTACACTATACTAGAAGAGTCTCAATAATACAAAACAATTGATCACTTGGCATTTTTTTGTTGTTATCCTTCTTGAGCTAATAGTTACAACAAAAGTATTTTGCATTGAGTATATTCTAACATTGTATACATAAAATGGGATGATAAAACTCTTCTACACAGATTTGATTTCAAAAAGGTAAAAGCATAACTGAACTGTAAGAATGTTAAGAAAATGGATCTAAGCCAGGGAGTTAGCCCAAGTTGCTATGGTGCACTGTGTTGCAATGCGTAGGCAATTAAGTTCAACTCAAATATTGACAACAGATTAAAAATAAACAGCATCTGTTATGTTTCCTTTTAAAAACCTATTTGCAGATCTGGGAGAGAAAAAGTGTTCAGCTTTCTCTCAAGGTGGATTGAGCTCACAGAAACAAGTAACATTGTGAGAATACAGTGGAACCTCGGCTAGTGAACAACTTTGATAGCCAACATTTCAGATAACCAAAAAGTTTGATTAAAACTTGCACCGGATGCCCAATAAAATTTGGATACTAAACTGCCACCTCATGACGTCAGAGCAACAGAAGTGGGAAGTCACCTACTATTTTACAGTGTCAGATGAGGTCATGGATCTCCTGGCGGTAAAGGTATTCCCAGTCACACTTATGTGACTTGGTTCTCGCGGCATTATTAACAGGGTGCCAAAGCACAGGTTTATATCATGTGAAGCCATAATTGAGGGGTCAGTGACCATGACAATCTGTGTTGCTCTCACATCCCTGCAGAGAGTCTTTTAATGCTTTACATATCGCCATGGCCTCCACATCAAAATTGCAAACACTATCACATGGTCCAAATTTTTTTTACTGAGTTAGAGCCAGGAAATTCAATGTAGCCTCCATAGCCTGCTCTGTCTATTGAGGCTGTCCCATCAGAAAATGCAAAAATAGCACTGTGGTGTGGGGGTTAAGAGGAGGCATTGATGGTGTCCAATGCCAGTATTTGAAGATTGATAGATGAATAACTTAGCTTAGTGGCATTAGTTCCATTAGTTTTTAGCGAAAGACTGGGGAGAAGATTGGTGAGGCCAGCTTTAGCAGCAAGCCTAGAGACATGATGCATAGAAGATTGAATCTACTAGCTTTCTAGCTGAGAGGTATTCATCCAGTTTTTTTCATCATATTATAACTGTTCTCATTTAAATTTGAAGTTTTTTCATCATATTATAACTGTTCTCATTTAAAAAACATACTTATATAGCCTGAAACTTTCATTTATTAGCAAGTCATCAGGGGCTGGGAACCAGTTAAATTTATTTCCTTTATTTCTTAAGAGAAAAACTGTTTTGGATACCAAACATTTCCAGCTTTCCAGATAGGATTGTGGTCATTAGAAGAGGTTTCACTGTATTTTAAGTATCAGAATTTGTGGTACTACTTCACCTTTGGCAGCCCTATTGGGAGTCAGAATGGAAAATAGAAACAAAAAATGAACCAAATTGTTCACAGGGTGAGGAAAGTGAAAAGGGTAGTCAGCGGGAAGACCTGATTTATGAAACTTTTAGTACTCATCAAGCATCAACTAATTAATAACCCATTTAGATAATAATAATGTATACATAGCAGTGCACAGTCAAAGCAGGCTGGGCTAGATACTTTACATAATGTTAGAGTTAACGAAATGATGAAATTATACACACATAGACCAAAATCATTGAAGACAAAACTACATTGAAGTTCCACTTTCAAATTCCACACTACAAAATATATGTTAATGCCAGCAATTAACATGTGGGACAAGCTCTACAACAAAGTTATGTTAGATTGCACATCAAGTGATCAACTTCAGTCCACACAGTACATCCATTTTTTGTATTTAGAAAATAGATTTATAGTCTTTTTGTTTTTAAATAAGTAATTTTATGAAATAATTTGATTATGTCAGTTTAAATATAGAATGAGGCTAGAGAGTGAGTATTTCATTTCAAATGATATATTGGTTTCTTAAAAAACAAAAAAGGTGTGATATGAACTAGAGCTAAGACACACGACCAGGCAATCACAGATCTGGCTTAACAATGGAATCACTATCAACTGGGGGCTGAGGGCGGAGGAGGTTGGTGTGGTTCTGAGGAGGATGATGTGGAGGAAGAAGATGACATGTGGCGGCTGCGGTCAAAATGTTTCCCCTTGCCCATCTGTGGCTGGCGTATGGGAGCTGGTCGGTGTTGAAGTATGGAAGGAGGTGGCTTTGGCTTGGGCATAACAGGAGGGGGAGCCTGTTTCTGGGGTTGAGCTTTCTGAACCAGGTGAGGGGCAGGCTGCATGTCTAGAGGCTTTGGTAGGACCTCAGGAGGTTGCGCTTTCAATTGGCTTGAAGGTTTCGATCGACAATCTATTAAGGCAGACTTTTTCATTTCCCCAGATATTCGTCCTGAATACTCGGGTTCAGTAATACTTGGGGATAATTTCTTCAGCTTTTCGTTAGCAACTTCAGAATCAAAATCACTTTCACTTTCACTGGTAGTGCAGCTTAGATCACCGGCTGGGTCAGAACTAGACATTGGATCAAGGTTAGTCTTTGCTTGCCAGGACTTAACCAAAGATTTCTTAAATTCAGTTTCTGCATTAGGTGGAATATCTGGAGCAGGGAGGGGGAGGTCTCCTTCATAAGATACCATCATTTCCTCAGGTATGTCCATAATTGGAGGAGGTGGTGGGAAATTGGGCTCATCGTCTTCGTCGTCAGCTTCTCCCTCATCATCAAAATTATCTACCCTCAAACCAGACAGTCTCTCCAACTGCTCTAAAGGTGAGCTATCTTTAGTCTTGTAGTAGTCCTCCTCAGCATTGTATTTTCTACTGCTGAAACTGCCATCTAAAGATCCAAACCCTTCTAGCGTCTCCAAGGGAGATACTTCACGACGTCTACATTCACCAACACTTGTCCTGGAAGGACTGATGCCTTTAGCCGCAGCATACTGCATGTAGACTTGTTTAGCATTACTCTGTGTCTCTTCATCACTTCCATCGGTTGAAGTCATGGAGCTTCCAGAGTTGGTCATGTCACTCTCAGAATTTTGCTGCCTCAGATGTTCCAGTGTCTCCAGCATGTCTCCAGAGTCCACAAGAGCAGCCCCTTCTCCAAATAGGGCTGTTTCACACTCCTCTACAGGACTTCTCTGGGCGGTCATGCTGACATCACTGTGGTAGCTGTGCTGCAGCTCACTGTCTTCATGCCAGCTGACTCGCTTAGGCTCTTTGGGCTTGTCTGAGTCCTCTGTTCTCTTTTTTAGAGCACTTTTCTCAACCACTCCTTCAGACATGATCACTTTATAGTCTGTTGCTTCTTCAGCTTCTTCTACACTCTGTAGTGACCACCTGTTGGTCTTGGGTTTATCTTTTGAAATTTCTTCAACTTTCAGGAGTGTTTCCTCTGCAGGGTCAGGGCGAAAGGTAGAAAAGGTCAGAGGACTTAATCCACTGTTGACTCGGCTCTGTGATGGTGGTGGGCTATCACTGTCACTATAAAACAAGGCTGCGGCAGGAGATGGAAGATCAATGAGAAACTGATTATTATCTGAACTGGAAGTGCTTGACGTGGAATTCCTTCCGGTTGCAGACAATGATGGAGCTCGATGTTTAGGTTTTACGACAGATTTGTTTTCCAAACTTGCTTCACCAGTTATTTCTCTTGAAGAAGAGTCTTGACCTTCTGTTGGCAGTGTTGGAGTTGGAGGCTTTACTGAACTTGTATCTGAAGCATCTGTTTGTTTTGATTTTAAAGACAAACTTTTGGGCACCTCTTTTGTAGCAATTGGGCTCTCAGTGGTGCCTCTACCAAGATTTGGCTGGGGTTTAGACACTTCAAAGAACTGTAGGTGGAATGACTGATCAGGCTTCTTCATTGTTTCATGTAATATATGCTCACCCTCTGGAACCACTGCATCAGGAGAATCATCAGATACAGAAGTTGTAATGACATTTTTTAATCGTTGAGAGCCAGGAATTTTGGGACTATAGAATTGAACTTCATCACTGACTGTTTCATTGTTGATTGACTTTTTCACAAGAACTTCCTCCTTGACATTGCTTGTCTGAGCAGACTGTGAACATTTTACATTGTCTTGGTAAAAGAGTGCTTTAGTTTCATCTATTTTAGATTCGGTAGGTCTTTCGGTAGAATCTAGAGTTTCATTGACTGTTATGGAGGCTTCAGTAGTTTCCTTGGTTCCTCCAATCATATTTTCTTTGGTATAATTTTTATTTGAAGCTGCATCACTATGATCCTCAGTCTTCTGATTTATAGTCCCTTGAGGTTTCCATTTTTTCTCTGGGGAAGAGAATTTTGTTGCCTCTGGTGACAAAGCTCCATGTTCAAGCTGCTTCAGAAAATCTTGTTCAACTGATGGGCTAGTGGTGTCATCAACTGAAGAATAGCTATTTCTAGAGGGAAGTTTATGGACGTTGACAAACTCAATGCGCCGATTCAAAGTTGGGGACTTATCAGAATGGGGCTTACCTCGATGTCCTTCCCCTACTTCTGGGCTCAAACATCTGGTGTCAGGAGTCAGCCTAGACCTTTCAGATGATTCACTGGAGGGAACACAGGTTAATGAAGCTGGTTTGGAAGCAGGACTCAGACTTCTTTGTCGTTTGAGTTTGTCTGCTTCAGAGACTTTGAAAATTGCAGTTTCTTCCTTGTGGCCTTCTAACCTGCGATGAAGGATGTAAGGGATGTCTTCTATCAAGTCTGTCCCTGCTGAGAGCTTCCTATTAGGACCTTGCTCTGCTTCAAGATGTTCTTTCACAGGTGCGCCAGCTCCTACCACATCCCCATTGGGAAACTTTTTATGGGGCACCTCCTTTGGTTTATTAGAGCCTTCTTCATTTCCTTGCTTGGGAGCTTTTTGTTTGACTGTTTTCTCTGATTCCACTTTGTCTCCAGGGCTCTCCGAGGTCATATTAAGAGGAGTCTTCTTCTTCTTACTTTCAGTGGACAGAGGGAAGGAGCTGACCTTTTCTGTGACAGGACTGGACCTGTTAGAGTCTAAAGATGGTACTCTAGATGTTAGTCTCACCTTACTATCCTGCCGGCTTAACGCTGTATCAGTCACACAGGAACTTGGGCTGGCGTCCAAAGCTCTCTTGCCGTGATCCTCCATATACTGCGATGACAGAGGTGGTGGGGGGGATGGAAATGGTGGTGACAGATCGTCCAGCTTGGTTTCAGTGTGGTGCCCCACAATTGATGAACTTACCTTTTTCGACCCGGAATCAGTTTTCCTGTCGACTAAATGGGTATTGGGGTGCCTGCTACCTAAATCTTCAATGAATTTTGACTTTAAGATTCTTATAGGCTTACTACTGACATTTTGACTGGCTGACAAACTAGTGCTGACTGGTAAGGTGCCAGGAGATGAAGAGATAGTGTCAGTGCGTGAGGCTGATGTGGTAATGGAAGAAGAGGCTGTGTCAAGATGTGTGGATGGTGGTACTGGAGTGGATGAAGTAGGTAGAGGAGATGAAGACTCAGGAAGATTATGGATGACATTTACAGATGAAGACAAGTTGGATGTTATATTTGTTAGTTTGAGGTCAAGGTGAGGTCTGGACGTGGTGTGACTAACATGGCCAGAACTGTCACCAGAGTAAACAGAATCATCGCTTATGTTCATCTTTGCATTGCCCTCATCTGTGGTGAAGGAAACACCAACTACCTCTGCAGGACTGGCCAATACCTGTCTGCTAGTGTCAACTGGGGCCACAACCTTATCAACAATATCCACCTCAGGGGCCACAACCTTATCAACAATATCCACCTCAGGGGACATCACTTCATCCCCTTGTATACACTCTGGAGAGCCAACCTCAGAATAGAGACCAACATAGCGAACAGGAGAGTTCAGTTCAGGGGAGAGAAGAGAATGAGCACCTTTAGTTTCCGAAGAGACATGCGATATTCCTGGGGTCACACAAGAACCACTCTTCAGGTCTTCATCGTTGTCCTCGTCATCTGTCATTGCACCTTCTGTTCTGGCATTCACAGCTTCGATGACATCCTGGTCGATGCTAAGGCCATGCTCTAACCGCGGAGAGTTAAGTGACCTGGAACCCGACATGGAGCTATCACTGTGAACATCTACTGACTCAACCCTCATTGCACTGTGCGGTGTACCAGAACTGTCCCGCAAAATACCACTTCCTGGGGTGTGATTGCTGTCTAGTATGTGAGAGCCACTGGAGCGTGACCCTGAGCTGGTGTGCAGGTCTGCAGAGGATGAGTGCATGCCAGGCTTGGAAGAAATCTTTGGAGTGACACTGGTACTACGACTAGAAATGCGTCCACTTGTAGACCTGATCAGAAAAGTAGAAAAATATTTTAGGATAAAAAATTGATATACATATATATTTAAATATGTAATCAAAATAAATCAAATAGCTTCAATAGAGTCATTTTTTTTTATTCTTAAAAAGCAATTCCAATGTAAGATTTCATCAATCCTTTAATACAAGATTAGTCTAAATCCTTGCAAATTTCTATATTAAATTTGTGACATTAATAACAATGTTTTGCAGAAATGAACATAATAAGCACCTATCATTGTTATGAGAAATTATGAAATCTCAAGTATTCAAAACATTTTTTTTCAGCCCTCCTTAAAAACATACAACTTACTTTTAAATTCAACATTATTAAGTTTATGGAGAGAGAGGGTCAACAGATCATGTGTGGGGCCCCGAGTTCAACAGAAAAAGGGATAGGTAAAGGTGGTGAAGGGGGGAATTATACTCATATATTACATGATTTGATAACAAACATGATAAATGAAAGTGGCTAGTTGTTTATGAGCCAGCCCATTAAGTACTCAGGATAAGGTTCTAGATCCTTTTAATTAAAATCAAATGTTACCTAACTGACAATTATCCGAGTCATAATATCCATTGAGACCCAAACCCATTTAGGTTAGGTTTCATCGGCCCATAATTGCGAAAGTCAACAAACCAGTTGAAGGTTAACAACTAAAGTGTTAAAATATGGAACGAAATCAAGAAACTATATACTTTGTTTTGACACAAGCTTGACTGGGCCTGTCTTGCCCCTACTAAAGAAAGCACAACACAATGTAAATACTAATGAACTTACGTTCTAAACATCCAAGTTTGGAATGGAGCAAGGAATCAAAACAAAAGCATACAGTTATTTTGAGAAAAAAAAAAAAAAAGAAAAGTAGATAGAACAAGTAATTATTCAATTTAACTAGATCACCTCTGAACTCTGACCCCTAACAAAAAGCCATGAACATAATTGACAAAATCAATTGATTTTCTCTTCTTTTTAAACAAAAAAATAAAAAATAAATAAATAAAGGACTTTTTTTTTTCAGCAGGTGGAACTAGTAGTGTTGGTGTTACAGGAATTTCATTTATGCATCAACTTTTATTTTTTGGGTTTAGTTCCATTTTTCTATGCTGTTCATTACTGTAAGAAAACTTGCCCTAAATAAACTAAATGAATTCTAAAAGTTGAAATGGACACAGACACAATACAGTAGTTAAAAATACTTTGTTCATTCTCAAACATAAGGCTGTGTCTTTGATCTGAAGATAAAGGATGAGTGCAATGTCTCACATGACTGCGCATACCCCATAGCAATCTGCATATTTTCCCCCACGTCTAATGGAGACAAAGCTGTTGTCTGCCCGGGGGGGGGGGGGGTCTATGTACGTTTTCTTCTCATCACTTTTTAAAAACAGTATTTTATACAATTAAAAAAAAAAATTCTCTTCAAGTTGTTCTTTCATTCCTTCAGATAGAATTTAAACTAGATCTGTCAACATAAACGGCACATAGCTAATATGTTGTTAATCCTACTCACAAAGTGGTTAAACCTAACATGCACTTATATACTCACCTTTCAAAATGGGGACGTCTGCCAATGTTTTCCCTGACATATTCAACAAGCTGTTTTTGTGTCCTTCCACAATACCTGGTCCAAAATGACATTTTATATCTTATTAAATTACATTTAAATAAATCTAAAAAATGTAACAAGTACTATAATCAAAAAGCTGTTCCTATTGAAATGTTCCAGCAAAACACTGGGAGGTTTTGGTCTTTTTTGAAATACTAAAATAAATAGACCTTGTATACAGAACTTGTATTTTTTCTTCAAAATCTCAAAGCGGAGAAAATTTAGTCATCATATCTACAAAAACACAAACTTTTAAATATAGTTTTATTTTATTTTATAAATAACAGATATTACTTCAAAAGGAATTGTTTAGTAACATTTTTTTTAAAGCACCATGTTGTGTTTTGACAAGATAAAAAAACAAGAAAGATCCAAGTTTATTTTTTTTATTATTCTACATGAAAGATATTTTCCCTACATTGAGGACAAGATTTGATAATCAGTGGGAAAAGTTTTTACTGCATCTCAACGATGAGAAAAAGACACAAGAACATGACCAGAACTAACAGCAGCAGACTTGATACATGAGGAAGAAGATATAGGACACCTCATTACAGATCAATTCATTTTATAGACATTTTTCTGAACTTTATTAAATACTTTCACTCTCCAACCACTCTTTTTCTACCTCCTACAAATAGCAGTAGTTCATCAGCAGAATCCTAAGTACAAAGTAAATATAACTTTTTAACTTTCAATAAAACAGTACAAGGCAAAAGATACTTCTTCAAAAATGTTCAACAAATCAAAAGTCGTAATAAATTCACATAACTCTTACAGTGCAAATTTTGATAGAAACTATTGAGTCTTCCTAAACAAACAAAATTTTGCAGGGTGGCTAGAGTTACAAAAACTAACGTAAGTTTTTGATTTTATTATATAATTTAACATATTTGATTTTATTTTGAAAGAAAATAGGTCTCCTTCATCAGCAACTCTAGTGAAGCTACTCAACGAGAGAAACCCTGCACTGAAAGAGTTAATGCAAAATGAGTTAAGAGCTCAGTGTACCTGAAGGAAGACCCTCGGCTGACCACCCTGGTCTTGTTCCGCGGCACCTTAGCCACCACCTGGCATCGAAAGAAGGCGTGGTGCTCTATGCAGCGTTTCCAGAACAGCTTGCATCGGTCTCTGGTGTCAAAGAAAAACTCCACAGTGTCCTTGTAGTAACCCTAGAATGAGACAGACATGGCAAAGCTGAGACAAGACAAGAGTGAAGTCTTTTTTTACTGGGCAGCGCCAGTGATCCCCAAACTCGGGTGGCAAGTGTGAGAATAACTGTTCACATTCTTTAAGAACAAAATAAATAGTCCAACCATTCTAGCAATGTTTATAATTGTAGTTAAGCATGGTAGGGGGAGTGAGTTATATTGAGGCTGTATACAGAAGTAATGCCAACAGGTTATCTTAATTAATGGTGAGACTAGGAAGTGGGAAGCGTGGTCGAGAGGCTAAGTGCGCTTGAACTTGGCTACCTAGAAGGGAGCTCGAGGTTCGACACCCGACTCGGGCAGAGTTGTGTTTACTGAGCGCCTAAAGGCAGCACGGAAAACCAACTCCTAGATACCCCCTCCCCCCACTGGTCCACAAATGAGATTGGACCAAAGCGCTCTGAGCATGCTATAAGCATGAAAGTAGCGCTATATAAAAGCTATAATAATTCTAACCAATCATGAATTTGGGAAGTAATTCTAGCCAATCTTACTTTGGGAAGTAATTCTACCCAATCATGACTTTGGGAAGTAATTCTATCCATTCATGACTTTGGGAAGTAATTCTAGCCAATTATGAATTTGGGAAGAAATTCTACCCAATCATGAATTTGGGAAGTAATTCTATTCAATCATGAGTTTGGGAAGTAATTCTATCCCCTATCATGATTTTGTGAAGTAATTCTATCCAATCATAAGTTTGGGAAGTAATTCTATCCAATCATGTTTGGGCAGTAATTCTATCCAATCATATGTTTGGGAAGTTAATCAATTACAATCTTGCATACAGGTTGGTTTTACAGTTATAAGGGATCCAAGTCAGCTACTTTGTAATTAACTCTAGTGAATTTAATGCTGGGAAATTTGCAAAGTTCATTGCCTTGTATTTATTTTCTGTGATGTGCATTTTTACTAAACCATTCACAGAGCAATTGTCAGTAATTTTAATATTTAATATAGCTTATTATCAAGTTTTATGAAAAAACAAGGTTGTGGCAGTCAACAGAAATAAGTTCCAATTTTCTACAAAATACTCTGAAATGGTAACCTCTGGCTGGCTCATGTGCCTTAAAAACTGCCTCTATTGACAGGGGCAGATACCTGGTGCCCCTTCAACTACACTTCTGACTGATGGAGCTTGTCAGCCAAGGGAAGGTTAGTCTGATTTTAAAACTCCACTTATTTTATTTACAGTGCTAAGGTTTCAGATGTCAACCTTGAAAAATCAGTAGTGGAACCCCTTTAACCCCTGCAACTCTAGACTATCCCTCCAACAGCTCCTGCGAATGAGCTCATGCCAAAAGTGTTGTATAGCATGATTCCTTTGATATGACTCCAGCACTGGGCAACACTTGATCCTATTAACCAAGGCAGAGAAATGTGCCCTTTTAAGTCTGGGTGCATCCACTGTCTCTCAATACAGTAGTCATGTAATGTATAAACAATGCTTAAACTTTGACTAATAGTACTGCCCACAACATGGGCTGTAGAACAGTACAATGCTTTTTCCTTTCAAAGCAATAAAAAAATAAAATCATTTAAAACCACTAGAAAAAGCTTTCTCAAAATTTCTGACACTCTATTCCTACTTCTCTGAAAGAACTACACAAGTAGGCCAATGAGGTATGCAGCCTAAAGATAGTAAGAAAAACATCCTAACTAAGAGACAAACTAACCCAATTACATTCAATAGTGGTGAACTAGTTAATAAATATCAATGACCCAGAATACTTTGTATGTTCAATTTTTATTACATTAAAAAACAATTTATGGAGTATTTATTTAAAATAATGAAAACCTACTGTGAAATGAAAGCCTTGATTCAATTTCTTATTTAAAAAATGCACTATTATTATCGACATGGTTAAAGCATGCAAAAAGATGTACAGTGATGCCCAAAATACAGCCTGTGGGTCAGATACAACTGGCGATGTGGTTTCGACCAGCCCATCACAACATTGGCACAAAATGTAGAAAATAAAAGGATATTAAAAAAAAAAAAAAGGTTGAAAAATGTATGTTCTCTATGTTTAGACTCTCACTTTTTTTCTTTGATGGATTTCAATATAATCTATTGTTTCATAATATTCATGTTAATTTTTTTTCTATAAGAACAAAAGGTTTATTTTTTTCGGTGACAAAAATTGACAGTTGTTTTAGAGTTTTGGACATTTCTGCGGCTGTCTTGAGCTAGCTATGGCCTGGACATCTCTTGTGTGTAACACAAGTGCATCTTTCTGCATCATTTTGGTTTGTGTTCTTTTGACATCAACATGATTGGTGCCATTCCATGTAAAAGAGCCGAAGAAAATAAAATTGGATGTTGAAACTTCCAGGAAAAGGGGACAAATATTTCTTTTTTGTGGAACATAATAAGCCAAAAAGTTTGATTTGTACAGATAATGTGGCTAAAAAAACCCCAGCATTGTTGTTTTGAGCTGCTAAAAACATGATCACTAAGTTACGCCTACAGTTGAGCGATTGACAAAAATATTAACCAAGAAGTCAAGAAAATGAGTCGGCTGTAATGGAGGCTACAGAGTTGCTCACATTTTAAGAAGAGAAATGAAGCATAAAAAAAGTGCTTGCAGCAGTGATGATTGCAGCAGTGATGGAATAAAATCATCCTTAAAAAAATGCAGTTGAAGCTGTCAGCCATGACTATTGCAAAATGAGTCGAATAGACGATGTTGGTGAAAATCTCCATTTAAAACTAAATGACAGAGCAGCAGATTTTGAAATAATTACTATTGCCACTGCAGAGTGACATCAACTGGAACTGATTGACTTACAAAGCCAGACTTCCCTGCTTGAGAAATTTTGAGCAATGCTGACAAATGATTTCTAGGTCCTTCACATTTCTGAAAACAATTGCTGGGTATGATCACAATGTTTACAAGCACTTAATTTAGAAGAAAAGCTAATTCCGTTATAACAAGCAATGAAACTCTTGTTAGATAATTGACTTTTGGGTGTAAGTAGGCCTACTGGAGCAATGGGACTGTAATAAAATTATTAAATATGGTTTATTCTCTATTTCATTTTTTGTAACTTTCCGTTAATGTGGCTGCGAAACGAGAGTCAGAAACTGAAATGGTCCAACGGCCATACAAGGTTGGGCATCACTGATGTAGCCAATCTTATAACTTATTTTTTAAATTCTTAAGACAAAGAAAAAACTGTATTAGAAGTTTTCAAGTCAATTGTTCATCATTATATTTGAACCAATTAGTATTAAAAAACAAAATAAAACAACTAATCATGCTACAAAACGTTTGATTGAAGTGTGATTAAATAAATATGAATAAATTTGGTGATGATTAGGTTAGGATGAATGGGTTATGCCATGGTTGGATGAAAATAGCCATGCCTGGTCAGTCAAACATAAAATGGTACATGAAATCAGTAAACGCTTTCTAAAGAAACTTAGGTCTAGCACAGATATATTTTAGAGCACTAGTGGTGCATGAATCATTGGATTAAGGTGGAGCCTGCCTAGTGGCATGGAAAGAAAATAGAAGTTTACTTTGATAATGTTGGACAAAAAAAACAAAAACAACCTTTGGACTACATGCACTACCATTACTGTTAAGATAAACTCTAGCTACTACAGAATCAACTAGTCAAATGGCTATTGTAAATTAGTAATAAGTTCGAGAAGGAATGATCCAAATTCAGTTTCCTTTTTTTTCCCCCGGTGAGTTTTAATATTCAAAAATAAAACAAAAAATGTTAGTAATTAATTTAAAGTTAAAATTTCAATCAATTAATTCAATCTGTGTTGATTTCTCATGTATTGTTTAGTTTTGTATTCAATTTCTGAAGGCAGCTCCACATTGATATTGATATTTTATTCTATATGAATTCAACCATTTCCCCAGCTTCAGTTGCATACACAGAAATTGAATGCATTAATTTGTAACAACCTGTTATGAAATAAACAACTAAGGAAATAAACAACTAAAAAAATAAACAACTAATGATAATGTCAACATTCATGCCCAAACTAGTTATATACCATACAGTACCAAAAAAAAAAAAAAGTTAGTCATACAGTGAATAGTCATCAAGATATGAGCCGCCGCCCTGTGGCAAGAATGAAATCTATAACAATATGACGTCAACCTCACAGCTATTATAGAGACATAATGAACTGTCATTAAGCCAAACAGACATAACAAAAAAAAAATCCACATATCATTTGCCTCTAATTCAAAGCCCAACCTACACAGCACTACAAAGAATGCAATTAGAAACATATACGTGACATATGGACAAAATGTTAACATCAAAAAGCAGAAACAATGATATGAGTTGACAAATAAAAATGCTGTACGAAAAATAAGAAAAGGTACCCTTGAAGATTTGGTCGGCGTATGGGGGAGTCCATCCAGTCCATGCTCCTAAGGGGAGGGAAGAGTGTAGGACACAAAGAGTTGATCATGAATACATTGAATGCTTAGTGAACCTGAAGTTGACTTAATATTAGCTCTATTTGTTCATTCATCTTGAATCAAAATTGACTACATTTGGATACAAGGACAACAAATACTTTCTACACAAGATACACAAACACTTTAATCTCTCACACAGAAATGACCAGACATTAAGAGGCAGAGCATTTTAGCGATTTGTACCTCATTGGAGGGATTCAGTGGAACCTAGGCTAGCAAACGTCTTAGGTAGCAAACATTTCCAATAACAACCAAAAAATTAGTTAAAATTTGCACCACACGCAGAACACCCGGGGTGCAGTGGCTGAGTGGTTCAGCGCTTGGCTTCCAAACCTGGGGTCCTGGGTTTGAATCTTGGTGAATACTGATTTTGAATTCTGGGATTTTTAGGGCGCCCCTAAAGTAAACCAATGCAAATGAGTACCTGATTTTAGTTGGGGAAAGTAAAGGCGGTTGTTCGTTATGCTGGCCACATAACACCCTGCTCGTTAACTGTTGGCTAAATAAACAGATGACCTAAACATCATCTGCCCTATAGATCACAAGATCTGAAAGGGGTACTTTACTTATATTTACAGAACACCCAGGTCAATGTCACATAATCTCATGGAGGTGGATTCCCCTTTAAGCAGTAGTTCTACACCTTTCCCCTACACCTCCACCCATCCACAATCAAATTGCAGTAAGAATGGTACGTTTTCCTATGCTTAATATGTGTTTTCGTAAGTTCAAATGCATTCTTTAATGTGTAATTTAACTCCCATTATATTGTATTACAATTGTTCTCATTTAAAAAACTTATATAGCATATAACTTTCATATATTAGCAAGTCAACGGGCTAGAAACCAATTAAATCTATTTAATTTATTCCTTCTGCGGAAATTTTTTCAGATACTGAACATATTGGGTAGTGACCAACTTTCCAGAACGGATAGTGGTCATAAGCCGAGGTTCCAATGTACATTTAAAAAAACATCCACACAATTATTATAGGTTTTAAATAATATTTTCATTAATTATGTTGTTTTTTTAAATTCCTAACCGTTGAACTTTTGTGTTTTTCAGTCTAATAAAATGATTAATTATGTTCTCAACCAAAAAAAAAATTTAAAGAAACACAACTGAAAAATCTTTCAGTTCTATTGTTAACGTATGTATAAGTTGCTTGTAAATAAATAAGTTTTTCTAATCAGATTTTATGTTTATTTTAAATCATGACAAGAAATATTTGAACTCATCTCTGCAGATAGAAAATGACTTAAAAGCACTATCATGTTACATCTCAGACAATCTTTCCTGTCTTTATCAATACAAGTAATAAATTCTGCATTACAATACAATAAATGGCAGACAAGTTGAGCAAGAGTCACACACACAAACCAACAAACAGACAAACAAAACCAAGCAAATCAAGAGGAGACAACCAGTACAAAAATACATGAAAACAGGAAAATTAGATGCAAAATCAATCAAAGATAGGCAGAGGAAACCTGGCAATCTTAATTTCAAATCAGATGATCAGAGAATCATTAACAAAAAAATTGTAATATATTTTATTTTTTTAATGAAAGAAAATAGCACTAGGAGATACAGAAATTATTTTTACCAGTGCGTTTCTGTTAGATTGACAAATTGATTTCATTGTTTGAGTTTGTTGTATACATCACTAGCAAAAATATATTGACTGGTAATGTTATTAAAGCATCCCCTTAGTCTATATTCATAAGTGTTTCATATTGAACAGACTGGAGATAGGAATGAATTCCATGTACAGAAATACAACACTGTTTTGTGTTTTGCTAGAAAATCAAATATCTGCAATACACAGACTAAGTGTGGACAAAACTATGTCCAGACTAAGTGTGGACAAAACTATGTCCAATAAAACATTAACAGAAATACAATTGGAAGCTCGTTTCACCCAACTTCACCGAGTATACACATTCCAAAGCTCTCACTAACTCAATTAAAATAGGCAGCGATTATACACTTAAAATAAGCCAACGTTGAATACAGCGATGCTTGATATAACATGGCTGACATATAATTACAACACAACTCAAACAGTAACAAATACATTTACAAACACAAACTTCATAGTCAGATAAATTATATTTATCGTCATCAAATTCTAATCATTTACAGCTATTTAATTCTAGATCTAAAACTTTGTCTCTCTACTAACCAATGCAATAATTAGTTGCATGCTAAAGAAAATATTTTCCTCAAACAAGAACTCTACTCCCAGAAGAATTAGAAAAAAAAAAAAAAAAACCCTCACCAGTTTCCTGCAGGAACATAATATTGCTCATTAAAGTTTCTTCCTAGACTCACTCAAAACTGCATTATGGGATTCTCAATGAAACTTCATTACATTTTAAACATTCAAGTAATCCACTGAGAGGCATTTTTGTTTCATATTCCACCAACAGTAGAGAAAATATTTTACAATAAAACATTTTTTTTGTATATTTAAACTTGAAAGAAAAAGTTAATGGAATTTTGTTCCAGAAAATAGATTTTTTTTCATGTTTCAAATGCGGCTTGACTGACACTGTGTAGCAGAGATCTAATTAAAAATGAGGAGAAGACAAAATTAGCTTCTTCTGGCTAGATGATAATGAGTTAGTTTATACTGATCTCCCTTGCTAGAATATAAGTAAAAACCCAACTTAAAAAAAAAAAAAAAATATGCTATACAAATTATCAATAAATACTAAACTAAATACAATAATTGCAGTAAGTGCCAATGATTGAAATCAGCTAAGAAAATGTGTAAAAGTTTGTCTATGTTTTATGTTTTATCCATTTTACTGAAAATAAAAAAATTGTTGGCTTCATTAAAATGTGTACAAGACAACATGAATTCTGGACAAAGAACAATAACTTGCACTTCAAGCAAAACAAGACTACAAAAAGCCTTCCAAGAACATTGGCCAGGACTATATTTCAATTTATGTTGACACAACACGCTGTACATACAACTGTCGGGTAAAGTTACCACTTACATAGGTGTCAGCGTGGAGCTTGATCAGGAACTTCTTGCGTTTGAAACTGAGCTTGCGAACCTTGGCCCATGAGAAGGTGTTGATTTTGGTGTATTGCTGGAAGACAAGAACACCCAAGTGGGCGACGGCCAAGTTAAGACATACACCCTCGTGGTCCTGTACAAAGTGAGATTACACAATAAAAAGTCAAACCTTGTATAAACAGGAAAATATTCGAGCATCTTATTTAGTCAAGTAGTTCCCCTTTCAGACCTTGCGATCTATAAGGCAGATGATATAAAGATCATTTGTTTCAGCGGCCTACTGTTAACAAAGGTGTCATGTGGCAAGAACACCAACCAACTACCTTAACTTTTCCCCAACCCATGTCAGGTACCCAATAGAGCTGGGTTTTGACTCAGAGGCGCCCAAAGTTAAAGATATTAAAAATCCAAGTCTTCACCAGGATTCAAACCCTGGTTTGGAAGCCAAGCACTTTACCACTCAGCCACCGCGCCTCGCTTAAATGGTCAAGGCACTACAATATTTTATTTTAACATGAAAAAGAAAATACTTAGGAAACCAAAACTAATGCTAATTTTTGGAAGTTGAAGTGTTTTGTTATATGAAAACTCAAGATTTTGTCAATGTTAATCAGTGAAATTATGGATACAAATTAAACCTGAGTTCACTAAAATACTGCTCTACAAATCATTGGTAAAGAATGTTAGACAAGACTATCACACTGATAGAAAATGAAAGTCTGTACTTCCCAACATTTGCTATTGACAGAACTAAGGGTGGCAACAGAATTAAGGGTGTCACTGTGGATAGCAGACAGAAAAATGACTCTACCAAACACCCTGAAAAAAGAATGAACTTAAGCTGTCCCCTTACCTTGGCAGTCTGCATTTTAATCCCATACAATTCCACCTTCCTAGCAGTGTCCAACAGATTTAGATCTGCTTCAGATGGAGACTCACCTCTAGAGATAATACAATGGATCCATCAGATAGAAATAGTTATAATTACTTAATTACACTAAATAAAAAGTACACACAATAGGTCTTAATTTTAAAGGGGAATCCAGCTAGCTAACAAAGTAAACCAGCAGCTTCGCAAAGATAATTTTTTTTTCGCCCTTTCCTTTTAAGTTGAATTGCCCATATTAGTAAATGCTTATTAAAATCAATTGCCTCAAGTAGTCTATGTTATGTTTTTGACACTGTATTGAACCCAATGTTTATGTTCTTTTGTCTCACTCCTATCTAGACTAGTTCAATGTCAAAAATTCTGATAATCTCAGTGGTCAGTGTTGTACCATTAAATAGCGTAATGTCCATTATGATCTATGTCCTACACTTACATATGTTGCTTGTGATAGTCCATGACCTTGGCCATGAACTGGTGGCTTTGTAGATGCTCGGGCACAAATTTGAACACAGCTAGGTAGGTGGGATCAGGGCACTCTTCCAGATCGAAATCTCCAATCTCGGCCTGGACAATATATGAGGCCAGCAACGCGGCGGTGTTTTCACTACAGCGTAGCTCCCCTCGTAGTAAATCCTTGCGGACTTGTAGTGCAAAGAGGTATCTGAAGAACAAAATTCAATGAATAACTACATTTTTAGAATAATGCTTCCAAATAGTTTTTAACACTAATAAAAGAGAGTTGTAAACATTGGCCACACTTGATGAAAGCTGCATAGGAGGCCCAAACAAGACAGTGGCCCTTAAATCCTTCTATAGAAGAAAAATTATATGGAGAACTGCTTAACCACTGCACAGTTCATCTCAGATATAGGATTACTGGTCTGAACCTTTCATAAAAATGAGAGGAAAGAAGAAAAACTTGAAGAAAGACTTATTTCATCTATTTTCTAGACCTTTCTCAAAATGTAAATCACATATCTATGCTTCGTTTTCATTATAAAACGTAACTGCCATCTTTGGTCCAAACAAATGTATGCTGCTCATTTCCAATCAGAACCTTAGGATGGCACTAAGTTAAGAGGTATGGAGAAAGAGAACTGCTCAACAAGAACTGTAACTCTTGAACACCAACAGTGTTTACTAGACAAAGGGGCGGGACAGTATTGTTATGCTGGAATTCAAAATTGGGGCTTTTTTTTTCATTGGTCCCTATCACTCCAACTTTTTTTATTTCTCATTCTGATATTATAACCCCAGCAATCTTCTACAGCATTCACTCTGTAAGACCTACAAGTCATTTACTTTAAAGGCCTACAAATCATTTACTTTATAAGGCCTTCAAGTCATTTATTTTAAAAGGCCTACAAGTCACCTTCAAGTCATTTTCAGACTCAGAATTAAGTTGTTTCTAAAATTGAAGTTAGGATACTGACTTAGAAAAGAAACCACCTTAAAAAACTTGGTTTCGTGCAGTACTATATAAGAGTTGTTACAGATAAAATATTCAGGTTAGGTGGAAGTCCCTCTGTGTCAGCTTAAGGTCCATTCTTGAAGGTTTCAAGTGTGAGTTGGGGACAACTGGTTCTTGTACTAGCTCAATGATACAAACAACTAGCTCAATCAATGATAAACTGAGGTGAAATGTACAACTTGGTAATCCAAGACTTTAGTTTGGCAATATGTAAAGAAAACAAAGTAATCCAAGACTTTTCTATCAAGTTATTTAGAAATAAGTGAAGAGGATTTAACAAAAATGCATGTTGTACTTTCAAGACCAACTTCAAATCTTAGTGAGAAGTGGTAAGTACAACTGATAAGTTACAACTCTTTTTAACGAATTTCTTTAAAAAAAAAAAAAAAAGGATAGGGTTTGTATTAAGGATTACTGGCTACTGAAATAAATGTACTGTAAAGAAAGGGGTCAAGAAGCTATTAAGGAATGGAAAGAAAAAAAAAAAGAGAGATAATGCCAGATAAACATGACAATGGTATGTTAAAAGATGGTTCCCGTGTTCTCCTTGACCCACTGACCCAATTTACCTGGTAAGCTCATCCTCTAGCAGCCCTGGATCAGGTGTGTAGAACTTGACACAGAAACGAAGTGGAGTGTCTGGGGACCCGATCTGCTTGAGTACCAGCTTATCTTTATCTAACCAGCACTGGATGGAAGAAACCAACAACAATTAACTTCTACTAAGATGGGGGAGACACTAAGTGCTGCAATAGTAACATGGTCAACTTAAGTCAATATTTAAAGTAAAACAATAACAAATAGCACACGCAGTTGAGAACAACTCTGATTCTGTTTTACAAGCTTCGGATGTTCCCTTTCCCTTTTTAGGGTGCCCCAGAGTCTATCAACTCTAATGGGTACCTGACATTGGTAGGGGAAAGTAAAGATGGTTGGTGGTTGTGCTGGCCACATAACACCCTCGTTAACCGTCGGCCATAGAAACAGATGACTTTGCATCATCTGCCCCTACAGATCACAAAATCTCTAACAGGATGGCGGCTGGCAGAGATCGAGCTTGAGACAATCAAGACGACAGTCCAGAGCGCATACCATGCGACCAGGCCTCCAGTATGTTCAGTGATTGTTGATAATGCCATTTCAGAACAGGTTTGTTTATGATCTCAAGTCTTAATGTGCCAGATTCGCCCTTTCAGTTGCATCCCTTGGAAAACATTTCACTAGGTACAGAGTGCAGTGCAGTGCAAATGATCTGATAAATTTAGATCAGTGATTCCCAAAGTGGTCTATATAGACCCCCAGGGGTCTACAAAGACTTCCAAGGGGTCTACGAAAGTTAAAAAGGGAATTGGGGTCTATGAGATGTGCTCGGGGGTCTACAATAAAGAATCGCAATTCAGCATGTCATGACTTTATGGTTTGTACCTTAGAAAATCCTTAAAATTTTTATCCTGCTGATTAAATGAAATATTGTTTTATTTAATTTGATAACTATATTTAAATAGTGTAGTTTTGTCTAGTTATAAATTTAACCAAAAGAAATGTAGACTGTACATCGTTAAGTATTTGAAATTGAACTTCATTACTTCCTAGTCAAACAAAGAGTGTTAATGTGCCATTTTTTATGATGCTATAAAACAAATTAAGCTGTAGGATCATTTGAGATGATGCCACCCTGATAAAAAGATAAAAGTTTGCAAAACTTTAAACACTCAAAGATAAAGTTCAGAATACACTCACAGAAATCTCTCTTTGACCTGATATTGAGAAGATGATGATTATAGTTAAATATTTAAAACCTCACACGATATTGATTTTTACCAGCCGTTGAAGAAATTGTAAAAAACTCTTACACAAACTTATATCATTAAAAGAATTTCATGTTTGGGTTTTGTGGCCGGTGTCTTGTTTTGGGACTCTTGATGAAGAATGCAATTTTGAAGACATGGTTGGCATTCAATGGTTCCAATTTTAAGCTTCCGGAACATATATTTTCTCATTATAATGTATACGGTTCTGATGTGAACAGTTATAGGTGGCCCTATTGGATAGTTTATAAAAGGTTTCATCTTCCTTGTATATCGAACGAGAGCTTGTCCATTACTCGTTTTAACAATTCACTATTTAGTTTCTTCATTTCTTCCGGATAAGAGTTCAATGTTCAAGAGTGTGCATTTGCTTTCTCACATTTGGCAAGTCTGTCAGCCTTCTATGTCCTTCTGTTTCAACATTGGAGAACAGTGTTCTTGCTGTTGTTGTGCTTGACAAGGTCACACAATTATGTTTTGTACAAAATCTTTTGGATGCTCCTTCAGATTATGTGGATAATTACATCCTAGCGGCCTAGTCCAAACCTCCCGACGAGAGAAGCGAGCAGGCATGGTGACAACCAGACGTCAGCCCAGGCATCATGAGTTGTTTTATTTAGGAAGCATCAGAGTTTGTCAAGCATTGAAGGACTATTTTTATATTAGTCACGAAATAAATTTAACTGTTTGGCGAACTTGGCTGATTCGCTAGCATGGTAGCTGTTAGCTCCAGTGCTCCTATTTCTTCTCTGTGGTTGTCCTAGAGCTAATCAGTTACAATGAACTTAATTTTTAAATTATTTTTTCTCCATTTGGCCGTTCAATGAGTATTTCAGCTCCTCCGTTAGTGGAGAACCATCCATGCAAACTTTGACTTATCGGTTGTTAGGGCGATGGATTTGTAGAAGAGTTCACTAAATTCTTGAGCTCTGTTGGAATATAGTCAAATATTTCTTTCTTCTTACATAAGTCTTTGCCAACCTTGTCTGGTAATGATTTTTTTATTCAAATTATTATGGCTCAATGAATCCACGAAAAACTGCTCTTTGTGAAAACCTTTACCGTGATACTTTAGGCACATTTATCTTTAATGTTTTGAAGAACTACTTCATAAAACAATAAATCCGTATATGAAAAATTATCTCCGTAGCAACGGATGGTGAGCTTGCAAGCCTTTAAAAACAAATGTTTCCAATGTGTTTGATGATTGTATGCTGTACATGTTAACTATTAAATAATGGGTTGAAATTTGAATTTTGTTAATAAATTTATTTTAAAAAATAGATTCAACTTAAAATGTAGTTTTAAATTACTTTTTCACTCCTCGTGTCACTGGTTAGATATTATTTTAAACAAAATGTGTCATTTGAAATTGATGAATTTTCAAAAATTCAATATAACTTAAGCAGGGGGTCTACGGAAAACCAGAAAACATGGCAAGGGGTCTACGAGACAAAAAAGTTTGGGAACCACTGA
Organism: Biomphalaria pfeifferi; assembly: GCA_030265305.1. Lineage (NCBI taxonomy): Eukaryota > Metazoa > Mollusca > Gastropoda > Planorbidae > Biomphalaria > Biomphalaria pfeifferi. The sequence goes on from JASAOG010000132.1 coordinate 1,546,832, forward strand.
TTTAGATCAACTTAAACGAAGGATGACGTCACAGATAGCAGACGGCATAAAAATGTCGGTCCGTATTGTTTTTATGTGCATTTTTCGTCTTTTGAAGCCGCCATCTACTTTTTTTTTCCTGAGCTGCCCTAATTGATTTATTTTGGACGTTTGTGGGCCAACTGAATATTATTGAATAGACTCCACTACGAGGTCACAAGTCAATGCAGTAATAGACCAATGTTTGAATTGAATAGCCCTACAAACTGGAACCATCAACGATTTGCTGAAAACTAGAACTAGTGAATTGATCCTATAGGGCAGTGATGGGAAAACTTTTTTTAGGAGCGGGCCAAAAACTTAAAGAAACAATTTTGGCGGGATATATAGAAGTCAATTATTGGAATATAGATAGTCCTAATGAACGACCTTTGGTGACATAGCAAATGTGACACACTTAATTGTTACAATATTACTTACATGGTTTAACGCGTGGTCATTGCTTTTTATTATTTTTAGGCTATAACAAAACATGTGGCGGGCCATAAAACTTTTGTGAGGGCCGATTTGGCCCACGGGCCGTAGTTTGCCCATCACTGCTATGAGAGGTGGAAGTAAGAGCATTAGGAGCAATAAGTGGTTCAAGGCATTTGTAAAGTTAGCAAATCAAATCAAACGAATATCTTTACTCTCAAGACATTTCCAAAGAACAATTGCTGTATGGGGGGTCAGAAATCCTAGCAAATCATTTTTTTACGAGGTTGTTCATTAAATAGCATCTATCTTTTTTTTGGTCCAAGTCTACATCCAATCTGTCTGCGGTTAGTCCACGTCCGTAGAGACTGTGGCCAGCAACACGAACCCAACACTTACGTCATCTCCGTTCTGGTTGGTGTACTCCAGGTCAAAGTAGTCTGCTTCCAACAGCTGAAGATGGTTGACCACTGCGTCCCATAGCAGCGAGCCGACACCTTTCACCTAGACAAAAGAATAAAACAATCGAAATTAAAAAAAAAATACTTTTAATATAATAAAAATAAATAATTTAAGTGTAAGAACTTCACATTTACAGTCGCATATGTCAATACTGGTAGATTTATTTTCCTTTTCGATATCAAACAAAATTTAACAAATTACCGTTGGTTGATCTTTTTTTAACTGATCCTTTTTTTTTTTGGTTAGGAACAATGAATAATTGTGCAAAGTTTCAATTTGATCCAAGAATGGAGAAGGGGAGAAGTAACGTGTTCAAAATCTGTACTAGGCAGACAGGCAAGAATGAGCTGATATAAGTTTTGTCAAAAGACAAGACAATCCCTCAACCATGTCCTCAAGAGATCTACTACAGTTGTACACAGGATCAAGAACATGATGACTGCTTTCCTCCCCAGTGTCTTCGTGATATATGGAGCTAAAGAGTGGGCAAACCTGCATCGTTTTGTAGGTGTATCTAAATAGGGACAAAGCCAAGTAGATGCTATTCGTATTCGTGTATTTTGAAGAGAGACGGTGCGATACTTTGATGTATTCCACGAGCTCTAATTCAAGGTAATATCGATCTAAAGAATCAAAGGGACTGTATTTAAATAAACAAACTCCTATTTCAAATTGAAAAGACTTGAAAGGCCGTGGAGAAACATTAGACAAGACATTTGTGTCAGTGAGAGCAAAATCACCATGGAAACCAAAACGCACGTTTGATTCAGGTATCTTCAAAATGTGTCTTTTTATTGCCGTACCGGTAAACTGATTCAAATTTCTTCAAATGTGTCTTTTGTATTGTCGTAAACTGATTCAGATATCTTCAAATGTGTCTTTATTATCATTAACTGATTCAGATATCATAAAATGTGTCCTTTTAATGTCGTAAACTGGCCAAGTAGAAAACGACATCACAAAGCTTGAAGACTGGGAGATGAGAAGAAGGTCAACGTCTGTACAGCATTGAACCGGACGAACTGGGCTCGGGCGTCCTGAGACGGATGATTACGTTATGCCTTCTTAACACCGTTCTGTCTCCCCTCCATACCTCGTTCGTGCGTCCAGGTCATCGGTGACTTATCTGGAAATAACGTCATTGTCTGGGGGTGAGATGACGTCAAATTATACTTCCTAAATGACGACGTTGATGGTTCACATCCTGTCGCGAGGGGACTACGTCTCGGTGCTGCGTGGGTCACGTGATCAAGTTGTCTCACAGCGCCGACAATGTCGCCCTAAGGCTATGAATAGAGTTCCACTCCAATGCTGGGGAAAGTGGAGATATAATCACGTGGCAAGAACAAAAGGGGAAAGAATTCTGAAAATTGAAGACTATGAGCAGAATTTGAAAAGTATCGATTATTTATCGAGTATTTCCTATATGGGAAAAGGACTGCACAAAACACTCATCAAAAGGAGACATCGGCTGTCAATAAAAAAAATCCCCAAATCCAGACCCAATGTACATTTTGTTTATTGCACCGTGAACGACTTTTTCTAGACACAAAGCACCTGAATGCCGAACAGAGAATCTCGAGTTTGAATCTCGATGGAATTTTGAAGGTGAGATATTTTAGGACGCCTTGAGATGGAGGGCATACCCAATGATCCTCTTTCGATTGTCTGGAGGTGAAGTCACAAGATGGGTGCTTGTTGTCTTAGTCCCTCGAGAAACTTGGCCACAAATCTCATCGTATCCATTGGACATGAAGTCATGTATGGGGGTGGGGGTGGGAAGGAAGGGCAAAGGACACCTTGGATTAACTAGAGTCTACTAGATACACTTCCGGTACGTCTGCATCACTGAAGTTGATAATAATCAGATTTTTACCATCGTTACAACTTTTTTCTTACCGAGTGAGTTACATAGATCTGCTTTAAAGAGAGAGAGAAATCAAATGCTTAAGATATTTGATTAACATTGTCATTTGTAATGTTAATTTAATTGTGTGTCTTTACATGGATTTTCCTAATAGAGATTGATCAGGAAATGTATAGAAATACAATTAGCTATCATGAAAAGACCAGAAATAATAATAATTATTAGGAATATTTTTACAAATATCTTTCAAACCAAACAAAGAATCCTGTCCACAGTAGACAATAAATAACTGACTTATCCCCTGACTGAAGGGTCAAAGTTGAAGGAAGGTGACAGGGCAAGTGTCTGGGGAACAGAAAAACCAAAGCACTCACTAGAAACCCGCCGACAGACCGGAACTTGATATGTCTGGGAGGGCCCGGTAGGTGTGCGTGAGTGTACGTGTGCTTAGAGGGCGTGACAAACTGACAGCCACTGTCCACCCTTCAGTTTGCCCTGGTCACCAATTTGGTTAGAACGTTGTTTTGGGTAACGGCGCCCTAGAACCCAATTTGGGCGGGAGCACTACTCCACACTCACGTCATCACGCGCACTGTGAGTACAGGCAGAGGGAGGGAAATGAGAGGTTAAAGGAGGGAGGACAAAGGCAGAAAGGAAAAGAGAGTTAGGCAGAAAACGAAAGAGACAGAAAGAGAGAGAGAAACATGGAGAGACAGAGAATAAGAGATAGAGAGTGAAAGAGAAAGGTAGAAAGAAATAGAAAGAGAAAATGAGAAAGAAACAAGTATAGAAAGAGATGTTCAGAGGAGAGAGAAACAGAAAAAAAGAGACAGGTAGAAAGAAAGAAAGAGGGAGAGAGATGTCAAGAAAGAGGAAGGGACTGTTCTTCCCTTCTTGCTTGCCCTCCCCTACACTAGCTTGTTTCTGGTAGTCTCCCATCAGGCTTGGAATTGATCCTGGAAAAGAAGCGAGCTGTGGACACAGTGAGCCTGAGATAAATCTATAGGCCCTTCCATGGTCAGTCGGTGGTCAGTTTCAGTCGATTTTGTTGGAAATTCTTTTTAGTCGTGTGGCTTAACATAATGTCCTATACATACTTTAAAACACTGCTTCATCCGCGGGGGGCCAGAATTTTATTTCCTATTTTTAAAGCGGTTTTTAATCGGTGTGTGTGTATGTGTGTGATAGATAATTTTTTATAGTTCGTCCATCGTGGTTCGATGATGACCACTTTTGTCATCTATTAAAACATCCACCCTAAGAAATGACATATGTTAAGTAGCTAAGTCACCTTAGACAGAGTTGAACGTCCCTTGTTAGAATCCCGGAAAAACATTAAAGAATTTCGAATTTCAGTAAAAACAGAGATTTTGAAAAATTGGGATTTTTGGGACGCTTCTAGAGTCCACCCTAGTCTAATGGTCAACTGACATTTGGGGGGGGGGGGGGGGGGGGGGAAATGTGGATGTCTATGACATCCTCGTTAACTTACCATCATTTGTATCTTGACATCGCAAAGTTTGAAAAAAGGTTTCACTTTAATATTAAGATTTATTTTTTTTGTTACAGCAAGTGAACGTTTCTTTTTTATTACATTTTTTTATTTCCTTTCCTTGAAATCAACGACAGTTTTATTTTTGCTTCATCGTTCTGACCATAAGCGAATATCCAGGCTTTGAGTCGCTTCCACAGACAGGAAGGGCCGTAGAAATAGAATGAAGTCTTAAGCCGCCATTTAATTTTGGCCAACATTTTTTTTTTTTTTTTTAAAAATCCGGCCTCCACCTTAGATGTTGAGGAGATGCCAGCTTGTCTTATCTTATATAATACAGACGTTACTTCAAAAAAAAGAAGATGATTACGTCCTACGCGTCATGCATTTAGTCATGCATATTAACCAATGACTTAAATTCTGCCAAGTCACTGGTTTTCTTGGCTAGCTCAGGCGACCCATTCCATGCTCTAATAGCACTAGGGAAGAAGGAGTATTTGTACACATTTGTCCTAGCATAGGGGACGAGGAATGTGCCTTTATTTTTGCGTCTTTCAGAGTATTTTATTAAATTTTGTTTTTGTATTTGAAGATTATGGTTCAGTGTTTTATGTATAATTGCTACTTTATTTTGGAGTCTTCTGTCCTGAAGGCTTTCTAAATTTAGTGATTTTACTAATGGTGTTACTCTAGTCAAATGTGAATATTCGTTTGTTATGAATCTCATAGCTCTATTTTGTGTTTGTTCCAGTTTCTTAATGTTTTCTTGAGTTGAGGGGTCCCAAACGGAGGATACATATTCTATTATTGGCCTAACCAAGGTTAAATAACGTTTTAGTTTTATGTTCTTATTTGATTTATAGAAATTTCTTTTAATTAACCCTAATGCTTTGTTGGATTTTTTTTATAGTTTCATCAATATGTGGATTCCATGACAGTTTTTCATTAAAGGTCTTGACTTTATATTCCTTGTACGTTCGCTTCACCCTCGTTCTGTTCCTTCCAGGCGCGTGCTATCTCGTTCCCTATGTCCCTCTGTGTGTGTGTGACTAGTCTGATGTTGTGATCAAGTTGTAGCAGACGTCAAATATTGACAATGAAATCTTCAACGTGCTTCGTATTTCCCATTCATCAGTTTGTTTCTTCCAATATGTGGACCAAGAAGGCAGCGGGATTTTATTTCTGGTAGACAGACCTAGCTAGACTTAAAACAAGGTCAATATCGTATTTAAAAAACAAACTAGATAGACATTGGTAACGATTGGTTCGAGGTTGTTCACTGGAACAGATTGCCTATAAAATAATTTACGGGCACAACCATTGAAATCAACAAGAAAACTTTTAAAGACATATTCACTGTTAACTTCAATCTAATCGCAGACGATGAACAGGAGAGATAACTCCCAATTGCTCACCATACAAGGGGGAGAGAACTTTCATTTCCACTACTGGTAATGATATCATGGAATCAGTGAGTGCATCTGATAGATTACATGAGATTTTTTTTTTTTTTTAAAGGGAGGGGGTGTGGAATTATCACAATATCTCCCTACTTTAGTTTTTGTTTTAGTCATCTGGATATAGGCACCAATGACAGTGTTACTGTAAATTAAGATGCGATTAGAGGTGGGGAACACAATTGAGTACTAAAGTATGGTAAGTAGCCTCCATGATATTTCTTTATCCTCTGATTGGAAGAAAAAAGAATCCTACATGATTCGTAGGGCTGACAGAGTAAACTAAAGCCTTAACAATAAAATATTTTCTGAATGGAATTCTCCTGGTGCCCTTCCACTAACCTCAAGGTGCAGACAGACTAGGAATGGTCTATAGTAGTCTACAAAGACATTGCACTACATGTGTTGACCATGCCAGTACCTCAAAGGATTGAAGTTTGAGCAGTGACCACGAGACAATATATTCTATACTAGGTCTCGAAGTGCAGTCTTTAGTTCTCTTGTCACAGAGCCATTCAATTCCCATTCTTCGAAAATAAAATAATTCCATCTCGGCTCCAGGAGAGCTGGAGTGAGCGTGCCCTTAGGCTTGTGTGATCAGGTTATTGGGATGTGGAAGAACAATCAAGAAAAAAAAAATGCATTTTAAATGACGTCTTGAAAACGTAGATTTGAAGCAGGTCTCATGCAGAACTGGACTCTGTCAAAGCAAGTGGAATAGCGGACGGGATGGATTCAATGAACACACGTCTCACCAATGTGACCTAATTACGTCTTTAGAGGTTTAAACTTCCGCTATTGTCGCTGGATTCGTTAACAGTAACAATAATTATAAAGTTTTGAAGTGAGCAAGTAAAGGTAATTTCTGGATGGATTCACTTTAGAATTAATAACTTTCTAGAGAAATGTAATGATTCTAAAGATCAAATAACATCTTGAGTAAAGATCAATTCTCAAGCATCTGATACTACAGGAACACTTTCAAAGCAACGCAATGGGTTCTAAATTCGTTGTTTCACTGTCATAGTCTGACAGTCACAGAAAACAAGAGGCGAGACTTCCCGTCGGATGGTATTGTGGGATTTGAACCTTAGAGTGTCGTGCCCTAACAATACGTTCTTAGAAATTCATTTGAATGGGCTTTGGTGGTGGCTGGGGCCGGCACCTTCGACATAGAGGAGGTCACTTTGGGGCACAGACCACAAGATCCGCTAGGCTTTGGTCAACACAAGGCCTTGCGTCTGGACCTGTCCTACTAACGGCACGCTAATATATCAGAGGTCAAAGACTTTGCTAGCCCGTGGTGAGTTCAGGTGGTCTGATTGGACGTCCAAGTCTACGGATTTCCCCGCCGTGTCCCTGGGAGCCGCAGAGCAAAGTGACTGTGTTTTAATCTACTTCTGTCGGCCACTGATTGAAATCGCCTATCTTAGCCAAAGCTACCAAGACTTTCTATCTTCCTTCAACGTTTCTCAAACCGGCGGGAGGCGGAACCCCACGGGAGAAAGTTTTTCAGGTCATAAAATAGAAACTTGAGAGGAAAAAAAAAACGAGAACCGCTTCTTTAAGACGTTCAGAAAGTCATTAAGTCTTCGCCCCTGCTTAGCTAGGAAACATCATCCGTACTGTACACTTGAACAGAACGGATTGAGTGTGTTCTTAGAAAGTCTAAAGTGCCCACTGAAATACACAGTCTTAACTAGCAGTCCAAAAAATGTCGAAAAACTGATTTATCACCAAAGTTTCACAGTTTAAAAAAAAAAAAGCATCTTCCTGAATAAACCTCGGCTAGGCACAGTGGGTATGATGAATGGTTCAAAGGAGTAGATGTATCACACAGTCAACAGCTTTCAGAGATCCAAAGACACGGTTTGATTTTGATAGGAACATTTACTTTCTTATCAATGTATACAATTCATTCTATATGTTCGTTAAAGACTATTTATGTTTCAGAGCAGCAGTCACGTGATTACGCCTCCCTATGTAGGTCTTCAATTAAATCTTTGAGTACAAACTAAAAACATACAAAACAAAAAACAAAAACAAAAAAAAACAACATAAAAAAAAACAACAACGACAGCTGCAGAATGAAACTGAGAGATAAACATTCTTGAAAACTTGTTTCTGTCTTCAGTGCTTGTGTTTGGGTGTGTTTTATCAACGCTCACATCTGCAATATTTTAAGTTTTAATATGACTGCCTGGTATGGCAATCTGAGCATTTAAAACTCCATAGAATCCTAAATGCTGCTGGTAAAGTCATTGGCAAAAAACAAATCCCATTTGGGCAGCTGTTTGAGACAAACACCCATAAAAAAAAGCTAAAAGGATTATAGAAATTAAAAATCAACTTTTACCATCACAAAAGAGATACAATACACCGATAGCAAAGACAATCAGACACAAACACTCTTTTGTTCCCCTAGCAATCAAATCATTAAATAGAAACAATTTGATATAAACTTTTCACATGTAAGTGAGTCAGATGTGAATGTACATCATTTTGTTTTTTTTTTTCTTCTAGTTACAATGTTTTGCTTGATGTAATTGTAAGACAAATTTCCTTACGGACAATAAAGATTATTATTATTATTACTGTGCTCTTACCCAACAAGCGATGCATGGGACCACATTCAAAGGACTAATGCTGTTTCATGCACAACTAGGACTAGTCTGGCAAAAGTAAGCGGAGTGACTGCAGCAGCAGGACGAAGCACTAAGCGCAATGAACTTAACCCTCTTGTCTGGACAAGCGGCCGGAATGTTCAATTACTTAGTTCGAGACTAGACCCTTTAATCCGCCTGGGAGTTTCTACAAGGAACATGTTCACAAGGACAACTTCCAGACGACAGTGTGTGTGTGGGGGGGGGGGGGGGGAGGGACACACTTAGAGGGGAGGGGAAGTGTGGGTTTGTGTGAGGGGGGAGAAAGATGTGGATGAACACGTGACCGTTGACTCACAGACCTACACGTCACTATTCTCCCCCACCCAGACATATAACGTATAAACGTGGACATGTCAGTCTCCCCCCCCCCTCTCCCTTTATTCACTTTTATCATTTCATCTGCGACAATCTTCCTCAAAGTTTCATCAGGCATCACACAAACACACACATACCTTAACACAGGTACAGCTCAACTTAACACACAACAACTCGAAAGAGACCAGGAATTTCTGAGATTCAGCTCGCACTGAATTGTGTTTGCTGAGCGCCTAAAGGCAACATTGAAACCTTCACCCCAAACTTGCTGAGCGCCTAAAGGCAACACTGAAACCTTCCCCCCAAACTTGCTGAGCGCCTATATGCAACACTGAAACCTTCCCCCAAACATGTCCACATAAGCGATTGAACCAGAGATCACCGAGAACGCTATCGGAGCATAAAAGACGTACTATGCAAAAGCAATTTAAAAAAAATAGTCTTATACTTCCTGACCATTTTCAAACACACACATATCCAACATATAGCTACTGATATATGTAAACGCCCTGATTATTAGAACACTCAGGTATAAAAAAAATTAAACTGTCTTGGTTTCATTCTCTAAAGGAGCAATAAACTAGATAAAAACACCAACACAGCCAGACACATTCTGGCAGATAGGAAATGAAGATCTGAAGAAACTGAAGAGACTCGAGAGCTTGGCCGACAGACAGACTCCTGACAGACCAGATCAATACCGACAATCCAGCATCTGTCGCAGCCAACACTTAAAGCCCTGCCGCCGTCTCTGCCAAACTAAAATTAGCTTGGATTCCGGAAGCGTCTTACCCTCCGCTTTTTTTTTCTCCAGGCCTATACCAGCCTCACTTCTTAAACCCTCCTCCCAATGATATCGATTCCCGGACAAATTAGGTTCAAATTTATGATTTCACTCTTCTTCTTCGCGTAAAACTTGGGCCGTTCCCTTGATATCAAGGTCATCAACTATTCACAGTGTGTCAATGAGCTTAGCAAACTACAAAGACTTGACGCAGACATAAGTTAGCCTTGGGAAACCTGAACGTTTAGGCAATCACAACCAAATACTCGTGTACAAACTTCACCGAGCTCTTAGTATTTGTATATTCAAGCCCATGCGCAGCCTTTCAAAACTAACGATATAAAACAAACGATTCGTTCCTGTGTTGGTTGTTTTTTTTTTTTTTTTTTGGAAAAAAAAGGGGGGGGGGGGTCATAAAAGGTGGGGAGAGGGGGTACTAACACCAGAGGAGGTTTACAGTATGCAGCACACAAACTGTATTTTTTTTGAACTTGCTTAACCCTTTCCAATAAGCCGCAGTAAAACGACCAAGAAGTATTGGTATTTGTATTTTTGGGTTTTTGGCACATTTGTGCACAATTTAGGCCATGTCGTGCCCGTAATCCCCCCAGGGGGTAAGTCTCCCTTCGTAACACAAAACAAGGTCTATTCCCAGTTAAGATAGTAAAAAAAGTTATTAATTTAATAAAAAAATCTGCTGTAAATATTACATGTTCACAATTTCTTTGCACCTATCACAAATCAAAACCTTCGCAGACAACCCCCGCCTCCCGGACTATTAGTAAGTGCAAAGCCCTCAGCCCCCTGGATGACAAAGTGGTAATCATCAAACCACGATGGACGAACTATAGACATTGTTACTGAATACTGTGTGGCTTATAGATCAAAATGCCGAGTCCAACAAAAAATGATGTATTCTATAACAGTCAGTGCCCTTGCCGACCTCACTCTCATAGACACGGATATAAAGAATTCATCTCTGTCTGAACTCAACAAATAAACGCAAACCTAACCCTTTTTGTATCTGGTCAAAACTCCGATGAGTATTAGTTAATGACTCTAATTAGCCTAGACCTATTCGCAGAACATCGACCTCATCGAAGAGGTTTATACGGAGAATACAATTCTTACATCTTCTACCTTCCAAAATACTTAGAGCAGCGGTTCTCAACCTTTTCAGCTCGGCGACCTCTTTAACAATCCCCCAATCTGCCGCGACCCCCCCCCCCCCGACACACACATACAGCAATAGAAGAGTAGACAATAACACTCTATAGTTTCGATGGTCTTAAAGTCCCTGACTTAGAGGCTAGTTGGGTAGTAGATCTACTGGCTTACTTCGTATCAAACCAATAAAGAAATCAAGTTAGCCATTTGCTCAACAGAGCACAATACAGCACAGCTTCAACATGCACTGTGCTCGGCCTTTGAACTCGATTCTAATCTGCGCTGTCGGTAATAGGGATGTTATAATTTACATCTGCTTGGATCTTTCCCAGAGAGAAGCTTGTTTAGACAGGCTAATGTAGGCAAGCTTCCATAGGCCTAGAGATCTAAGAGTCTTGAGACAATTACAAAGAAGAAAGACAAAGATCCTTAAAACATTTGTTGCAATGTAAAGCGTGTCTGTATAGGTGCATCAGATCTCTTAGCGTGTTTGTAAACATCTACATCTATGGATACTATTTACCAAAAAGTATTTAGCATCTTTCTCCATAAAATTTTTGTTGACAAATGTAATGGCACCTTTAATCAGCTAACTGTCTACTGTCTTGTACAAAGTTTAAATATTTCCCATTCATCGCTACAAAACTCCCGTATTGTTATGGTTAAATGGGCAGGGGATAATGATGAAACTACACTAGGGTCTGGCGTAATTCAAATGTGAATAGGAAGGCGAGACAGAGACTTGAAATTTCGTTTAAATATTATTTCCTATTTTTATACTAGAATGTATCTTATCACAAGTTGAATCTATGCATATTGTTATATATGGTAATGAAAATTAAGTTTGTTAAAAAAGAAGTCTGTTCCAAATGAATTCAAGTTATTTTAAGTTCTACATTAAGAATATGACACGCCTACAACGGTTTAGTTGTACTAACTGTTAGGAACTATAAATCAACGGTCGACCAACAACGCGTATGTCTTTAGGTCATTTCCTGCTCATTGTTAAACATTTTAGCTGCAACACTTTACAGACAAGGGAAATAACAACAACGCGAGTTCTCTCTTTTTACTTGTCCACAGCAGAACATATATTTCCATCACTAATATTTCACATTGTGTACATTCACATAGAGATTCAGTAAATACGCATGTGTCTGACCCAAGTCACAGCTACCACTAGAGAAGCGCAGAAGACAGCTGACTTAAATATCGATTATTTTTCTAAATGCCATGAAAAGAATCACATTATTGTATGGTCAAGCAGAAGTTGAGTGGCAAGGGAATAGTCTCTATTGAAATGACTGTTTCAGCTACATGCAAAATGAACCAGTTAGCTCTGGCTACAAAACACTAATTATGGCAACTAGGTCAATCAATTATATACTTATTTTGGATATAAACAACTTTTATGTACATGTGTGTCTGTGTGCGCCGGAGGAGGGATTGTTATTGAATCAGTCATTCTCTGGTACTATCAATAGGGTGGACTTAGGCCACTGCAGCCTATGTGGTCGCAGTGGGCTGCGCTAGGTCTAGATATAAATTATTTAATTAAACCATTATAACTTATTAATGGCGAACTGAAAGGGTTAATATGTGTGCGGCCTACTGACACACATGATTAAGGCCAATCACATAGGTCAAGGGCTGTTGAACAAGGGACATTACTGCTAATGCAAGCAATATGACCAATGGTATGGTCATGTGACCAAAAAGTCTTGACAGACAAGAGACTGTGTGTTAGGAGTTGAGTCCAGGACAGAAAGCAGTAAGGACTGTGTGTTACCTTGGAAGTCTTCGAGAATATAGCTGTACGAGCTAGAGAGACTTGTAGTGTTTATTAGGTAGTTCTGTTAAGTACAAGAAAGCATTTGAAGTTAATGTAGCCAATTGTGTTGAATTGGCTGTCGATATAATTGTAATTAAAACGCCATATTGTTTATGAAGCTCTTGTTGTCAAGTTCTTGTATTAGATGTGCTGTGTTGTGTTTAGCAGTGTTTACAGAAGGCCCGATTGAGAAGATCATAATATGATAACATGGTTTCAGCGGCCTTCTGTGTTGTGTTTATCAGTGTTTACAGAAGGCCTGATTAAGAAGATCATAACAATAGGATAACATGGTTTCAGCGGCCTTCTGATTTTCCAGAGCCTGCTGAAAATCTCCTGTAATTGCAAAATATATATTTTTTTAAGTCATGGAAATGTCCTGGAAAAATTGACAAAATAGTCATTTTGAGGTGTCAATCCTACTCGCGATTTAAAAAAAGGCTTTGTCAGGTTTCATTTGATAAAAATGTATTGTAAAGACGAATATGTTTTCTAATACAAAATCCTAATTTTGAAGTTATGCTTATCCCTAGCAAGACTGGGCCCTGCGCAATCCGTTTCGCATAGGACTCCGCAATAGCTAGGCCTGGCCCTGACTATCAGGAAAGTGATTCATTACAGGGAAACATTCATTCTAGTACCCTTAACATTGGTTACTAAGCAATTTTCCTGTTTTGCCAGGTCAGCAGAAAATGTTTTAATTTCGTGATTTAAAAAAAATATATCTCAAAACGTAACGGATATAACTAAAACAATAAAGTTTGGGGGGGGGGGGGGATAACCACTTAAAGGTGGTGAAATCAAACTTAGTACTGCTATCTCAGGTTTGTTTAGTAAAGGAAGTGCTTCAACTGAAGTTTGGACTGTAAAAACAAAAGTCAAGTTCCCCTTCAGTTTGGACTGCTAAAAAGTTTAGTCAAGGTACTTATTTCAATCCTTGCGATTTTTGCGTCAGATCACTCAGATGATGTTTATATGGCCGACGGTAAACGAGGGTGTCGTGTGGCCAACTAATGGCTCGAACACATTTGAGTTTTGTGGACTCAGGGGGCTCCTAGAACCTTGGTAAACTAGTTAAAGGCCAATGCTTATTACGAAGCAATTAAAATCCGAGTAAATAACAGGATGAAAGAACAATTTGATGTGTCTGGAAGGCTCTAGGTGTAGACTAGCTTGGACTTGAAGACTTCTGTATGACAACAAAACATGCCGGCGTCATGGTAGAAAAGAAGAAAAAGAAATCAATATGATTTTCAAGCAGTATATAATACGGGGAGGGGTGGTCCAACTCGAATTCCGCCCCCCCCCCGCCCCCCAAGGGGCGCTGCCTATGAATAGAAACATGTACATTCATGTCTATCAAAGAGCTACTCCCATTCGGATCAATACTTTCTTCCACACTAACCCAATTCATAGCTTGATCTTACAACTTCCAGACATACATCCTCACACATCCACACACATACACACACACACACACAGTCCTAGAGAATATCTACGTTCTCACAAACACATATACATTCTTTCGGAGATGGAGGGAGGGATGATAAGGTGACAAGGTCACCTCGTAACAAACTGAATTAAGGTTCTGCGTGACGAGAGGAGAGAACAAATGATCACAAAAGTTTGCAGTTGACTGGTAGATATTTTGGCACATCGGCCCATTTTAGGCCATGTCGTACCCATAATCCCTCAAGTAGTTTGGTATTCATGTGGTAATATATCAATATGTAGACATTGTCATTGATACGTTTTCTCTCTCTCTCTCTGTTCAGAAACGAATCGTTGGTTCTATCATGTTCAATGCTACATGTTAATACGTTAAGTAGCACACAGCTTCTGAGTGGTCAGTTGTAGTCAGAAGGTACTCTCTTTCAGACGGAGGATTACCTTATAGAAACTATACTACTATATTTAGTCAATCTAAAGACAAATGCATATTATAGAATCCATATTCAGTTTTTTTCTTTTCTATTTAACAGATGCAGGAACCACTATATAGCTCATTCTCGAGCCTTCCTTCAACAGAAAGAAAGGAAGTTCGCTACAACAGTACTGCACATAGAAAGTCACGCCACTACAGTACTGCACATAGAAAGTCTTGCCACCACAGTACTACACATGGAAAGTCATGCCACTACAGTACTGCACATAGAAAGTCATGCCACCACAGTACTGCACATAGAAAGTCATGCCACCACAGTACTGCACATAGAAAGTCATGCCACCACAGTACTGCACATAGAAAGTCATGCCACCACAGTACTGCACATAGAAAGTCATGCCACCACAGTACTGCACATAGAAAGTCATGCCACCACAGTACTGCACATAGAAAGTCATGCCACCACAGTACTGCACATAGAAAGTCATGCCACCACAGTACTACACATAGAAAGTCATGCCACTACAGTACTGCACATAGAAAGTCATGCCACTACAGTACTGCACATAGAAAGTCATGCCACTAGAGTACTGCACATAGAAAGTCATGCCACCACAATACTACACATAGAAAGTCAAGCCACCACAGTACTACACATAGAAAGTCATGCTACTACAGTACTACAAAGTCATGCCACTACAGTACTGCACATAGAAAGTCATGCCACCACAGTACTACACATAGAAAGTCATGCCACTACAGTACTACACATAGAAAGTCATGCCACTACAGTACTGCACATAGAAAGTCATGCCACTGCAGTACTACACATAGAAAGTCATGCCACTACAGTACTGCACATAGAAAGTCATGCCACTACAGTACTACACATACATACCCCCTCCCCCATTTCTAGTTGCTTCCATCCAACGACTTACCAAGACCAAATAGAATCCTGACAGTAGCAAGCCAACCATGTGACACCAGTCAACGAATGGTCAAACTAATTCTTTATAACACTGATCTAATCAGGTCACGTTTGAGACGCCATTCCTGTAGCCATGACAACCACCACAAAAAGGGTTGGGGGGGGGGGGGAGGGGAGATAAGTGAGCCGGGGGTGCCATAGTAATATTTCAGTTGAAGTCACAGACGAGTCACATTTGTCGAGAGCCCTGTTGACAATATTTGGCTCACCTTTCATCTCAGTCCAAGCGAGACATCACCCAAGAGTTCTGTAGGAGACATCAGGAAGAGTCCTATGCCAACACTGAAGGTAGATCTCTACTGTGTTGTTAAAGTGTACAATGAAGTTGTGCTCGGATAAACTAATTAGAGACAAAGCAATTTTCGTTCGTGTTTGTTTTATTAAAGCGCCCCTCCCCCCCCCCCCTTTGTATCGCCACACTCTCCGGTTATTGAATAATGAAAATGCATATGTGTTTAAACCACACACAAGAAAGGTGGCCTGCCTAGTCGTGTGGAATGCGAAACGATGATTCTGAGTTCGATCCCTGCTGCGGGGCGACCTAATCCTCTTCATTTCGGATGGAACGTATGCCACTTGTCAAACACAACAGCAAAACAAACCGCAGGGGCTCATGTGTTTTGTCATTTTCATCTAATTAAAACAGAAAGACTCACTAACAGAGGCATGCGCAGACACTCTAATTCAGAGACTTTAAAAACAAAGTGAAATGAAACCAACATTAGCAAAGAGACTGCAACAGGGGAAACACTACAAGACAGAAAGAGAAGGGCGGTAACTCAAGGGAGGTAAGAGAACATAAGCCAGGGAACGTCGAAGATTTTGATGCTATGATGGAATGGCACCTGGATTTTTTGTTCTCTTTTACAACTAGACTTCACGGGAGCTGAACACTGAGCGCCAAATATTAATAGAGAAATCAAGATACAGGTAGAGACATTGGAATGAGGTCAAGTCTCCAGGGAATAAACCTTCACATCGTATCACTTGGAGCAGGAAAATAAGACGGGATTGCAACTGAAAGATGTCTGTAGTACTTACAACATCTGTCCGATGGACTGTTTCTTTTCCCTAGTTTTTTTTTTTCTTCTTGCCAGGTAGAGCAGATCAGACAGGGGCGTAGCTAGGAATTTTCCATCGTTTGAAAGGGGGGGCTTGACCTCTTTGGGTGGGGGGGGGGGGGGCTGCATTTTGCGTAATATTTAATTTTTAATGTAAAAAACACTCATCCGGGGACCCTCTCAAGTGGGGGCCCGGGGGGATTTTCCAAATTCTCCCTCCTCCTCCCCCCACCCTAGCTACGCCTCTGAGATCAGGTACAGCAAAAGAAGATGTAGAGATAACCGAGCAATATTCCAAAACTTTCTTAAGCTCTAGAGATAATCGTGCAATATTACAAAACTTTCTTAAGCTCTAGAGATAACCGAGCAATATTCCAAAACTTTCTTAAGCTCTAGAGATAATCGTGCAATATTCCAAAACTTTCTTAAGCTCTAGAGATAACCGAGCAATATTCCAAAATTTTCTGAAGCTCTAGAGATAACCGAGCAATATTCCAAAATTTTCTGAAGCTCTAGAGATACTCGAGCAATAGCCCAAACTTTTCTTTAATAATGCAAGCGAAGAATAATTTCAATTAAAAGCTGAACATTCCAAACTTCAATCGAACTTCCGCCTCTTTGAGTTCAGTGTATGTCCTAGAAGAATGGCCCTACATAATATAATGTAGTCATCTTACTTAAGATAAATCTACAAGACGTCTTCAAGATTTCTTTTTTAATCTAGGTTTTAATTGAAGTTATGGGCTTGTGTCTATCGGCTTGTCAGACGCATCCCTAACGGGGCTCAATAGTTTATCTACTAAACCATGGAAATGTTTTAAACTAGAGCCAGCAGGTGGCGCTCACAGTAGAAAAGGTGGGAGAAGAAAAACGTCAAGCTGTCTGTACGGGGGTCGTGTCAAAGGTCAAGGGCAAAGCGCTGCACCTGACAGGGATGTCTAAACACATCCATCCAATGAGCTGACAAAAGAGATCATCTTCCAATGACAGCGCATAACTTGTGGCTGACGTGTGAATGGCGAAGAAGATAATCGTTCCAGTTGTGTGTAACCATTTCATGAGGTTGTTTAAATTAAAATCTGGTTATAATGTACTTTTGAAATACTCTAGCAAACAAGGAGACTTCAAACTGCGTGTACGTCGACTAACATTGAAAACAAACATACTCCATCTGTTCTAGTGTGAATCCTCCTCCTTGCCTCAAATATTGACAGCATTTATTATATGGGTGTAGGTATGGACTTGCCATATATGCATTCGGGCTAATGTCCGGTGGGCTAAAACCAAATGGGCCGGTGTGGCTAAAATGTAAAACAAATTTTATTATGTTGTTATATCGCGATTGATCCCGCCTAGCCTTTTGTTAAAGATCTTAATTAAACAGACTTCCCAGTGTTATATTAGACTATGATGGCACGGACGATTTACATCCCATGGAACGCTAGTTGTGGGCCGCATTGCAAGGTATTACCAGGGCCGATTTTAACAAGCAGTCTTCTTTTTTGTAAGTATACTATAGAAAGGAATAAGGACTACGTGAAATCCTTCCGGAGTCTATTAATATACACGCTTTTTATTTAGTTTTGCCACATACAGTACAGACATAACAGTTGTCTGCCGGTGGTCGGTTTAGGTTCTCTTTCCACAGTCTACGCCAGTCATCGGCAGTAGTTTTCCGTTTCGTCTTAAAAGGTATATCCCACGGCCTTTGTAATAAATCTATCTCCAGCTGTCTCGCTCGGAAGCCGCCTGCTGCAATGTGCTCTCTTCTATGTCAGCATTTAAAGCACCTCTGTTACGCCGACTACCTTTCAGCTCACCTCATCGGATTGCCTTCGGCATACGTTCGTTCCCCATACGGGATATCTGGATCCGTAGATCCATATTTAACGGCAAAATATGTAGATCACAGCAAAGATTTGCGTAGCCACCGTGACATAATGCACTCTTCCTGAATTTTTTTGTTTTAACACAAAGAAAAGGAAAAGGTCTTTAGATATACATCATAATCATACAGTATAGAAAAAAGAATAGAAAAATCCAGCCACTAGTTTTAAGTTACACGCAATAGGACCACAATGCCTCTGTAACAAAGCCTGCGAAGAGGTTTGATGTACTTAATTGTTGTCTTAACTCTTTCTCTCCGTAATTATTTACCACATTCTGGTGGAATCAACGTTGGTATCGTCAGTTCGGAGAGAACGAGTTAAAGACTGTCAAAAGGAGAATAACGGAAGTAGTGCATCGCGAGCACCTAGTCTGTAGACTATTTTTAAACAAATGCTTTCCTATTCAACGTCCACCTGAAACAGAGCTGATCAAGTGTGGTATAGAGACGAGACACGTTTGTGAAGATGATCAAATAGTTTAGATTTGAGCAATTAATGGCACGATGTCCATCAAGCAATTTTGTTTTCTTTAACACGTTTCTTCACAAATGAAGATGATTATATCCTAGCCCAAACCCTCCTGCAGAACGACAAGGGGATGGCGGAAGCAGGGGGTTCAAACCCGGAATTATCGAGACGACAGTCCAGAGCGCATACCACACATCCATCCAATTTTTCGAATGAAAATGTAAGGGACAAAAGATGCCTGCAATTGATTGCACCATTTCAGAAAGCGAATAAATAATAGGTCAAAGAGTGTGACATAAATTCTAACAAAAAGGGTCAGAGCGTGGAAAGAGTCCAGCCCGTGGAAGTCACTCAACAATCCCATCAATATTTCAGCCTCCCATTCCAACGTAATTACCCCAACATTCTGAGTCTAATGTTGACAGTCGCTTGTAAATCTCCATAAAATTTCACTGCCAGGAATTGTGTCCAATGACCATCTAAGGTCTAGTTAAACGGGGGGGGGGGGGGGGGGGGGGGGAGGGGAGGTAGCTATCAGCTGGTACACGACCTATAACAAGCCCCAATCATCCACGAGGGACTATTTTCAAAGTGGATGAAGAGAATATTTCAAGAGAATAGAGGCGGAAGAATTAGTCGGGCCCTAGAGCTCGGAGCGCTACTTTCGTGTGGTCTCAATCTCAACGCTTTGGTTTTCAATTTGACCACAGACCAGTAGTACTGGTAATAAGACGGTCGTAGTTCTAGCGAAATATTTCGTTGGGTTCCAAAGTGTTGGGTTTTTTTTTTGGTGGGGGGGGGGGGGGCGGGGAGGGTTCAGTTCAGAAAGATGAACACTAGGTTTTAATAGTCTAGCGGCTATAAATTCCTGTATTCCGTTCGATTACATCCCAGTTCATTTCTTCCATCTCTACATGTCTATTTGTTAACCTGCGTGTCTATGACTGGCTAATAATAGACTGAATGCTCAGTGTTATGGCAGGCATGTGAACAACAGATGTCTTGCTAGTGTTTACAAGATTTGATTATGATGTATCTATATATGCTCAACAGTTGGCATTCATTACTTATTTTACAATAAACTTTGCCAGGCACAAGTCAAGACAAAAAAAAAGGGGGGGGGGGGGGGGAGAATATGCCAATCTTGGTAGCAATGATCGTAACGAAATATTTTGTATTGAAATATCAACATTCACTCTACCGCACATAAATAATAGAAAATATTCTGTCAATAAATTCACAGGGGCTGGAACTGATCATCTTCTGCATTGTCAGATAATTAACAAAAAACAAAATGTATCTACTTTCTCTAAGTGAGTGGAAACTGTAAGATAGGAGCCCGATATGCTGAGACCTTGGGTTGAATGAAATCACTGAAAACACTCTACTGAAAAAATGAACTGGTTTTGTTGGAACTAAAAAGGAAGCTCAAATCGTTGTTGGTAGTTGCTGATGAATTGAGTTGGTGCGAGACTTCACCATAGGAGAGCAGCGCACATTAGTCTCTAGCCTTGACCTACAATGTGTGACCTACAAATTCCCATCAGGACAGAAGATAAACTGCGGCTGAGTCTATTATCACAGCACCGAGCAAGCCTCTCCCTCAACAATGTTGTTTTCTCTCCTCCCACCCCCAGCCCAGTGTGACAACAAAGACCCAAGTCCGCGAGGACGAGAAAATGAGCAGCCATTAGGTCCTAGGTCAGTCAAGTGTGAGCAACAGAACGTAGGCCGCAATAGATGACTTGCAGAGAGGTGGGGGGGGGGGGGGTAGGAAGTCTAGGAAATAATTTACGTTCGTAGCCTCATGACAACGAGACTCAGCAAGGTCATCAAGGTCGTCTTGTGTCACTGGCACATGTCAGTAACTTTTGAATCAGCGAGATCTACCAATATGTTATAATATACACTGCAGATAGCGAACTGAGAAGTGATTGCTTATGGTCAAGTAAGTAAAGTTCCTCTTTCAGACTTTGCGATCTACAGGGCAGATGATGTTAAGGTCATCTGTTTCTTTGGTCAACGGTGAACGAGCAGGGTGTCCTGTGGCCAACACAACGACCAACCACTCTACTTTCCCCAACTCAAGTCAGGTACCCATTTTGTTTAGAGTTGGATGGACTCAGGTACGCCCTAGGAATCCCGAAATTAAAAATCGCAGTCTTCAACGAGATTCGAACCCAGGACCCCAGGTCATGGTCAAGTTTGTTTGACATGATTTGGATGCTCTTTATAGAAATAAAGATTATTACTTCCTAGCACAATGACGGCGGGGAATAGCAGTGGATAAGACTTAAAACCGGGACAACTGAAACGGCAGTCAAGAGCGAATACCACAAGACCAGTCAGCCATTCAAGTCTGTGTAAAACCATTAAAGTGACATTAATAATTTCTATTCTAAAGTACCCATGGCAACCTGAAGCCATGTCACCGAATCCCGATCTGATAAGCTCATTTAATCCGCCAAGCCATGACAATTTTGTTGAACTGACCCAAGAAAAGCGAGTGTGTTCCAATGCATTCGCTGATGAGATGCAAGATTTGGCGGGTTAACCCTAAAGGGTAAGTGAACACAAGATTTAAGTTGCCCCATCATTACAACCCAACCCCAAGCCACTTTTCACCAGCCAATCAATACGCCCGTAACTTCCTGTAAATTTCCGCATATGTATATATATATATATATATTACAGAAAACACTTGAAAACTAAAAACAATTGAAAGCTTAAAAGCATGTCTGTATAGAAACAGAGAAGAGGTCCCGCTAATACCCAGTGCCGCCCAGGTTACCGAGTAGAAAGCTTAGAGGTCCTGCTTGCACAAGGATTGAGGGCCAGTGATGATATCAATCTAAAACACTCAGGTCTGTAATGACATTTTGGCCAGCTAGGTGCCATCCCAGAATTACACTCGGGGAGGAAATCACAATTTTTACGGCATGAGTGATAGAGACAGATAAAGGAGCGGGCAAGAGAGTGGGGAGGGACATGACAACGAGGAGTGCCGCCATAAAGCCCTAAACACGTAACGACCCAAAAGACTCCCCATCTAAAATATTTAAGATAAGGCACATCTTGAGGTCTGGAAGGTCTATATTTCTTTTATATGACCAGAACCATGTCTAATAAGCTTTAAATAATGAACGTAGTACAGTGATTCCTTGGTCAACTTCTTGATGCAGCGAATTAGTTCACTGACATGACAATAGCAAGGCTGAATTATTAACTGGATTGCGACACTTAGTATCTACATTGCTTCAATTACGAACCATAAGAATAGTTTCAACTAGTATTAAATACCAATCTATCTAGATGTGGTAAAGATGAGGAAGAATATTTTTCTTTCTCAAACCTGTTGTGGTAAATAATTCGTACAGCAAAAATGATCTCGTTTAGAAAATGCGGAAATCTCTAAGTAGGCTGTGAATTATGTTTCTACGCGAGTACATCACTGAAGGAAGAAGTCTAAAGCTGCTTCACAAAGTCAAGGTACACAACTTATAAAGACTTATAAAGCTTGAAATAACTTATATGTGAACAAAACTAGACATATATATTTTTTTACAGTAAAAACAAATTCAACTTGAAATGAAATACACTTATATTTTTAAAAAATCAAACTCACTATAAAAACACGTCTTTACACTCTGGCTTTCTGGAGTCGTCTATCCTTTTACATTTGCATTATGCGAGTCCCTGTTGTAATTTTATCATCCTGACTACATAGCCACCAACCAATCGTTAGCTTCTTCTCATCGCCAGCTAGGAAGCACACAAACCAACACACTCCATAACACAGTGTAAACCTGTGACTGTCTTTGTTACAGTGAGTCTCACTTCCCAACATAAAACCTACAAGTTGTGTGTGTCTGTGTCAGCAAGTATGTTTGAACTTATGTGACTTCATTATGTCAGCCTCAACAAGTCTTTAAAATGTACACGAGACATTGCCCTTTTTTCTTTTTAAACCCATTTTTAAACGCGCACACGCACATAGGCAGAAATGTGAAGAACTTACCGGAACCTGAAAGACATGCACTGTGTCGTTGAGAAAACCAATCCGGATGTTGACGTACTTCCCCTTGCGAGGCGACTTGGGCGGCCTGGGGTCACTCATGACCTAATGTCTACAATGGACACCAACATAGCCTTCTGGTACATCCCAGGCTCTGACCTGAAAAGAAAAAAAGATCAACTCATTACCAAAAAAAAACAAAAAAACACTGACCTCGTGACAAGTTTCATTTTCTTTCGGCCAAAAGCCGATTCGGGGGGAGTGGGATGCGGAGAAGAAGAATTGTCCAGAGGTCCGATAGTCAATTATACTTTGTACGATCTGGGGAGGATATAACATGACGCTTGTTTTAATGGCACCCACACAAATGACGTCGTTGCCAGCTATCTAGTTGGTGCGTGGCGAAACCATTCATAAAAAGAGTGTATTCATCGATCTTGGAGTTCCTTCTATTTCACTTAAATACGCACTCACTCTCAAGATGTGATTAGACCTTTTTTAATATAAAAAAAAAGTAGAGAGCCAGTGTAAGAATCACTGATGGTCAGTACCTAGTGCTTTTACATCAAATACAGTCGGCAATAGCGAACTTTGGGATAGTATTAAAAACATTCTGATCCCAGAATGCCAGTAACTTTAAATCTAAATAGGTAAATGATAAGAATCAAGTGAGTGTTTTTGCGAAATAATAATTCTGAACACAAAATGTCTTAACAATCCTACA
The DNA here is from genome assembly GCA_030265305.1 of Biomphalaria pfeifferi. Taxonomy (NCBI): domain Eukaryota; kingdom Metazoa; phylum Mollusca; class Gastropoda; family Planorbidae; genus Biomphalaria; species Biomphalaria pfeifferi. The sequence goes on from JASAOG010000132.1 coordinate 1,570,356, forward strand.
GATACAATCTCACAAACTTCCTATCGCTAACCTTCATACAGTTGTGATGATTTCAATTCGGGCAAACTATTCAAACTGAATATTTCAAACGTTTCACTTTTTCAAAAAATATACCAAAAAAATAACATACTGTTACTATATCAAGGGAATAACGTAAAACATGGTTCCGCAAGGTTGTCATTGCCGGAAGTGGTAATGGATGTAAGCACACCACTACCTATAAAATGCTTCCTAATGGCATGCGTCTCAAATAGCCTCAAACAACCTGTCCAGCTCCTGGCCTTCACGTGTGGTTCAGACATTGAGTCCGGCGGAACTGTTTTCACTAACAAGAGAAGAGGCAAAGGCGAGTAACTAGCGCCTTAACCATTAAGCTTCAGGCAGGAGGGTCTCGTTCGCCATGGCTGGCTACACACCTAGGAGAAGGAAAACTCTGAATTCAAACCTCTGTTTCCTTGCAGCTATACCCAATCATGGGAAAGGCTTCGGAAGTCAACCCTGAGGAAAAATCATGAGCTGATGACCCTAAGGCAGTTTGCAGCACCCAGTGCTACACCCTGTCAGAGCCTGCGTCGCCGTTGACCCTACACTGTATCGGCACTGCCGTTCCTTTGGATACATCAGCTGCGCGAAGAGGGAGGAACTGATGTGTGGGAGACATCGTTCTGACCACAGCTAATGCCCAGGCATTCATCTCTTTTTCATGAGATGACCCATAGTCGCTTCGCGACTGAATACATAATACATAATGGAGGTAATATTATGTTTCTATATCACGTGACTAAAATTATACACAATGGGGATAAGATACTGCTTCTACATCAAGGGAATAATATTATACATAATGGGCATAGCTATAGCATCTCATGGTCATACACTAGGCGACCTATCAGAGCATCCCAGGCTAAAAATTCTCTCATGATCAAATTTTGGATGAAGTCAAATGGAAGAAAGAATTTGATACAACAAGTAAAGACAAAATACAAATACAGTTTCCCAGTCCTCAAACGCCGTCTCCTTGATAAAATAATTACAGAAATGAGTGCACAAATGCCCGCGGACAAATACAAACAAAATGTACAAGCGATTTGGATTTTGTATTTTCTTTGTTTCATATTTGAATGTCTTATGCTCTGTATGAAATCTAAAGCGCTAATTTTTTTTTTTTTACAAAGCTCACTCATTCTGCTTGTCTTTCAATCTGTCTGTCTGTCTGGTAAAAAGTGTACAAGTTATTTCTCTCCCATTCTGGGATATAGCGGAGTTCTTCCACTTTAGGTATGCTTTGTTTTTTTCTTTTCAAGGATTTAAAAGATATGTTGCTTGTTTTTTTGTATCTCCCACCATGTCGTGTGTCTTGCACGGTAAAGTCGTTATTTAAAAAAAAAACACAAGTTTTATTACAAGAGTGTATATGTAGCAACAACCGAAACAAAAAGTAGTTTCACACTTTTCATTTCGTGTCGGGAAAAAAAACAGTTTGTATTCTTACGCCTAAAAATAGTTCGTAACTTGACTCAAGTAAGGAAGTCTTCGAGAGCAGACGCAAAGAGAACGTGGCCGAGAGAGCGGGAAGAGGAAGTCCGCAAGACAGGGAATGCTGGGTAAAATAGGATTTGAGGGCTGAAAGGCTGAAGGAAGGATTACATACAAATTCAATCATTAAAACAAGCAAAAGCTCCGGGCCACGACGCGCCACAAAAGAGTTGGTCATGAATGACACGAGTCTGGTAGACTAGCACTATTCCCCGAGACACATTGCAGACGAAATCAATAATCTCTAGGCCACACTTGCCCAGCAAGGTAAGAAGGAAGGGGAACAAACATTTCCCTTCACTAGAACTCTTCCAACAGAAAAACAAAAAATGTCTAAAGACATTAAGAAAGAATGACAACGTTGGATGTCTCTGTTGCTATTTATAACCTCAATGAGTTGAGCAGAAGAGAATAGCGCCGACGTCTGCAGGTCCAGGAGTGAACAGCATCATCTCGCGCTGATTACTAAACAAATAAGTCGCTAAACAGCCTGGGCTTTTCAGTTCAGATTCAGCGCTAACTCTCCATTCCTCCAAGACCTAAAGCCCTTCACACTATAGAAACACTCAAATTTTCTAGACAAGCTATCGTCTAACATACACACACACACACGAGCAAAAAACACACGCTTGAAATGGCAGCACGCTCAAATTTTTGAATTATTGATAGAGAAATCTTACAAGCCAAACAACATGTCAACACACTGAAAAAATTATCGAACTTGTATTTAATAATAATAATAATAATAAAAATCTTTATTGTCCGTATGGAAATTTGTCTTACAATTTTAAGACAATACAACTTTTTTATTTTCAATAGACAATATTCAGTGGAAAAATCAATACCAGGTTTGTTTTGTTTTTTTTTGCTCATCATTTAGAAACAATCATGTAAAAACAATCATTAATTGCATTTTATAATTATGGGATAGTTTCTATGAGCTTAGGGCGTCGTCTGCTAAATGTAAAAGTGAATTAGCTGTCACCTGAATGTCGATAAGCAGTTTTAAAGACATGTTTATGTTTTAATTTTGTAGCACCACAAGAGTATGTAGAAATACCAAGAGTAGGAACTACTTAAGGGCAGGTTAAACTAAGGAAAATTCGATTTTTTTTTTCAAAATTATGTCAATTGAGCTTTTACGTTAATTAGAAACTGTATCCGATTCTGAATAATAATCTGTAATTTGTTTTTAGAAAAAATATTAATAAATATTTGAAATATTTAAAATAAAAACATGACTAATGTTTGCTTTTGCCTCATTAAATATGCATAGACAGTGTCTAATTTTCAAAATACTATAACTTTTTTTCTAATTATCCGATTTTAAATTTTTTTTCACTGTTACAGTTCTTTTTTTTTAAACAAGATACATTTTTTAAAAGCCTTATTTTAGTTAAAAGCTTCAATTTCATTGGTTGAAATTAAATAGATTCTTATATTGTCTCTCTATCCAACCAATCAGAACGTTTCTTACAAAGCCTCTTTGGCAGACATTTTGTTTACTATTTTTACCCACGTTTGTCGGTGCTCTGTGACACTGTTTATTTCTCTACATTATATTACTCTTGTATTCATTCAAGTGTGTTTTAGTTTATTGTAATTAATATTATTTAAATATAACAATGCCTAGACCACGCAAAGATCATCCTAAGAAAAGGAAATTCCATGGTAATAGGTTTATTAAAAAGCTTAGTCTAGATCTAGATGATCATGATACTGAAATTGAGTCTAGATCTAGCGAGACTGAAGTCAGTGAAATTCAACCTGTTTCTGAGGACATATTAGAGCTAGATCCAGTAAATCCTGATGCTACTAACACTGGAAATGTTCCTGAAAGTAGTTCATTTATTAAATTAAATGATAGTGTTCAACAGGACAACATTTATTTGGATGATATGACTGGATACCCCATGTTTGATGTTCAAATTTTATTGTTTTGTGAATCAATTTCCTTGCTCTAATTGTGAAAAGCATTGTGGTTTTCAAGCTACTGAAAGAAACATTGGACTTAACTGTACTATATCCTTTGTGTGCCTGGATTGCAAACATGTTTTCATGCTTCAAAGTTCTAAGGAAAATATAAATTTAAGGTTTCAACTGTCTATGTTTTCCATTGGATGCCATTATGAACAAGGTAACAAATTTCTAGCAAATATGAACATGCCACCACCGGTAAGCATTACAAGAAGTAATTATTTTAGAAATAAAATATTAGAAGCCACTAAGACAGTTGCTACAAAATGCAAAGAAGCAGCTGCGGAAGAATTCAAAGCTTCTAAGCCATCATCGGATGTCACTGTGTCGTGCGATGGAACATGTCAGAGGCGTGGTTTCGTGTCAAAAAATGGAGTTGCAACTGTACGTTTCGTTAATCCTGGAGGTGCTCCTAAAGTAATAGACACATTTACCAGCAGTAACTATTGTGATAAATGTTGCAAAAGCAAAAAGAAACTTACTCCTGAACAGTTTGTAGCTTGGAAAGCAAACCACGCAGCTGAATGTGACGCTAATCACATAGGCTCTTCTGGTGCGATGGAATCACAAGGGATCCTACAAACTTTCCGACGTTCACAGATGTACGGCTTAAACTATACAGGCTATTTGGGAGATGGTGACTCAAAAAGCTATAAAACTGTTGCAGATGCAGATCCACCAATATACCCCGGTAAGACGATTGAAAAGTTGGAATGCTGCGGTCATGTACAGAAAAGAATGGGACGTCGACTTATGGACCTAAAGAATTCTAACAAAGGAAAAGTTTTTGAAGAAGATGGCAAACACTACAAAGGGTTGGGAGGAGTAAAAAGGCTTACTCAAGCAGCAATTCTAAGAATCCAGGGCCATTATGGTGGTGCCATTAGAAATAATACCAACAACCTTCTACAGATGAAAAAGGCAATTTGGGCAATTTGGAAACACAGGTCTGGAGACCACAGTGATTGCGGCCATTGGTGTCCAAAAGAACAAAACATAGCAGTGGCAAACAAAAATAAACTCACCAAATATATTACTGATGCTATGAAACCAATATTTGAAGAGATAACATCAGATGCACTGTTGCAAAAGTGTTTACATGGTGGCACGCAAAATGCTAACGAGTCGTTCCATAATTTAATATGGAAAAGATGTCCCAAAAACCAATTTGTTGGAAGAAAAAGGCTTGAGATAGCTGTTCATGATGCAACAATTGTATATAATGATGGGGAACTAGGACGAAGGCAGATATTTCCACTTTTGGGATTACAATTCGGATATTATGCTGAAACATCATTTCGCGCTGCGGACAAGAAAAGAATTTTGTCATCTTTAAATGCAAAAAATATATCAAAAATGACATCCAGGTGTAAAAAAAACATTCAAATGCAGAGGATGCTAGGGATGAAGGATATTTACCAGGAGGCTTTTAATTGTAAGTTTTTGTTTTTATTATTCATAGATATTGTGGTTTTTCTTGATTTTCTCAAAATCTGCTTTTTCAAAATGTTTTGGTTGGTTTTGTCAACTTTCCACAAAAACTATTCTAGCTAGAGCTATGAAATTTGGAAGTTTTGTTCTATGTCCATATTGAATCAAAACATGCTACCAGAATTACAATCTATTAAGTAGTTTTAAAGTTATGGTCTCAATACTTACCCCTACCCCAACCAGTTTCGACAGTTTTATGGTTCCCACACTAAAAAATTCATTAAAAAAAAGTGTTATCTCTGATTATAATAATTGTAAATCAATGTGATTGGAATAACATGCTGAAGACACTGTGCAAATTTCATTTGAAAATATTTAATTTATTACTAAAATATCTTGACTATTTTTGACTATTTTACCCTATTTTTGTGAAAAATTTCACTTTTTAAAGTTTTATTTTTAATTTAAGTTTTTTTTTTCACTATTAAATGATCCATCCAAACATATAGACACTTAAATAGTGACAGATTTGTTGATATTTCAATTTGGGGGTTTAACCTGCCCTTAAAGATTGTAGATATACCAAAAGTGAGTAGAAGAGATTGTGCGAATACTAAGACTAATACAGAGAGATTGTAGAAATACCGAGGGATTGTAGAAATACCGAGCGATTGCAGAAATACTAAGAGATTGTAGAAATACCGAGCGATTGCAGAAATACTAAAAGATTGTAGAAATACCGAGGGATTGTAGAAATACCGAGCGATTGCAGAAATACTAAGAGATTGTAGAAATACCGAGTGATTGCAGAAAATGTTCTTAAAGCTCGTAGAAATACTGTGTCTGTAGAAATACGATGCACACATTTTGAATAGAAATACAATGACAAGATTGTGTTTTCACGCCAACAAAGATGCGGCTTCCCTAAGCTAGTAGAATATATATATATATATATATATATATACATTTTGTATGTGGTACTTTTTAATAACACCAACGAAGAAAAAAAATGCTTTATCTCTATATATTAAGAATGAATGTATTAATATTCTTTCTTTTTTTTTTCTCGTGTTACGGCTGTAATAGTTATCTAAACACATTTGCTAACCTGCAAAAGGTGACTAGATCTATTCAGTCCTGACAAAGTTACAAAAAAAAAAAAAATAAACAAAACTCACTCCGTTACGAAAAGAAAAAACAACTACTTCGATTTTCTGTACAGTAAATCTGAACGATACGAAATATCTCTCCTAATGCAAGACGTTCAGCAAACTAAAAGTGTTTCTCATGACATTGAAACATGCTGTGTATCTGCTAGATGTATAAACATTCTATTAAGGTCTTCACGATCTGTGTTTTAAAAGTAGACCAATACTGTCTTTCCTTTCAATGATATTCCAAACCAAAACAAGGAGCGCCCCAAAGCTGCCGTGTTACAAGCTGCAGTCTCTACTAGACAGGATCTAGACGATGACACGTACCATTTTGAAACACAAGTGTGTCATTTTGTGATCGTGAAGCACTGTTGAAGTTTATTGCAATTCCACTAAAGCATGCTCTTTTATTACTTGTCATGTATGATTATGGTCTGAAACACAGTTCTGTTACGTATGATTAGGACTGGTATGATTATGATCTGACATAAAGTTCTGTCATGTATGTTTAGGATATGCCAGACAGTTCTGTCATGTATAATTATGATCTAACATACAGTTCTGTCATGTATGATTATGATCTGACATACAGTTCTGTCATGTATGATTAGGATCTGACATACAGTTCTGTCATGTATGATTATGATCTGACATACAGTTCTGTCATGTATGTTTAGGATCTGCCAGACAGTTCTGATTATGATTATGATCTGACTTTCAGTTCTGTCATGTATGATTATGATCTGACACAAAGTTCTGTCACGTATGTTTAGGATATGCCAGACAGTTCTGTCATGTATGATTATGCTCTAACATACAGTTCTGTCCTGTATGATTAGGATCTGACATACAGTTCTGACATTTGTGATTAGCATCTATTAGACCAGTATGGGTCAAGGTCCAACACTCATACCTGCTCGTCTTCCCATTTCCCTAACGACAACACACACACACAGTGGTCATCGCATACTACAAAGATCCTTGGAGTGGAAACTGGACTGTTTGCGTGTCGAAAGACTGTTGGGCTATGACCTTTGCCCGAGTCATCAAAATGACACGTTAAGTCTCTACAGTAACTAGGTTAATCAACAAATACCAGCTTCACAATAACACAAGGAACTATCAAATTCTTAACTAGAAGTGCGATATAATTATCTTATAGTCTTTCAGGTGTGATCACTCTAAACGTCAAAGTCGTTCGTCTGAGACTTATCTCATATAATACAGACGTTACTTCAAAAAAGATGTTTACGTCCTACGCGTCATGCATTTAGTCATGCATATTAACCAATGACTTAAATACTGCCAAGTCACTGATTTTCCTGGCTAACTCAGGCAACCCATTCCATGCTCTAATAGCGCTAGGGAAGAAGGAGCATTTGTACAAATTTGTCCTAGCATATGGGACGAGGAATGTGCCTTTATCTTTGTGTCTTTCAGAGTATTTTATTAAATTTTGTTTTTGTATTTGAAGATTATGGTTCAGTGTTTTAAGTATAGTTGCTACTTTAACTTTTTGACTTAGTCAAAATAACTTTTCCTCCTTTTTCTTTCTTGTGTGCTGATTGACGTTAAAGGTAATTAATGTCCTTGCAACAAAGGTATTAAAGTCAATAATGATGACATTTATATGAAAGTAGCTCTTTCCGACGCTGTTAGCGACTGTTTTAGCGACAATCAAACTACTAAAAGTCTACAGCCACCCGAAGCAGCGCCATTCACAATTGTCTTTCTTTGGACTGAGTTTTCCGTTATGTTTGCGCTGTTATACAGTGCACTTGTTCAAGCAAGATCTAACAGACAGTTAAGGAAATGACGTTTAAGAGGACCATCAATTTGCCCAAAAGTGGTTACATAGACCATAATTCCATCAGATTTGTAAAGTCGCGATTCCTCACAAGTTATCGAATGAGCGTTGTCCATTAATACTGTTTCAATGGCGTCAGGTCACACAAACCAACACACACACACTCGCGATGTACCAATCAATATCAGACAGCAAGTCAATGTAACTCTTTTCATTGACCATTCCATTGGACACAAGGCCGGCTATGAGAATTCATTAAACCCGCTCAGACTGGTGCGCAGCTTTGCATCTGTTTCGTTGATTTAGAACTGGCCAGTCGAGCTCAGTCGATTTATTTTACAGTTCAAGATGAGTCGATACATAGCCAAGGCTAGATCATTGAAACATATTTAAATAGAGTGCCTCCACTATCGAAGTACAAACAGGACGAAAGAGTTTGTTTTTTTAATTTGTAAAAAATATCGTCAGGCTTAAAATCAAAACATCCCATATGAGATAACCATTGTATATAATTGAAATAAATAATTTATTCACAGCAATGACAACCATATATAGGCTATATATATATTGAAATATTTATGCTGTTAACAACCAAAAGTTTATTATAATTGAGTATAAAATAACATTAGTTTTATTTTCCTGATCATAGGATCTTACTTTAGGTCGAATTTCACATTTATTTGGTCAACTGTTTACAAGTGATAGCAGTCCACTAACCAGCTATCAAAACAATTTTTTATATTTATTTTTTGTTCCCCAACTGGCTGGACTCCTACATGTCCTCTTGAGAACGTTCCAATCTGAACGACAACATCAAACCAGGCTCCACAGCCAACAGTGTTATCCAACTCAGACCCCATCTGAACGACAACGTCAAACCAGGCTCCACAGCCAACAGTGTTTTCAACTCAGACCCCATCTGAACGACAACGTCAAACCAGGCTCCACAGCCAACAGTGTTATCCAACTCAGACCCCATCTGAACGACAACGTCAAACCAGGCTCCACAGCCAACAGTGTTTTCAACTCAGACCCCATCTGAACGACAACGTCAAACCAGGCTCCACAGCCAACGGTGTTATCCAACTCAGACCCAATCTTCATTTGGAGATCCCGTTCTCTCGCCGTTAAGCAAAACAAATGACTCTATCCTTGGCAACCAACCCAGCCATGTAACATGAGCAGACACGCCAAATCCTAGGATAATCTGACGAGTTGGGCAAGTACCTCCTCCCGTCAGACAGACCTGCTGCTGCTGTCTGTCATGCTCCGCGTACCAGAACACACGAACAACAACAACAAAAAAGTTGTGGAGAAGGACGGCAGTAGCTTGTCCAGTGTGAGCAGTTAAACAAGTGACAGCATTTACCAATCTGTGCGTGCGTGCGCGTAAATCGATGTTTAAAGTCTGAGTCTCAAGAGGGCTGATTGAATTCAAATGATTCCAGAGATCGATTAGAGACACAACATTCCAAAGAGTCGGTTGACTGCTGGGGACAGGAATAGAGGGGGAAAAAATGGAAAGCAATTTAGAGCATTTAGTCGCATGTCTGAAACTCAATACAGACAGCGGTCAAAGGTCAAAACTGCAATCACCAGTACAATTGTGGTGTTGCTGTGAACTGATGGTGATCAAACATTCAGCAGTAGACTTTGATTTATGACAAGAAAACGTGCAAATACAAAATCTGAAGCAAGAAAAAAACCTTAGAAAAACCTAACTTCTATTTTAGTCACACCACTTTCTCCGTAGCGACCAATCAAGCAATTAGATCCTGACACTAAAAGATGAAAACTGACGTGTGAAGAAATGTTTCGACATCCCTATCGATGGAAAGAAACAATCAATTTAAAAAAAAAAAGAAAAGAAAACAACAGCTCCTTCACCAATTTTAATCACAAATATTATCGTTTTAGGAGCGAATTGTTAGCATACATAATAGAATACCAAATTAAAACCAATCGTGATCTTAATCAGATCCATAGTCTAACAACTGTTTCTATTAGATGGGAAAATAGTTTGTGAACTTTCAATGAGTCTCGTTTTCTTTAGAGTAACGCATCTCCCCCACATGCCCGGAAAGTCTAGGCACAGAGATTCTACCTGCTCCCTGTCGGATCCAAACAACAAGGTCACGCTACCTAGGCTATGCTCAGATCCAGGCCTGGTCTCCATTAAGCACAGCTTCCACAACTAGATCTAAGAAAAAACAAAACTTCAAAGACATACCGTAAAATGATGAAAGAAATAAAAACTGAGGACATGAACTCTATGAATGAATTTCTTTTAACTGCAGGAACTACATTTCCTAAGCTTGCGTAGGAGTGACAGCCATCCTGAAGTACGAGAAATAATTCATTGCCTTTTTTGGGGGGGGGGGGGGGGGGGTAATCATTCGTAAGAAGATGTCATTAGTTCACACTCAACGTAATCAATGGACGACACAGAAACACACTTTCAATTCTTCTACTAACCTGCGACTTCACAACATGTGGGCATTTTACACCAATAGCTCATTGTCACGTCACAGGTCTGACGTCACGTCGCAAGCCAGTGTTCAGGCCTTCTAAAAAGATTTAGTCTGGGCTTAATCAACATAAGTGTTTTAGTCCAAGGGCTTTTGGGTTATAGGATTTGAACCTCTTAAGCCCAGACTCATAGTTTGATGAAGATAATTGAAATAAAGTTTACCAGATCTATCGTCGGACATACAGAAACTAAAAAGTACGTAACGCACTACACGCTTTGACTTAAGTGTTGTGACCATTTTCAAGGGATGGTCACAACAGAACAGTCAAGACAATGTTGCCAAATATTATTTGCAGATCGTGGAATCCTAAAACAAGGGTGTTAAAGAGAAGGGGACGCCTGAAACACTAGTTTGTACATGTACACTGGCTAAGTCCAAGTGACCTCGTGTTGGTGTAGAGGACATCCTAGCTTAGTTTCTACATGTCCAATGGCAAGACATCTCGATGAAGCCCGCAAACAATTGATACCCGGTCCCAGAGCCTGATCTAGTCTAAACACTATCCAGCACCCTCTGCACATTTCTGTTCACCTTGCCAGACATTTGGACTGAACTACAGACAGAAATTAAAATGGAAAAATCAATGTCTCAGAAATCTCGTTAAGACGCCCTAAGCTGTTCGGGAAATCCCGTTAAGCTGCACCGAGCTGTTTAGAATAGCGATACTAATTGTTATAGGCAGAAACCGCACAGTTTAAAATTATTCCAAGAACGTCCTCAAAAAATATAATCTGGATGGGGTTTAACTCATACCTTGGAAACGCCCCTGCATCGAAACCAACAGAAATATCAATATTTTATAATCGTGTACTGTGTTCTTGATAACGTTATTACTGCAGAATAATGTGATTTCTGAAGTAATACTCAATTACTGTAGCCACACATAATGCTGTTCCTAATTACCAAATTACTGCATAATTATAACATTCGCTTGTTGCTAAAATAATAAGAAAAAAGACTATTCTTTATTAACCTCGAGAAAATTTCTTACAATTTTGCATTACACATAATAATAGACAAAGCCAACGAAGTCTACGTTCACATCACAGTTTCACTCAAACATTACATGTGAAGTTGACATCAGAAAGTGGATTGAGTTAATTGCTAAGGGAACTAGTACTTGGTATCTTTAGTGATGGTAATATGTGAAGACCTTGACATAAAGAGTGGGTTTTTCTTCTTTCTCAGAATATTACAATATAACTGTAGAATAACTGCGTTCCTGAAATATAACAATATTTCTGTAGAATAGGTCCCTGAAATATTACAATATTAGTGTAGAATAAATAAGTTCCTGAAATATTACAATATTACGAATACGTTCCTGGTATATTACACTACAGAAAATAGGATGAATTCCTGAAGTTATAAATTCAACATTGCACATATGTCCTCAACTACCGTCTGTTGGCAGTAACAAACAGTAAACAATGACCATACTTTCATAGGTAAGACGTTGTAACAAAACACTAAACATTTACCTTACTTAGGTAGGTTATTTTTTTGTTTTGTTTACAGTGCTTATAAAATAGGTCAATTCCGTAGAACGCACTTTAGTCAAGGTTTGAGTCAGAGACGTACTGTTTATTGATATTGTTGAGCTTCACTTAGGAGTGCGGGGTTAATTAGTGTAACAATAGCACTAAACGTCTTAGTGACCTTTAGATCTTCCTACAGATATCATCTGATGGGAGTTTATCCCACGTGGTATAGGCCTAATCTGCTTAGAGCCTCAAGTAATGACGTGAAAGAACTCAAAAAAAGGGGAGACTGTTCAAAAGAGACATTGATTAGTAGTTACAGTTCTTGGGCTATGGTTCTATACATTATGTTAGGCTGTCAGTATTAGTGTTGGTCAGCTCAAGTGTCATCTTATATAACGCATTACATTCTAAGCACCTTTGCTGCAGCAGGGAACAACAAGGAATATACTGAAAAGGGTGCAACTTTTGAGAGGCGGGGTAGGGATTTATGGATTGTGTATTGTTTTCTAAGACAGATATAGATCATTGAGCACTGTCAAGAAACAAAACGTAGATATGCCTAAAATAGATTCACAACACTTCACTTCGTAAACTTTCGAAGATAAGTCAAGGGAATAATGACTAACCAGGTCGTGTCATCTCTTGGTCCAGGTTTTGAACCCCGCTTCCATCCACCTCTGTTCCGCAAGAGTTTTGGGCCAGAATGAAATAAACTTTAATTTGAGAGGAACATGTTTAAAAAAAAAACTGAGACAACTTGAAATCTTTCAGATCTGGACCAGTACCATGTGAGGACTAAAATTCTTTTAAATTTCTCTCACATCCAATAATAACTAAGGACATTGAGGACACCAGGAAAAAGAGTGACTTGGCGGAGTTTAGGTCATTGGTGAATATGCATGACTAAATGCATGACGCGTAGGACGTAATCATCTTATTTTTTTGAATGAACGTCTGTATCATATCAGATAAGATACAATGTGAGACACTGTCATTCTTTTCTTCTCAGCCCAACCCAGGGGTCGAGAGCTACTAGTTCAGCACTCATGTACTCCAGGACAAAAAGACGAATGTTCAGACTCTTTCCGACGTCTACCCCTCCCTCTCAGCCTCTTCCATATTAGTTTTTTTGTTGTTTTTTTTAGTAGGCTTATATTACGCTTCAATGTTTAGACAGATTTAAAAAAATAGCGTCTGGTTAGCGATTGAAACATATTATGGAAGTAGATGTGTAGGATCGAGGGAAATAGGATAGCTCTAGAGTAATTCAGACTATGATATGAGTGTCCAATGAAACTTCTATGAAAAATAAAACGTTTTCAATTATAAGTCTTCACATTCAATAACGCACCTCTCGCCTAGAAAAAGGCTGTGAACGCTCTGGTCAGTTCAAGAGTTCCTTTAAAAGGCCAGCAAGCAAAAGGAACAAAATATAAATAAGACCTGTAGTACACTATGAGAACTGGCAAGCAACAATGTGATAACATGACGTGATATGACACGGCCACACGAAGATTTTTTTTCTCCACGAATGGCTTTGAACTAGATTTCATTGGGAGTGCCCAGAGCTGGTTCCTGGTTTCAACTACCTTTATACTTACAAGGGACTAGAATGCTGTAACGCTTACCTTTGTTGTGAGGCCCTACCTTTTGCAACCTAGGGGATATTTTTTACAATTCCGACACATGTGGAAGTGGACGCATGTTGTTGACAGTCGTTGACTTGTAGCACCAAACTACTGGTAGACAACTAAACCACTGAACCACTGTAGGCGTATTCTGTTTTAACTTATAAAACTTGAAATAACTTGAACGACTTCTTTGTCAACAAAATTAAACTTTTATCAAAATTTAGACACATTTAACTTGAGATGAAATGAATTTAACTTATATTTTAAACAAATCTAACTCACAATAAAAATACGTCTTTACACTCTGTTACTCTGGAGTCGTCTCGCGTACCCAAGACATCTTATGGTAGTGCCGCTTATCTTGCATCTTTCACACTGCATAGCTACCAACCAATCGCTAACTTGTTCTCACCGTCACCATCGACACACACACTGTGAGCTTCTGATGCTTCATTATACACTGTGGGCAGAGTGTTAACAAGAGCCTAACAGCGATTCACGACACGGATCGAAAATGGCCAGCTGGCCTTAAGGCCTTAGTTATGGTATCATTGGGACATATACTGAATACATTAAAACACAACTAAAACAATTCTTCTATGGTGTGCACAAAATAGTTTTCATTTCGCACCCCAAACTGGCACAATAACAAGACTAGAGCGTCTTCCTCCATCTTAACTACTCCATGACAGTGCGTCGCACGTATAGATCCAATAGGATTGTGTCAACGACATTCATTAGCAGTAATAATCAAGGACATTTCGTGGTTTTTTTTTGGGGGGGGGGGGAGTGGGGGGGGGGCTAGAGAACAACGAAATTAAGTGATACTTTTAGATGCTTGTTTATATACTGCTTTTGTCAGTATCAACATGGATTATAGTGAGCAGCAGAGTGTTCATCTCTGTACATACGGCGAAAGGTGAAAGGTTCCGAGTCTAGGAATATAGTCTGAATCACTGGATTAGTTGTGTGTTTATGAATTATAACAAAAACAATATTGCGACATATGACACAGTCATTCAAGAATAGCGTAGAAAAATAGCTTCAATAGCATTTTTCAAATCAAACAACATACACAAATCTACGTGGAAAAGCTTTAAAACAAAGTTGTACAAGTGGTCAAACAATACCGGCAACTTTGAAATAATGGTAGTATCTTCCCAACAACGGAGACAGAAAGATTTTTGCAGTAGCCGCTCAAGAAATGCAACACCATTCTTTTTAACATTTCAAATGTTGAGTTTATCTACAATAGGAAATGATCTTTCAAATCTCCAAAACTGGTCTCATTTCAAGTGCACTTAACCATTAGATTTAATAGTATAACATTGGAACACACAGAAGTTTTCTGATCTACTTCAGTCTATATTTCACGAAAACACTGTAGAGGGTTTACCTAATTAATGTTAGACAATCCAAACTGCATGTAATTATGAATTGAATGTATCTAGAATGTAGTTATAACAAACATTAATGCTAAGCGAGATGCTAGTATGGATGTTTGCTGTTATGAGATGATTACATGAAAGTCTGGATGCCTTCAGTATATACATATTTCAGAGCGGCGATTGAGTGAGTGGCTTAGTTTCTAAACTATTAGTTTACAACGTGTAAACAAATAAACAAATCTGTGTCCCTGTTCAACTGAATTTAAGAAGCAATGTCTAAAATGTAAGAAGCACATAAGCGGGCTGTGTAACTCGGGGTTAACCGTTTTGACATTTCAGAAGAAATAACTACAAATGCTCTGAGAGTAGAAACACGCACAAACAAGTTTGATTTATATTTAGGACGGAATGAGCTCCACAATTTTCCCATGTCATGAATCCAAGGTTTTTAAAACATGAGGTCTCGGGAGACTTAGGACCGGCATTTAGGGGAATAGTTAAACAGAAAAGCCTAATTTTGATCCGTGACATGTCAATGTCATTAATTATTTGACACTGCCTCTGACCTTTGGGGACCAGAGATAGAAGGCTGGGGTGTGCGGGAAGAGAAGAAGAGAAGTGTGACAACTAAAGGCGGCATGTATTGCACAGGTCGAGCAGGGACTATCGTCTTAAACAAGTCCGTAAGACAAGCAGTTAATTAAGTGGTCACGGCGAAACTGAAAATAAAATGGGTTGCCTCAATCAGCCAGAAAAGCCAAGAGTTTCATTAACAAGCACACTAGACTGAAACATGATGCGTGGGACGTAAATATCTTTGTTTTGAACGAACCTTTGTTATTTCTAAGATACGATTGAAATGTGGATAATCCATTGTTCACCATTCTAAACGAGACTTGTCTTCAGTGAATTCTAAGCATCCTCGCCTAAGATGGTCTGTTGTTTCACTCCATTTCAACCTATACACACAACAACGTTAAGGCCACACAATAAAAGTCACAATCACCAACTGGAGTCGGCGCAATGCCTTCAATGCCAGAGCTGTACTCAACACTGTAGTGAGAAATCCATTTTTTTCCCCAGCGCATGTGAAAGGACAAGATATGGCGGTAAGATGGGAGGGGACCTATATATAGTCGAGAATGGCATTTATTTATTGGTGGCGGGGGGGGGGGGGGGGGGGGAAGGACAACGGCTAGACACACACACACACATACATTGTCAGGTCGACATTCTAATCCCCCGGTGTTCATTCCATTGGGCTCATGAATATTCACCAGTTTCCATCCCAGCGTAAGACTTGCGGCTGGGAAATGACTCGTACATATGTCAAGACTAGAGATCAAGATGTACGCTGGACACATCCAAGAATTGGTAGTATAGAGTAGGTGATCATTGACCTGCTTTTATGGTTGAACTGGTTTGTATACAAGAATAAAAAATGTCTATGTCTAAAATATTACTAAAAAAAAATGTAAAATGTAAAAATAAGTACCCATGATTCAATTTGAAAAAGAGTTCGTTGCTCTGACCCCTGATGGACAAGTTTATTTATGTACTTATAAAAGGTTCAAGCTGACATTTATTTCCGATTCATGCTTATTTTTTATTTTGTTTGTACAAACATTCGGAAAAAAAAAGTCGAGATCGTTGTGGCAATCAGCGAAGTCTTAAAAGATTTTCTGTACACCACATTAGAGGACATTCTTATGCGTTTAGATGGGATCATGGCAAAGCAAATGTATGCGTTTAAATGGGGTCTATCGGTTCACACAACAAGTGCAATGAAGATTTTCCGGAAACAAATATAAAGCAGTGTAAATTACAAGCATATAATTCTTAAAGAGTACCTCCAGGAGGCGTTTCCAGGGTTAAAAGATTGCAGATTTAGTCGGTTGACTATTCAATTCTTTCAATACGTTTTTAATTACACTGAATATTTTACTTGGAGAAGTTCTAGTTCTTTTTATATATATACACCCTGCACTCATCCTTAATATTCGGAATCGAAGATACTGCTATTATTATAGATTTGTGCTGAAACTCATTACAGTTCAAGTTAAGATTTTATCGACAAAATTCGAGCGTACTGTTTACTTGAGCCCACACCACATGGACATATAAGTCGCATTCATTTCGATCTTCTCAGTGAAGCGACAAAAACAGCCGTGTAAGATATTTCAATTTATACATTTGAGTTTAAACTTGAGAAACTAAAGCATCTCTCTGATCCACAATGTTTGTGTGATTAGATTCGCCCGTTAAGAGGATTAATGGATTTAAAGCATTTAGCTGGATATGACATTACTGCTGATGGCATTGGGGTGTTACACTGGCTCCTGATTTTAATGTCGATGGCACTTAAGATGAAGGGTAAAAAGTCCCAGTGAAACCGAGAAGAAGATCTATTAGCCTTGAACTAGACATAGGAGCTCTTCACTCTTCATTGGTACCAGTTTGTTCAAATGGTCCCTGATTTTCTGCCAATGATACCAGTTAGTTCATATGGTTCCCGATTTTCTGCCAATGATACCAGTTAGTTCAAATGGTCCCTGATTTTCTGCCAATGATACCAGTTAGTTCAAATGGTCCCTGATTTTCTGCCAATGATACCAGTTAGTTAATATGGTTCCTGGCTTTCTGTCAATGATGCCAGCTAGTTAAATGGCTCCTGACTTTCTGTTCTTGTATTAGCTAGTTAAAATGGTTTCTGACTTTATGTCAATGCTAATTAAAATAGTTCTTGACTTGTGTGCAGAGTTCACAATCGATCTATTCAAAGTAAACATCTGGTGAAATGTGTCAATAATGAACTTGTAGCATATTGAAACATATCATGTGACTAACGCTGAAGGCAATCATGTCCAACAAATAACAGGATGCCTATCTAGAGTACTATATCACTCCTAATACATTTAGCCTCTTTCCTTCCTTATTCATTTATCTCATTCACTGTTTTTTTCTACTTATTATTTTTTCCTTTCACATCTCTCTTTCTTCATCTTCTCGTTATCATCTTTAAGTCTCCCGTGTATGTGTGCGAGCTTCCAGAAAGCCTTGTCCACTGGAGTTATCAATCAAAGTGAAAACAGGGAATCAATAAGTATCTCCACTTGAGTGTGTCTTAGCCCCGTGTGGAGGAAGTACTATACAGCCTGGTACACGACTACTTCATCTGGGCACAACAACTTGATGGTGACTAGGTAGTCGCTTCGCTTTCACTAATCTAACACGTCATCCGGGGGTTCGACTCTCAGAATCTTTTATTATTCACAACTACTACCCTAATAGATCACCAGTGACATACTCAACTATTGGTAATCTTATTTCACCCTCATGTCCATAATGTTAAGAAATAATCAAAACCTGCAATGAGGCGAGACCATTTGTCATAGAAGGCCTTAACATTGACCTACAACGTCGCAACCTGTGGGCAGTTTAGACCAATGTCACAGGCATGTACGACGTGCCGACGAGCGGTTAGTCTCCACAGCCCACAGGTTGCGACGTAGCAGGTCAGTGATGAGGCCTACTACAACGAGTGGAGTCGACTAAGGCAAGTATGTATGGCCACCTTCAGTCGAGAAACGACCAAGGGTCATGGTGCCTTAGCATTAGCCTTGGACGGAACGATGTCGCCCAAAAAGCAGTCCCCACCTTTCCGCGCAGCTGATCTATCCAGGGATGTGCGCCCGTGAGGCTAAGTACGTTGGAGATTAGCTCGGCTACCTATCAAAGGGGCTCGAGGTTCAGCACCCCCGACTCGAATTGTGTTTGCTGAGCGGCTTTAGGCAGCACTAAAAACCTTCTCCCAGATACTCTCTCTTCCACACTCCTCACTGGTTCACAAGAGAGATTGGACCCACCAAAAGAGATTGGACCCTACCGCTATAAGCATGCTATAGGTGTGAAAGCTGCGCGTTAAAAAAAACTATTAAATAAATATTTTAAAAACAACAACAACGGCAAGTGCCGATACCCACACTTAGGAGAACTGTTGAAACCTCTGAGGCAATAATAACAGAACCCAATGGTTTTAGGAAGGTCAAGTCTATTTCAGGTTGAGTCAATATAACAACTGTAGCGCTATTATTTTTAGAGGCCCCCCCCCCGACAGGGGGGAAAACTAGCTATTGATTTTGTGCTGTTCATCTATCAGCCAGTTACGTTCAGATCACACAAAAATAAAAATGCTTTTGAAAATCAGATTTCACCATCGCACATCGAGTGCGTCACGAAACTCGTTGATCTGCTGAAAGACAGCCTCATTTACCTTGACAAGTAAATATGCAAACTTTTTTTCCCCGAAATCTTTAAAAAAAATAATAAATGTCTGTTTATGTAGATATGGGATTACTGTACACAAATAACATTATCCTTTGAAAAAAAAAAAGCTCTGGTATCTATCAAACGAATGAACTAAATAAAATAAACATTGAAATGTATTCGCTGATCAACAGCTACTGAAAGTATTCCACTATAGTGCAATTTCATGTATGTTTATTGTATGTCAATGTATGTACATTATGTTGAAATAAAGAGAATTGTAGTATAATGAAGATTTACTAGCCCTGTCGTGTCGTTTAATAGTGTTGTATCATTTCTATAGGCATCAACCGAGAACCAATGTATCAATCTGTCTCTCCACATGTACAAAAATATAGCTATTTAAAATACTTTTTTAAAATCAAAGCTTATATTTAGTGGATGGATGGGGGCCGTTCAGTTGCTGCTAGATGGCTCAATATTGCAAGTTTTATCTCCGCTTATTTAAATATAAAACAAAATTAATGAATTATCACTAATTGAATAACTAGTTGGTTATTTCTATGATCGATTCGTGTGCTGTGGTCGACAATGATTGATTGTGCAACATTTCAACTTGATCCGAGAATGAGAAATGGGAAGAAATAACGTGTACACGAATCCAACGAGACAGTGAGCTGCTATAAAATAATGATAAGAATTGTAAATATCTACTTTGTTCACGACGGCCGTTTTACATGTAGGTGAAAAACTGGACCTTGTGAAATGTCAAAATGTAAATTCTGTTCGTGTGTTCTGCACTGAAAGTAAAGGCCGGCAATGGCATTTAGAATACATTTAGTAGAAAGAAAGAAAGGACTGTTGTTCACAGTTTCTGATATGCACACTTGAAGGTTTCAGCACCACACATGAAGGTTTCCTGTGCTGCTTTGTTAAACGAAAGGGAGGCTTAGTTTTTTACAGTAACAATGACCTGCTCAAAAAGGTCACTAATGACATTCCCCACAAAAGCGAAACGCGACATTGAAATCTGATTACACCCTTCTGTTTGTCGTGCTCAAAAAAAACATCAACCCCTGTTTTTTGACCTACAATTCTTTACCACTGTTTCCCAAACTGTGTTCCGCGAGACCTGAATATGTGTTCCACGAACTACTGGAATAATTAACTAGTAGGCCACCCCGTGCATTAAACTCTCTTTAAAAAAAAAATAAGCAAAGTGTTCCGCTTAATACTCTGAAAGTGCGAAGTGTTCCGTTAAGGAAAAAGTTTGAAGACACTGCTTTACCAAAACAAAGGGCCCAGGGAGGCTGCCCAAGCGTTTAAAACACGAACTTCCTTAGTTATCTTGTTCGTTATGATGTTTACAGAAAGTGTTACGCATAAAATATGATGTCAAAATGAAACTACAAATTAATACACAAACAAGTAGTACATAAAGAGTCAGCAATTTAAGCAATACAATCTTTGAAAACAAACTTTCTAGAGAGACAGTATAAAATATAATCTAGGCTTCAACTAATATTCGGTCAAATCAATTTCCGTGGCTTGTGTTACAGACAGAATCAGCACAGAAAGCCATTGATCCCAATGGAACTGAGCCTCGGCAATTTTTTAAGCACTGTGTGCAAAAGTTTCGGAGGGGCCGGATATGGCCCGCACGACGTAGTTTGGATATCGCTGAACTAAAAGAATACAATTTTAAAACACGACAAACTGGCGCAATTAAATTTTGAACTAACGATCAATTGTTACACAAGATCACTTTCCCACACAACTCCATCAAAGAACTACATAAGTGCGCATGCGTGCTTGTCTCTCTGTAAAAATCTACTTTGTATGAAAACAAGTGCACGGCTCTCTCGGCGAAACAAATTTCAGGGGCATACAGTTGTAGGCTTTGATGGTTTCATGCATTCAACAAATATTTACAGCAGCCAAAATAAACAAACAGGAATAACATCTAATTCTAACTTCAGTGGGATGATTACATGGCGCTATTCAAAAAGCATCATATAATCTAAAGCACCTCGGGCAGTACCGTGTTCTTGATGCTATTTCAAAGCACAAGTTTTAAAAAAACCACAAGAACTCGGTGTAACTGTTTCGTTCAAGTAAACCAATAGTACATCTTTTTTCAGAAATGTTCATTTGTACACAAGTATTTCAGAAATGTTCATTTGTACAAAAATATTTCAGAAATGTTCATTTGTACAAAAATATTTCAGAAATGTTCATTTGTACACAAGTATTTCAGAAATGTTCATTTGCACACAAGTATTTCAGAAATGTTCATTTGCACACAAGTATTTCAGAAATGTTCATTTGTACAAAAATATTTCAGAAATGTTCATTTGTACACAAGTATTTCAGAAATGCTCATTTGTACACAAGTATTTCAGAAATGTTCATTTGTACACAAGTATTTCAGAAATGTTCATTTGTACACAAGTATTTCAGAAATGTTCATTTGCACACAAGTATTTCAGAAATGTTCATTTGTACACAAGTATTTCGGAAATGTTCATTTGTACACAAGTATTTCGGAAATGTTCATTTGTACACAAGTATTTCGGAAATGTTCATTTGTACACAAGTATTTCAGAAATGTTCATTTGTACACAAGTATTTCGGAAATGTTCATTTGTACACAAGTATTTCGGAAATGTTCATTTGTACACAAGTATTTCGGAAATGTTCATTTGTACACAAATATTTCAGAAATGTTCATTTGTATACAAAGTATTTCAGAAATGTTCATTTGTACACAAGTATTTCGGAGTTGTTATTTCATTGGAATGGAGAGCAGTTTGAGACCAAATCGTTCACTACAAAAAGTTGAAGTGAGGTCAGAGACACGTACAAGCCGCATCATCCCACAACAGCAGCAGCAGCCAATGCATCAAGTTTACTGAGGAGGAATCCTAAATCCTCTTAAGTCACGACTGTATTTTAAGTACATAAAATTGATAACAGGGTGTGTGTGTGGTTTTTTTTTACCTATATTTATTGACTAGAGAGGGGAGGAGACTGGAGGGGGTACGGAAGGAGTGAATGAGAGACAAAAGAGGGGATGGGGAAGGGGAGACGAGAGAGAGAGGGAGGGATGAAGAGGAGACAAAAGAGGGACGGAGGGAATGGGAAGGAGGAATAATAAGAGAGTAAGGGAAAGAGACTGATACATTCAACATCAAATAAATTCGGTGATTTCAGTCAAAATATTACAAAAGGAATAGGGGGTTATATTGCATGTCCGTGGTCTAAGGTTAACGACGGCGCCATGTCAGATTCCAAACTAGCTACCCGCTTCACACTAACCAACAGAGATCGGGTGGGGTGGACATGATCTCCGCCTGTAATCACAGCCAAGGCTCTATCGATCGTCCAACTCATCCCTTTTTCTGGTGCGAACATAGATCTTGGATCTACTTGTGCTATGCGAATCAAAGTTCACCCCAGCCAGAGCAAAGCGAAGAGAAAATTGTCAGTTAAGGTGCGTAACGTTTTGTTAAAACGTGTAGTACTATTTACAGGCACAGCAATATTACAATTATGGTCATACTTAACTTAACTACAGGACAGTAGTTCTCATACAAGTATACTTAATGTAGATGTATAAATCTATAGGAACCGTTGGATATTGCATTAAAAAAAGCGTTTCTCATCGTATGCTGAAAAGGACCTAAAATAAGTATAACTCCATGCAATTGTATGAAACCGACATGATCAAGGATACATTTGGGGCGGGTAATACAAATATAATAAAATATATATTACACATTAACAATCCCAATGCACTCCCGATCAAATTCTCAGTTGGTATGATGCACATGCATACGAACACCAAGTGAATAGGCCAATTATCTTCTGACACGCCTTGGTCCAAGCGTTTTGGCGGTACTTTTGTGGTCAGAATGTCATCAATGTAAGAACAATATCGACTGGTGTAACAAGGGAGCTAATCGCCACTGGAGCTCAAATTTCTCTCCAGGGGAGGAGGATGGTGTTGGCCAGGTCGTCGCGTTGGATTGATCAACGGATCGCTAACAGCGTGGCTTCTAGTGCCTCTACTGTTGATGGCATTACAGGTGAGACTAATAGCTGCCTATCATGGTATCATATTTGGTCAGCATAGTCTAGATAGTTCTAGCATTGAGAATGGCTAACAGCGTGGTTCTGATTGCTCCTACTGTTGATGGCATTACAGGTGAGACTAATAGCTGCGTATTATGGTATCGTATTAGGTCAGCATGGTCTAGAATAGTTCTAGCATTAAGGATAGCTAACAGCGTGGCTCTAACTGCTTCTGCTGTAAAGACTATCATGATATACTATTTTGTCCAGCATGGTCTTGAACAGATCTAGTATTGAGGAATTGATGAATTCTTTTCTTCCAGTAAATCCCCGAGATGTAACTGCAGAACGAAAATGTTTAGTTCAGTCTCTTTGACTTAAGAATTTGAGTGTTTGATTTGACCAATTAGATATCTACATAAGCAGCTATACAACCAAAGATAGCCAATTCTATCGATCTATTAAGAACAGAGGCAAGCCTTAGAGACCACTGATAGTGGCGAATACTTTCCCGATAAGTTCTCTCTAAATTTGCGGAGCCTTTCTTCATATTTTTTATCTTGTTTTTTTTGTTTTTTTTGAGACGCGCACCCCCATGTAAAAATTTAGTCTATTGGTTTACTAGGTACTTGACCAGTCATTACTGGACAGAGTGGTCATCCGATGATGATCACCATAAAATGAGAGACACACACATACCCTAGTCGTCAAAAGGAAATGATTTCTTGTTAAATGAATACTTTGATATACTCCTTATCTCGCTGGCCCAAGATATCCATAGCTGACCGCATTAAATGTCATTTCATTATCGAACGATTCACTAATACACAAGGTTCACTAATGGCATTGAGGACTGAGTGAAGAGAAAAAAAAAAGGTTGCTAGAAATAAACATTTGTCTCAATGTGCAGACCTTAAAAGAGTCTCAACAACTGTGTAGGACTTTTCTGATTGTTGAACTATGAAAATAATGTTTACTTTTTCCAACCAAACATGCGATTTGCATATACAACTGATAGATTTTGATAACAGGTGAAGGAAAGCAGCGGCCGTCTTTCAAAAACTACGGCCTATCTGGGCGAACAAATGAATTAACCTGAAGACCAACATCCACATTCTCAGAACAAAACGTTATTCGAACGTCCTCTTACGCTTGTGAGACGTGGAAGTCTGATTAAAACACAGACTAAATGTGGTTCAGCAGCGATGAATGAGAATGACTAGCGTACGCTACCGCACGGGAACTCGCTTCCTAAGTGGCGACTGGACGTCGTGTGAGATTCGAAGGACATATCCTTTGGCAAGACACGTTTATCAAAGTAAGCCATAACATGGAAGCCGAAAATAAGGCCGCCTACGTCTAACAAGAAGACCTAAAATCCTTTGGCACCAGCTGGGAAGAGGCTGTGGAAGTCGCCTACGGCCGAGAGAGATCCCTATGCCCAGAAAGGCGCGTGAGGACCTAAGCTCAAGTATGTGATAATAGGTAACCTTTAAATTTGTAGACATTTTTGGCACTAGCGCTGCCAATGTTTACAAGAATGCTATGCGGACAGCACAAAGACAAATCGCAATACACGCCAACATCCAGCAAAGGTTCTCACAAACGTCCTTCTATTTTCTGTACATTTCATTTCCTGGAAACTTCGGCAGTGAACGTTCAGCCACAATATCCCACTCAGTTCAGTGCAAGAGTGATAGGCAGAGAAAGACTTAACACACTTGGTGGTGTCAGAAATGGAAAGCAAGCAGCACGACAATTAATAAATAGGCTATCGTTTGAAAGGCTTATATCATTCTACACTATTGCATTATTATAAGATTACACATCCATTAAGCCGGGCAACAAGCTGTTCAGATGGTCAGACAAACACTGTGCTAAGCAGTCTTATAAAACTAAAGCCCACGGGCTTTGCTGGTGAAATCGTGTGTATAAATTAATTAGAGCTTGTAATAAATATGCCACGGCTATAATGGGACCCTCTATTGAAGTGTAACAAAACATAGCCCCCGGGTTTAGAGTTTCCCCCAGCCACGATGTTGCTCTGTAACTGAATCAATAAGACATCAAACAGCTCCGTCATTTATTGATGTTTTCAGCTCAGTGAAACAAAACAACGTCTACCTGTATCCAGCCAACCAGATTGAGTTGGAATAATCTTTATAGACGGCTCTTATCCGGACATCTAATCTTTACAGCAATATAAATTTCGCCTAAGCACTGGGAACAAATAACTCTAGATGTGAAATCATTAAAGCTAATCCTATCAAGTACATTGAATGTAATCAGTGAAAGGAGTTCTACTAATCTATTAAATATTACATTCTGTAAGAACATAACCGTGATCTAAGTTCAAAACAAAACAAAAACGCACCTAGAGCGTGAAGGCGTAGTAAAAATTATTACAATAGATTGTATTCAATTCATTTTTTAAAAAATGGAGGCTTAAAAATATATAAATACAAAAAAACATCTTAGAAAATGGGACAGAGCAAGAGAGAAAAAAAGAGTTGGAGGGAGAAAAAGAGAGACCAGAAAAAGAAAAGAGATAAAGAGAGAGAGAGAGAGAAAGGGGGTAGAAGAGAGGGAAAAAAATAAGAGAAAGAACTACTTTTAGTTAACTAGTCAGTTAACAGTTTATTATCCTCGTCGTACTCCACTGATACGCGTAGCCATCTTGCAAGAGCAACGGCAGGGAGGTCAATTCTAAACATAACAGCAAGGACCACTGACGCTGTTTACAAAGCTCTTGGGCTTTTAAAAGAGATCTCATAGAACATCCCATTGAGAACCCCTGCTCTTGTGTGTGTTGTCCCCAGGAGGTAAAAAGAGAGAGATAAGTCCGGAGTTAATTGAATCTTGGAAACTGGTTTCAAAGAGAGCGTGCAGAGAAACGTTTCACGGAAACCGCACACGGCTACACAGCTCGAAGTTTCCAAATCTCAAAACAGCAACAGCTGGCTATCAAATAAACTCAAGACTCAAAAGTCAAGAGTACAGCAGACTTCACGCCACAAAATGGGGACTGGGCGATAAGATCTTGGCTGTCGAGCTTTAAGGTCGTGAGATCGAATACACATCTCTATAAAAAAACAACTTAATATCCCTTTGGTAATGGCAGTGCTAGCCCTACACCACCATAACATTAATCTGCGTGTTAAGTGAACGCTATAAAAGGATCATAGATAAATCTAGCATACACAATAAATGTTTAGGAAGCGTAAGGAATGAACGTGACAAAAGAGACAAGATAAACTCTTTTAGTATTTAAAACACGTTGCACTTTCATGTATATCAAGAAACAAACAAAATCCTTTACAAAAAAAAAATAGTAAGTTTCAACTTGATCAGAGAATGGGTGTGGGAGAAATAACGTGTACAATTATTGAAGTGGACAAAACTGTGTGTACTGAAGGGTTAATTTCCTTTGAGGGCATCAAACAAAATACTTAATAACCAGTAATAATTCGATAATTAATTTTTTTTTTATTTATTGATTGTCTACCCCAATGAATAATTGTGCAAAGCTTCCATTTGATCCGAGAATAGGAGTAAGAGAAAGAACGTGTTCAAAACTTTTTACTAGACAGACAGAGTTGAAATAAGATTTGTAAGAAAATTTTTTACATTTAAAAACGTTAAAAAAAATTTTAGGGAGCGGGGCGGGGGTGCAGCAGAGATAACGAAAATAATACCTTTTCATGGTAAAGTAAAGTATAGTCCCCTTTCAGACCTTGCAATCTATGGGGCAGATGATGTTAAGGTCATCTCTTTCTTTGACCAACGGTTAAGGAGCAGGGTGTTATGTGGCCAGCACAACGACCAACCGCATATACTTTCCCCAACTAACGTCAGGTACCCATTAGATTTGGGTGGACTCAGGGGCACCCTAAAAAATCCCGAAATTCAAAATCCCAGTCTTCACCGAGATTCGAACCCAGGACCTCAGGTTCGGAATTCCAAGCGCTTAACCATTCGACCACCGCTCCCCCACCTTTTCATAACCTGTTGTTAAAAGGCGAATATATGTGTAAAATTATAGTACTGTAGTATAAGACCTTGCGATCTATGGGGCAGATGATATTAAAGTCATCTGTTTCTATGGCCAACGGTTAACGAGCAGGGTATGTAGTATAGTATAGTTTATTCCATACAGTTGTGATGCCCAACCAAAGTTGCTGGGGCCATATCCATTTCGTGACACGATGCTCTCCAGCCTTTGGAATCTTCTGCCCCAGAGTGCACAATGAAGCCACAGAAGCTCTGTTCCATTGGACAATGCGATTTATTTTGAACAAAGCGGCCCGTCACATTCGTGTTGGATATTTATGCCCACTCGGCCGAAAACGCTTGGTTACCACTGGATACGCATTTGCTCCTTGTAAGACCGTCGCGTCTGTGATTACATATAATTCCCACCGATAAAACTCGCGAAAGTCCCATATAGCACTCCAGGCCACCATTACCGGCGATCAATGCGAACCACTAGAGATCACGGCAACGGTCAAAAGTACCCAGCGGCACGCATGGCCATTACTTTCACTTCGGCCGTCAGTAACGCACACGCAGGCACGCACGGAAACACACAGCTGGTCAGGTGCTGGTGACTGACCGTCAGATGGAACGACACAGTCTTAAACTCGGAACTTTGAAAGTACTAGCTTCGATTACGATCCTGCATACAATATTTGCAATCTGGAATGAATGCAACAAAGGCAATAAAATTAGCGCAAGAAATTTTGTTTTTAAAAGGAGCAAAGACGTGCCAAGAAAGATGGAAAATCTAAGTATTAAATAAAAATTTAAAACATTGTAATAATCAGAAACCAGCTTCTCCTATAAACACCCATTGTACTTTAATCGACATGAGTTTAAGCTGTCCTACAAGAACTACACGAACATGTTCTGAAAATGCAAAGAGCTTCTCGGGATTTCTGAAATGTATCGAAGTAGCCGCATAGCGCCCCATGCCATGACGATGCCCCACACCTAGTGAAGCCTAGTGAGAAGGAGTTGAACATGACTTCCAGCCCATACGGAAGATTCTAGTCACCACCGCACAGAGGCTGCTCATTAGGTCTAATCAGCGAGGCTTGTATGAGTTAAAAGTTTAGAGCACACACATACACACACACTACCATACACACATATACATATCTATCTATCTATCTATCTATATATATATATATATATATATATATATATATATATATATATATTGTCTAGTGAAATTTCACTACCGTAGCATACCAGCATTCGCAATGAACATGTGTAATATACCCAGCATTTATCATATGAAGTGATCCAAAAACTGTTAGACCCAAGTCAATGTTTTGCTAACAAGCACCAGTACTTTTATCTTGAGCACAAACAAAATAGGGAAAGAAAAGAAAGCCAGAAAGATCTAACAATTACAATTAAATAAATATAATATATATATTAGAAACAAAGCTTATATTGATTGAAATCGCATCGGCCTGTCATGGTAAAAGACAGGAATGGAGAAAGACGGTCTTCAGATCATGTATGATGCCCCAACGGTTCAACAGACTAAGAGATAGGTGAGGTGAATTTTAAATCCATTTTGCAGATAATTTTTAATAGATCTAAACTAACAATACTAAGTTTGTGCGATAGGATATATTTTATTAATAGCTTTTGTTTTGCGAAATTCCATGCTTATAGATTGCTCAGTGCGCTATGATCTTATCTTATTTTATATAATACAGGCGTTACTTCGAAAAAGAAGATAATTATGTCCTACGTATTTCATGTGTCATGTATGTTAATCAAATACTTAAACTCGTTGTTTTTCCTGGCTGATTCAGGCAACCCATTCCATTCTCTAATGGCACTAGGGAAGAAGGAGCCATTCCATGAATTCTTTCTAGGGTATGGAATAAGAAATATGACTCTATCCTTGTGTCTTTCTGAGTCTTTCATTAGGTTTTGTTGTGGACGGGTAAGGGAAGGGGGTAATCTGGAACGTTTTCGTGCTCCTTTTCAGAAACTATTTTAAAACAAAACTGCTCGATCTAGAGATCTCAGGTCCCCACGATATAATGCCTACGTGTTAGCCACTGAGCTACTCAAGTACTTATAATAATAGTTTACTTATAAAAATAGTTTTTTCTATTATCTAAAAAGTCTATCGTTCAAAATTTTTGGAAACGAACTAATTGTCTACAAAAGGCTGAAGTCGCCCTTAGCTTCCTACTTATTTTTTGTATAAAAGAAAATCAATTTACTTACTCCTAATTTGTTAACTTATTGGTTAATTTTGTTTTATTGATTCATGTGTTGTTATCGACTATGAATAATTGTGCAAAGTTTCAACTTGATCCGAGAAAGTGAAGTGGGAGAAATAATGTCTACGAAGTTCCACCCTGAGTGAGTTGATACAAGCTTTGTAAAAAGAAAGATTGACATGAAAGAGAGTCACGAAAGGAATACGGTTATGAAAGAGAGTATACCAGTATCACGCAAACTCACAGACGGTCCCCGAAGTGTCCACCCATGGGTCATCTGTTTAGTAAGCAAGTAAAAAAAAAGAAAAAAAGGCAGGTTTCAATATTTTCAGCATGAATATCAAAAGCTATGAAGAACAAATTATCAGCTACCATAATCATAATAAAACTGACGTGTAAAAGAGAGAGAGAGTAGTCCTGGTATGATATTTTGGCCGGCTAACACCTAGATACCGCAACTTGTATATATTAATGTTATTATTATCATTATAGTGTTAACATTCATAAGTATACAATAATATGATTGTTATAATGATATAGCTCATTGTGAGCCTTGACTAATTAAGTGTACATTACCGAATCGCAGTTCATACACACTCTAATAAACAACTAATTGCACCTTCAATCGTCGTATATTAGTTATTATGTGTAGATATGAATGGGTACGAACAGATTAACGCAAACTGATCCTGGCAATCTGGCGCATGGAATCTTTTACCTCTCTCTTCGTCACGACCTTTGCGCGGTTAGCAGCGGAATAAAGTAGGAATTCGAAGGACTCCTTCGTGGGGCAAGGCTCAGGCCTCGATACGTCAAGGGTAACCGGGCAATGACTGAAGGAGTCGTGACCGAGCAAAACTAATTTGATCAATTGATCATGTAGTTGATGGTTAACCTTAGGACAGGGGTTCTCAACCTGTGGGTCGCGACCCCTTTTGGGGTCGAATGGCCATTTGCCAGGAGTCGCCTAAGACCATCGGAAATTTCGGTTTCTCGTCTATTTTTCATTGGAATTTTTTTTCGTCATACGATTTCATAAGTGTTATAACATGTTTTAACGTTTTTGTTTTTTTTTGTAATTTAAGCAGAAATTTATTTTACACTAAGTAAAATTAGATAATGCTTTTGCTATGCAAATACATCATGGATGTCAGATATGTATACATTTAAAATTTGATTATGATTTTATAATATTAGCAAAAAATCATATTTAGGCTCTACCTACGCCTATGAACGAAATAAATTTTACGTTTGGGGGTCGCCGCCTAGTGGGGAATCGTATTAGGGGGTCGCCGAGCCAAAAAGGTTGAGAACCGCTGTCTTAAGACAACAGGTGGGTTGAATAAAAAAAACTTTGTAAAGGAAACAAACGCACATTTACTGAAACAGATATGTATAAAAGACTAACAAACACTTGACACTGCTATGATATTGAGTGAAGTTTAAAACTCAACCCCGTGGCTGATAAGATTAACTAACAAAAAGTATCAGACTGGATGTGTCATTTCAACACGCGATCTGCTTGTCCTGATTACAGTTGAAACTTACTCCAGTTCGACTACTGACAGCCTAACATTCAAACATGTCCACACAGGGTGTTTGATCATGGCCTGCTGGTGATATAACACCAGATAATTTCTCTCTAGTTTCGAGAAGGTTTTGTGTAGTCCAGATTAACTATGTCTTATATACGAACTTTGTGTTCTATACCACAGATAACAATTGCTGAAGGCACCCTAACTAAAAAAAAACAACAATTACATGCGATGAATCATCGATATCTCAAGAAAGCTCTATGACGCCTCATTTTGTACAGATAGTTTTGAATTGGATTTTGTCCGATGCATTACGAAGTAGAACAACAAGATGGCGAAGGATCAGGGTCACGTGACCACCAATGAAGCATAAGTAGGCCTAACTGACAGGAACTAATGAGGATTTTAGTAGACTAGGATTTTCTCATTTAAACGTGACAAAGAAAGTTTTGGAGACTGGGTTGATATTTGATAATGTGTCAATGGAACAGAAACGAATGGCATATTAAAACATTCGACCAAAAAAAAACTCCACTTAGATTTGAAGATTGTATATAAAGTTACTGTGTGTCCAGCACAAATGACCACCCATTTAAACGCCAAATACTAATTTCGAACTAAAGAGATGCATAAGAGGCATGGGTGGCCGAGGCGCATTAACATGATTTCTAAACAATAAACTGTCTTCTTTTGCTCTACCCATGTTCATGTCGCCAAACAACACCTGCACACAGTCCACATCACGTGACCCACCAAACAACGCATGCACACAGTCTACGTCCCGTGAACTCGACAACCGAGCATTAAAGTCTAGTAAGTGTCAATGTCAACAGCCGCTGTGGGGGAGACGCCATATGGCTTTCGTCACGCTGTTGTGAACAGACCAACGAGGAACAACTCCAGCGCACATTCCTGGACTCTTCCGCCACTTCACGATGTATCAAATACGATCCTTTCATGCTAATTCTTCGCCCACTCATTGATTATCTATTCCAGAGGTTCTCTAAACTTTTTTGAACAGTGGACCCCTTGAAATAATCAAAACTTGCCCACAGACCCATAAGTGAAAATGCCACATAAATGCATATTATATAAAATATACAATATATAATAAATGCTATAATTAATATTGTTTACAAAAGAAGTTATTCAAGTTACTTTAAGTTTTACAATACGCCTACAGCAGTTTAGCTGTCTACCAGCAGTTTGGTGCTACAAGTCAACGAGCGTCAACACCAACTTAAAAGCAATCGACAACTTGTTTACAATGACCCATAATGCAGACTATAAAAATGAGTCTTTTTGTAACCAAAAATTCTGGTATCTTTGTTCAGACAATATTTTAAGTTCCTCGTTTGTGGATTTAAAAAAAATACTCCTGTATTAGCATGGACTTCTTAACATGAATTATGACAGACCAGCTCATGGTTTCATCATGCCACACCACCAAATACTTACGCTCCCTTTCGTCCTCATTACCATAGAAACACATACAAACACTCCATAACAATGTGATAGCAAACAATATTTCGTTTATTTTACTTATTTCTATACACAATAATAGCAATTATAACAATGCCTCGTAATAATAAAATGTGATTAGTTACATATGTTTGAAACATAAACCAGTGTAATTGTCTCACCCGTTTCAATTCCAATCAAACTAGCTTTTTTAAATTGACTTCATTCTTTCTCCGAGAGAGACACGTCAAAGTCACATTCTCCCCAGCAGTGTGTAAAGACATAAACCTGTCGGCTGGGAGTGAGGTCTGGATGGAAAGAGAACTCATGACGTAGTTATAACAGCTGGAGAATTGGGTTTCGGAATCAAAGAAAATGAAGAATAAGGATACAAAAAAAAAAAAAAATGAAGAAAAATCAACAACAACCAACCAAAAAAAAATCAACAACAACCAACCAAAAAAAAAATCAACAACAACCAACCAAAAAAAAATCAACAACAACCAACCAAAAAAAATCAACAACAACCAACCAAAAAAAAATCAACAACAACCAACCAAAAAAAAAAATCAACAACAACCAACCAAAAAAAATCAACAACAACCAACCAAAAAAAAATCAACAACAACCAACCAAAAAAAAAATCAACAACAACCAACCAAAAAAAAAAATCAACAACAACCAACCAAAAAAAATCAACAACAACCAACCAAAAAAAATCAACAACAACCAACCAAAAAAAAATCAACAACAACCAACCAAAAAAAAATCAACAACAACCTACCAAAAAAAAAACAACAAACAAACAACAGTTTGACTAAAACTAGGTCTTAAAAAACTAACGAAACAAATTTTGTGGACAAATTGTTAGAAGATGTGTTTAAAATGTGGACAAATTGTTAGAAGATGTGTTTAAAATGTGGACAAATTGTTAGAAGATTTGTTTAAAATGTGTCAGAACTTTTTTCAACCCATGCTGCGTTTCGGAAAAAAAAAAAAAGACACATAGCTAAAGGCACATACCTTATACTATGTGTTAGAACAAATTCGTTCAAATGCTCCAATTTCCCAAGAATCATTACAACAAAGGAAAAGGGTTGCCTGAATCGACAAGAAAAACCAATGACTTAGCAGAGTTGAAGTCTCTTAACATGCACGACTAGATTAATACTTGGATACGCCAACACCAGAAACATCTTCTTTTGAAGTCAGGTGCAAAACATATGACTATTAAAAGTCTCCGATTTCAGCATTGTTTCAACTTAAAACTAATCATCAAAAACATGCTAGCGTCTACTTCCAATAAATTAGCCTTGTGAAATTTCAGAAATTCGTTCCTACTTATCACTCAACGTGCAACAATTTGTCTGCTCCTGTGTAGGCTTTGTAAACAAATGTTTGCCAATATGTGATCAATAGAGTTAGTTAAAAGAAATAGGTCCATAGACTGAGAGGTTAACAAAGAACCTGCAAGTGATGGCTAGTGTAATAGAACAAAAAAGTAACACAGAAGCTGTTGTATTAAAAATCCATTCCTCGTTATGAAGCTGATGGCGGTCTAGAATTTCTCATTCTTGTCTAGCACCACTTCAGTCTTTCCAGTGAGCTCTGCACAATCATCAACTAACAGTCCAGATAATAATTTCTACATAAAACGATGCGCAAAATGTTCATAATCGTCTATTTATGTATTCAACTTACAAAGAAACATTCGAGTGGAGATGGGTAATTCCCGCTGAAGATGAGTGTTCAAAGTAACATGGCATAAGCCTAAATTTAATTGTAAGATCATTATATTTTGAAAACGGTCAAACCAGAGTTTTCGCTGCATAACAAATTAAGTTTGCTTCCCCAAAGTTCTATATAAACTGTCAAATTTCTAATTAAAATCGTTATAGTCTTTTTCGAATACCCGCTTACCAAACTAAGAATAGTTTGCAAGCTAACAGGAGGAACTGAAAAAAAAAAGGATATTACAGAAGCATCTAAAATAGGGAAGTTTGCATGTCACTAAATCGATCCATATGCAAGAGCGAGTCCCTTCAAAATATTAACAAACATCATTGTTCTAAAAGCTCGTCAATTAGCAATAAGCATTTCAATTAATTTTTTTGTACTAAAAAAAATCAAACAAAAAAAAAAAAAAAAAATGGAAATCTGTAAGGACAAACTAAACGCCCCAGCAGCTGCGCTTTAAGCTTGATTGTTACCCCTTTAAGCAGAAGGAGAGTCCCCAAAACACATTGTCGTTATTTCCAGCGATCCCCTTGTTTCGCTACTACCAACGGTGTTCTTCTTTATAGCCATTTACGTTCCCAGAGCCGTGCAGCTCATTCTCGGTAAGAAACAAGAAGAGAATGTTTTATCGATCAAGGAACGCTGCGCTCTATACATTAGCTTCAATGCCTTTTTTTCTGGAAGGGTGGGGGGGGGGGGGGGGGGGGGACACACAACTTAAAGTCATGTGGGAAATAGAGAATGGAGCAGATCTGTTATGAACATGGCATGTGGCCCGCGGGTTCAACTCCAGGCGTATAGTTAGATTTGGTTCCCAGTTCAAAATGGTGAAGCGTGCTGAAGAAAAAAAATACCGCAACGGTAGTTTTTTTTTTTTTTCTGTGATAGATCTAGGCTAGGTAAAACCAGATTTCTTGTTTGAAAAAAAAAAAGCCCCCCCCCCCCTGAGTGGGGGATTCTAGCCAACAGAAGTACAAAGAGAATGAACCATACTGTTATGATTATTAACAGACCTGGGCTAGCGTGGACAGCATTCTTCGACACAGCGTAGAGTAACACACCATATAGAATGCCTTATAGTTAAACACAAATAGATTACTTCAATCTCTCAATGTTTGCGTTACACGTGTTTGTGTATATCTAGGATATTAAGTAGTAGCACTAAATAGAACTATTTCTCCCCCACATCTCAAAATGAGTCGAGTGCAGAAAGAGGTCAAACAACAAGCACGCGTAAAGGCTACACCCACATCTCAATGAGTCGACTGCAGAAAGAGGTCAAACAACAAGCACGCGTATAGGCTACAGTAAAACCTCAGGATCAAGACAGAGAGGGGTGAAGGGGAGGCTGGCGATACGGCGTTGATTTGACAATAACAACATGGAGAATAGAGCTGTCCCTAGCAGTTCAATACAAACTTCCCATTCAATGGAACAGGACTGTTCAAGGGGCCACATAAAGTGTCCACATTTAGTCAACACAAAAAACAAGTTGCACCAAAACAAAATGTATGTTGTTCTGGAGGAGGGGAGAGGTTGACTTGATGGGGCTGTCGGAGGTATGGGTGTTTATGTAGATGAAGCTGTAAGATCAACACCAAGCTTAACAACACACGGGGGACTAGATTGTGTCTACTTCTAAAGTGCACTCAAAAGACTGGATTGAAGAGGCTCGCCAGAACAATTTGTATTGAAAGAGAAGAACAAAAAATAATGTCTGGAATCTAGAGTACAAAGTTATACTTGAAGACAAACAACAAAACACCTGAACTGCTCTATTATCAACACATCGGTTGAAGACGGCATTCTGTTTTCACGATGATAACCGAACGCTCAATAACAGGTTCACTTACTCGATGCGATTTCTTACTGTTTTTAAAGGATTCGGTTCAAATGTTTTTTAAAGCGAATTTCTTCCATTAATAGTGC
The DNA here is from genome assembly GCA_030265305.1 of Biomphalaria pfeifferi. Classification (NCBI taxonomy): domain Eukaryota; kingdom Metazoa; phylum Mollusca; class Gastropoda; family Planorbidae; genus Biomphalaria; species Biomphalaria pfeifferi. Next base: position 1,606,545 of record JASAOG010000132.1, read on the forward strand.
TAAAAATATTCCATATTTAGCCTATTGGAAACGAAGTGAGTCCGGCTTCGATCAATCTCTTAAAAATAGATTTTGTCATTTCTCTGCAAACACATTTAGGCTTATATTGTCAGTGTTCAGTTATATTTTGATATCAAAATACATTAGCATAGGGGATTTTAGATAAAGAGTATAGCCTTAGATGAGATTGATTTGTGGAAGACTTTATACTTGTAAGATTAGGCGAGTATTTACTAGTATTAGGGATTTGATAATGCATTACAAATACATGCGTTTGCGATTCTGGGCTAGTTATTACTAGCATTTGGAACTGTGTGCTACTTATTACCAGCTTAAGAGAAATGGGGCTAGTTATTACTAGCATTAGGGATTAGGGGCTCAGACTATTGTCAGAATTAGGTAGCTAGAGTTGGCTGTAGGGAAGTGTAAGGGATTAAGTTTAGACATAGTGGCATCCTTCAGTCGTAACGTCTATGGTTCATCTCGAATTTAGCTTAGCCATAGAAGGGATACAAATACGTCGTAAATATGTTTTGGTAGGGAGGCTGGTTGACGAACAGTTTCAAGATGGAAACTTTGAGTCCTGCACTCCCATATAACTGAGACGTTCTGGAATTGTCAAGAGTAGGACGATATAACGATATCGTCTTATAATAGGTATTACTATTTACTAAAAGATAGGCACACACGTGTTCTCAGTGGTAGCTTTACAGATTGGGTTAGGATATAATTATTGGTTATTGTTATTAAATAGAACTTTAAAAAAAAAAAAAAACACCAATGGTTTCAATATAGCACTAAAAATCAAAAGTATGCAACACTAGAGAATGTACTCGATGACTAAGAGAATGATTTTACCACCCAACAGTCATACAAGCGTGATCACACCCACTACATGTACACGGTGTCTACTTAAGGCTAGGCTAAGCAGACAAGCCCAAAAGATTCGTTCTCTGTTCCTGTACTAATGTTCGCAAACTGCCGCACTGTAGAACGAAATCTATGCGAAAAATAGGTTGATGGATTGGACGGCCTACAAGGCATTTACTCAAAAACTACAAAGACCGAGGTTTAAGCCCATGACGCGTTGCTAACCGGCCCCAAGAAACGTGTGTTTACAGTGAAGTCGATGATGCTTGGTTCCACTGGACTCAACTTTGACAACGTGTCGGAAATGTCTTTGGTCCCTAGGCCGAAAACAGTTAGGCACCACTGCCCTAAGTATTGGCGTGTCCATCAGAGCAAAACGTTTGTGTATGTCCACCCACAACACCTGCTCGACGCGTTCAGTAAAACTCCGCTTATTTTAAACACACAGCTCACAGATCGAGAAATGTGAGCCAGCTTGGGGGGTGGGGGGGGGGGGGGTTAAAGGTCAGACGGTGAGTGAAATAAACTTATGCTAGCGACATTTCAGAACACAGACAAACAACGGGATGTCATAATGGTGTGTGTGTGTGTGTGTTTACTAAGACTGGCCTGATAACCCACAAACAATGTCCTTCTAATCAACAGGTTCTGAACAACACTCTGAACTAATTGTTCTCCCTCTAAAATCAACCTCGACAAATACGTCTGATTTCTGATTTTAAACCATGTCACCCGACTTCCAGGCTCCAGCTGCTGATCTATAAATAATGAGTCGTTCGCGTGTATTTGAAATGTGAGGTTTGAGTGAGACTGTTCTAGGAGTACATTTCCTGTGCACCATAGTTCAGGGTTATCAGATAATAAGTTATCACCATAGTTCTATTTTGTTATGTGCAATGCATTTTATTTGAAACAAAATCTCCCATAATAAAGAATGCAAGCTATAAAACTAAAGTCGGGGACCACGTTGGACAAAGAGTCTGCACTATACTGAGTGAGTGCTAATGAGGCCAGAGCCTCCACAATAAATGACACTAGATCTACACTGGAGTTCACAACAAGTATCGCTAAATTTGAAGGTGTGGTGGCTGAGTGGTAAAGCGCTTGGCTTCCGAACTAGAGGTCCTATGTTAGAATCTCGGTGAAGACTGGGATTTTGAATTTTATGATCTTTTGTGCGCCCCTAAGTCTAAAAAGATCTAATGGGTACCTGACATAAGTTGGAAAACGTAATGGTTGGCCGTTGTGCCGACCACATGACACCCTCGTTAACCATAGGCCATAGAAACACATGGCTTTTACATCATCTGCCCTACAGATCGCAAGGTCTGAAAGGGGAACCTTACTTTTATCATTAAATTTCGTTTCTTGCTTAAAAAACTAATTTGGAAAAAAAAATGAGCCGATTGAAGGAATTAAATGACAGAAATGAAATGCTTGTTGAAAAAAAAAAAAGGCCTATATATTGCTTAAAATAATTCAGTAGTTATTGACGAGTACTTATCAGCTCTGTGCCTGTGACATTAATGAGGACGAGAAAAAGAAGGTACCATTAAAAAACTAGATCTACAAATGTACAGAACTAATCCAATTGCTGTGGATTTGTTTTTGAAATGAATTGTGTATTGTATGTTATAACTTGTTTATATTGTCTGTGTTTGGTCTATCATTTACATTTTGGACTATTAAAATTTTCAAGAAGATTTCTTTAGGTGCTAATTTCCCTGCCAACGGTTGGATGTTGAGTTACTTTTTTTTTAAATGAACATAATTTATAAGACAAGATTTAGAAATACGGAATCGTATTGACGTTTTAATTTATAAGATAAGATTTAGATCTACGAATTCGTCTTTAATGACTAGCTCCAGCCCCACGCAGATCAATAGGGTGGAATAAGAAACGAACCTCTCAGCCTCTCAAGCTAATTTCATATAGGTGAGTGGTTCAATAGGGCTGTCCACTTATGCATCGTTTTCAGGGCCGCCGCTACCTATTGTGCAATGTGTGCATTGCAAGCAGGCGGCCGACTTTAGGGGGCGGCCAAATCATAATTCCAAGGTTACTTTTTTTTTTAAAAATTAGTTGAATAGAAAAAAAAAACTTAAATATTCTAAATAAATTCTAATTATTCCGCTATCCTTTGAATATATAAACGATATTCGTACATTAGAAATTATTTTGGAAACTAGAACAAATAAAATAGAGCAGCGTGCGAGGGATTTCCACGGGTTTTTGCATAAGCGGCTGCTCATTTCTGGCCTTAAATTTTCGCGGGTTGTATGTAATATTTGTTTTTGAGTCGAATTGCCGCCCTATAAGTAGATCTATTATTACTATTATTAGATAGTCAATTTTAAAAATAAAATTCACTGGGGGGGGGGGGGGGCGTTAGTTCCTCTCCTATGGCTATGGAGGGAAAGGGCGCAACGTCCTGACAAAATGGGGTGTTATGGAGTGGAGTGTATGTGTTTCCTAAGCGGCGGTGATAAGAGGTTAAGCGATTGATTGGTGGTTATGCAGTGACAATCCTGAAATCAGCGTACCTAGTGCAAATGTCAGAATATCTTAAGACATGAAAGAGTAAAGACTTTATCTTTGTTGTGAGCTAGATTTTTTAAAAAAATATCAGTTTATTTCATTACTATTAGATCTATATCTCATCTCAAATTGAATCGCGAATAACAAAGACGTTTGTTCAAGTTATTCAAAGTTTATTTATTAACCAATATAAAACGCCTTCATCAGTTCAGTTGTACTAGTTGTTTAGAGCTACAAGCCAACAATGGACCAACAACGGGGGAGGGGGGAGGCAAAAAAAAATATAAAAAGTCCAGACTTGAGCGGAAACTTGGCGCATCTTCAATTCTATCTATGCTTCTGTCTACGCTTACAAATTATGTCGGTAACACAATTTAAAAAAAAACAACTTTTCATGACCCAACTTTGGATTTTATACAGTGTTAAATTAATATAAATGACTATGTTATTTTTGTATTACATTCTATAAAAAAATTGTCGGACCTCACTGTGGAAGTTTTCATCGCTCCTCTGGGCTCCAGCTTCTAAAGGGGGTTCGAACGAAAATGTCGCTGCCTAGGGAATTGCCACTGGGGAATATGAGAAACACTGCCTTACAATGTTTTATTTTAAGTCATTGTTTAAGTGACTTGTACTTTGCATTAAACTCAAGAAAAATATTGAGCGCTGAATCGCTTCATTTGTTGGATAAATTTGTAGGCAACTCTGAATCCGCGTATGTCATATATGATTGTGGGTACAATGTACATCTATCCAAACTACAATGGTGATGATTACCATGAAAGTGTACAGAACGTTGAAAAGGTTCCAACAACAAAGGCTTTTGTGTTTTGAGCCTTTTTTTTGTTTTGTTCGGATTATACTTTAACTTTCAATAACAAACAAGTTAACATACCCACGTCCAGACCATATATCACTGTTGAGCAGTCAAAGTTATCGAGAAATTGTATATAGATCATGATCAATGGACCTCATTCACCAATTGTAAACAAACAACATTTAGCCACGTGGTTCTCTATCTCTTCTATACAAATTATGTAATACACAGTGGCTGTCAGGTGATACGTTTTTTTTGTTGTTTTATCAATATTATCACGTGGCTAAATGGTGTTTGTTTACGATTGATGAATGAGGTCCATTAGACGGTTCATTTTAATAAACCTGCGCAGCTCATCAAATATAATCGACGCACATACAAGAGCATAAGTGAGTAGTCAGAACGAGATCAGTTTTTAATGTTTATCATAAAGAACCAAGATGCCAAGTTTCTGAATGCACATAAATCCGAAATTGTTCCTAGTGCATGATTCCTAGTTGTAGGCCTACTTGAGGGGTACAACAACTGTGCGAATATGAAAGGGAAGAATGGAATGGTCTACAAAAGATAGATTTAAATTAAAGTGCACTTTTGGAACAGTGTCCAGCTCAGTCTTAATTGATTTTTTTTTATAGAAAAAAAAAGGGGGGGGGGGGCAATTTTTAAATTTTGCACGCAGGCTGCCACAACCCTTGCGACGGCCCTGATCGTTTTATCGAAACACTTACAACGTATCAATATACTTTCACAGAGTATACCAAACAAACCCCCCCCCCCCCCCGAGGCCCGAAACGCAAGTTCGGCTCTGACATATGTATGGCCCGTCACAGCGCCGTCATGTAACGATGTTCTGATCGCGTGTTGCGAAAGGTGCCGTCAATGAGCAGAGAGAGAGACAGACTGGGGTGGGGGAGAACAAACAGGAGGGAATCGATGCCAGAGACCTGCCCATTACGGAATCCTCACTAATGAAAAGCATTAAATAAATATATCGTCGCCCATCCGAGACAACATTTGCCCAGCCCCCCTCTCTCTCCAGGACTAACCATAGCTGTCATGAGGCCAGTGTTTGTGTCTACTAAGCAGAGTTTCTCTATTGTCAATGCCGGACAAAAGATACCGGCATCTAGACAATGTATCACCCAGACAACAGTATCACTCAAACTAACACACACACACATTCCAGAGATCATACATCAGCCCTTTAACAATGACATGTAGTCTAGCCTAATCCCTTATCTTAACTGTTTCAAAAAATCTTCTTTTTTAAAGAAAAAAGCTCGTTAAATGGATGCCCCACAATGCCCGAGAACAATAAAACGGATACACGAGAGAGAGGCAGCGCCGAGACTAGCAATCACATCCAGAATGTACAGGCTTAGGCATTGTTACGCAATAAATAATGACGTCATTTGTTTACGCTTAAAAATAAGTAATAACAAGTTTATTTGCCACCCGATACATGCAACAATATATAATAATACTAAATCTATTTATGGTACATTTTATGTTAGAGATTCCAATTTCTACGTAACAAACATTTTGAGGAAGAATGCAGAAAAAAATCAGGAGGGTAATAGATACAATCTAAACGTTAGTGTTTATACAACAAAACTAAAATCTATTGTACTCGGAGGGGGGGGGGGGGGATTACGGAAAATACAGCAACAAAAAAAAAATCGTTGGTTTTATATACAGTACGCGTTGTGTTCAATGTATAATTACTGCCCAAGCTTCTAAGTTTCATATACTTTTATTATACTTCCAATTTGGACTTCACTGCCGTGGTAGGCCGCTAAAGCCAATGAGTAAAGCATCTGTTCTGGGGGTTTCGCCTCTGAGGCCAACCCGTGAAAGTAATCAATACCCAAAAATAAAACAGGAAGGCCACTTGCAGCACACTACATTGGGGGCTTGTTAAGGGAGGAGGTACAGGAGTCACGTGGCGTGGGAGTGGGCAACTAATTGCTTTGATGAATAGGTCAAACATCACATAAAACATCTGCCCCCGAAACTGTCAATGGTAAATAGCATGTGTCATTGAGAAGGACCTGTCAGCAATGGAACAAATGCAAACTCATAAAGTTAAATAATGAGTCAGGCTCATTCATCAAAGATACATCGATACATGTGCACATTTTTTTTTTACCAAGAATGTAACTTTGTAACAGAACGGAAACTATGCCTACTGAACAGCTGTGACGCCTACCGAAAATGCAATCAATGTCGTTGCCTAGTGTCTCGGAAGCTCGCCAAGCGGAAAGCAGAGCGAGGGGGTTCAGCAAGGCACCAGGAAAGGGAAAAAAAGACACACTAAGTGATCAGGCTGGGCCGTGACAGGGCGAGGCCGTTGTTTAATCCAGATGACCACCGGCCTGATCGATGTTGTCCAAGCTAACGATCGCCAGCGGGCAGTAATGTTAACAACAGGCCGGCCCATAATCTCGGCACCGAAACACAGCGTGTCAGGGACAAAGCAATATTGGAACTACCGGGCAGGAGGAGATCACTAGGTGCTGACCTCTCAGCGTGCCCAAGTGTGAATTATATATGATCAATATTATCTTATAATTACATATAAGCTTTCTAAACACTAATAAAAATTACGTCTTACCATGGGTTAAACGTCGTTCTCAAACCAATTAGAGAATTAAACTCTAATGACTGATTCAAATACCCCCGTTTCGTAGTCTGGAGTGTTTTTGAGTATAAATTTGTCATATGGAATAAGAAAAAGTATTGTTTAGTGTTTTATGCTATATCGCTACTTTATTTTGTATTAAATGGTAGCTTCCAACAAGGACAAATTTCCCTAGTCCCTATTCTCAGCTTCCGGAGCATGTGATGTTTTATTCTGTTGTGTCCGGTTCTGGAAAAGAAACAAAATATACGTTGGTCGCGTCAGGATAGTTTATGATAGGCGTCGTCTTTCTTCAGATTTGGATGAGAGCATGTCCATTGGTTTGTTTTTATTCTACTCAGTTTCTGTATTTCCTGCTTCATCAAAACTTACATTTATATCGTGAATGTTTTTTTTTAATTGATAAGTAAATGTCATAATGATTTCAATAATTCGTCAATACATGAAAGTAAAACTCTTGAAAGGCTTTCAGAAAGGGATAGATCTCCAAGACATGACAATGCCTGACTGAGGCTTCTTCCAAACTATTGTATTCACACACCCGGTGACTGCCCGTTCTTCTTCTCAAGTTCTGGCACAAATGAACTACAACAGCGTGTCCGTCAAAAGACCACTCCAGTCGGTACAACGACCGGAAAACGGGGGGAGCAACGCCTGCGTGTAAGAGGGGGGGGGGAGAACTTCAGCCCCCAAAGAAAAGAAAGCGCCCGCTGTGGCTTGCAATGTTATCGATGAATCACAAGTTCACAAGCAGTCAGTAGATTTAAGATCAGAACGTCACAGAGAGGGGGAAAAAATGGAGGGGGGGGGGGGAGAGAACAACGCTGCCAAAAGTACAACACACACACACATACTGTAGAGGTCAACGATGGTGTGTTCCAAACAGAAGGTACAAGTTACTGCTGCAGTTTACTCCTGACCCCGACCCCCTTTAACACACACCGCCTCTTCTTGTAACTAACAGTTTTCACCTTGTGGAGACTCAGACTGGTAAAACTATTTAAAACACCAATAGACGGTGTGGTAGATCTACAGTTTGCGATCCCGAGTGATTCGTTCTTGCCAACATCTCCTTGTGTTCGGCGAACATCGAAGAAGGTAGCAATGGCGTATTTGGTCCTGGATAGAGAACGTACTAATGCTGGCCAAAACTGCAAGTTTTAATTGCCATTTAAAAATATTTTCCCCTAGTTTAATTAATCCCATACCCCCTCCAGGGCCAAAAAAAAGTCTCTAAAGGAGAGATTATCAATCTGGTGAAGCTATGAACGATAAACCTTATCAGACGCACGCTTAAGACCTTTCTTGGCCAAGGCAACACCGAGCTGTAAAATAATACCAGTGCACTGAACTATATATATAATAACAGTGAAGGACACTAAAATGTCAAAAAAATGAGTTTTGATGTAATGATGACTCCCAAACTATTTCACAATGTGACATGTTTGTTAAGAGCCTAAGAAAAAAAAACATTACAGAATCTAATGTCGAAATAACATCAATAAAATTGAACTTGACAGCGACAATGCTATAGTTGTATCAATAAATATACTATTAAAACAATCGGTTGGCAAGCCGTTGTGATTATAATAAAGTATAATCAAATACATTTGACAAAAATCTATAAGTTTGCGTAGATTTTAAAATGGATCAATCAAGACTCAACGTTCGCATCCTTTCTTTAACAATGCCACAGATCTAAGCCGGTTGCAGACACACAATTACGCCATTTTGGTTTATTTATACAACTTTATGAAAAAAAAAAAAGCTTCTAGATCTATACGTTTAAAAAAATAAAATAAAACATTCATTCATGATAAAATAAAATTAAAAAAAAAAGAGTTACATTTTGCAAGGTCAGCACATTCTTCAGGGCTGTTTCCTGCTTCCTCCCACTCCAGACAGACACACACATGCACATAACAGCACAAAGAGACAAAATGAGACCCCCACACAGAGGAAAGTTTGTTTTGTTTGGTAGAGTCAACACATGTCTAGCCTAGTACGGGACCAAGTTGAACAGGTGAACTGGCTTCTTCAATCTAGACCTAGACTACTAGCAACATTTGAGCCAGTTTTAATGACCAACAACCTTTTGTAACGTCCATTTCACCAATGCATCATTAGCATAACAGTGGTTACAGTACTATGACTATTCTCACAAACTGATCAATCAATGTCACACAATAGCAATAGATTATTACATGAAATGAAAACAAACAAAATGTACAATGATCTTTTTTCCCTTACTCAGGTATAGTTCAATATAAGATAACTTCCTACTGATGTGGTATGGGCTTTGAACTATCATCTCGATGATTCAGGGTTTGAAAAGGGCCATCGCTGGAGGTTTGGTTTAGAATGTAATAGTAAAAAAAGTAAAGTACCCCTTTCAGACCTAGCAATCTATGGGGTAAATAATGCAAAGGTTAAGGATGGTGTCATGTGGCCAGCAAAACGTCTAACCACCTTTACTTTTCCCCAATAATGTCAGGTACCCATTAGAGCTGGATGGACTCAGACGAGTTATAAAATCAAGAAATTCTAAATCCCAGTCTTTACCAGGATTCAAGCCGTGAACCTTTGGTTTGGAAGCCAATTGCTTTACCACTCAGCCATTGCAACTCCTCTGGCTCGAATGTAATAGTTTTCAAATCCGAAACATGTATAACAAACACTCTATTAATATCGCTATTATTCATTCTAGGTCTATTTCTATAGACTCAGTATAGACATAGATTATATATATAGTATTATTACCACTCAGCCATTGCAACTCCTCTGGCTCGAATGTAATAGCTTTCAAATCCGAAACATGTATAGCAAACACTGATAGTCTAACTGAACTGCATATAACATTCAACTTTACAAACAAAAAAAATAACACAAGGAATTTATGGCTGCATTCAAAGAAATCCAAATTCAACCAAAAAGCATTTTATCAGTCATTGTGAGCTATGCAATTTTATAACCAGTGGACTTGTGTTTTAAAAATAGTCAAATGTTTTCATTGAAAATATTTACAAAACTAATTTTAAACTCATGCAGTAACCCAATGTTACTTAAAATTGCACTGGACAATTCAATTACAAATTAATGTCTGAATTTATATAATTATATATATGCTTTAAATACACAGACATATATATATATATATATATATATATATATATATATATATATATATATATATATACACAAACATATTTTGATAATTTTAAAAATATTTCCTTTCTTGTCTTACACATATGCAGGCACTAAGCAATTGTTCAATGTCTTAAGTACATGAAATGTATTTAATGTGAATTGTGTTTTGCATCATTACTTATTATTAAATAAACTTTCTTGGGAAATTATATTTTAAATTTTGAAGAGAAAAAGTTGATCATTGGTAGGCATAACCTAAGGTGAAGTACAGGATTGGTGTGAGTATATTTAAATCCCCCCTCCCTTTGGTAAATAAAATTTCAATACATTCTCCTTTATTATTATTTTTTAAACTCCTATCTATATAAAATTTAATACAACTATTATAATATTATATTATATTGTTATAATTATATATATACCTTTATTAATATGCTAAGACTATCAGCAGTAGATATATATTATAGATCTACTAGACTAGATGATATCTAGATCTAGATATGAATCTATATTGCATATATTAAATATTATATATATATATATGTTTCTTTGCAGATTAGTAGTATATATTTTATAATAAATGTAAAAGATCTATCTAGAGTCTAGTTGTTGTAGAACTAGATTACTCTATAAAATCTATATATCATTCTATATATAACATCATGGTAAAGATTAACTAAACAATTGCATGATAGAACTAAAAGATAGTATAGATTATAGAGTCTAGTCATATCTCTATTATTCATTCTAGGTCTATTTCTATAGACTCAGTATAGACATAGATTATATATATAGTATTATTAGTATAGATATAGTCTAGATTTATAAAAATATAATCGTAATCTTTAGTAGATAGATCTATTTATAGAGTACAGATCTAGATCTAGCTATCTTATAAATATTATAGATCTAGAGTCTATTACAAGTATTAGATATAATTAGAGATAATTGGTAGATATTCTTCTAAGATTCAAGATATAATATAGTTTTATAGATTTATATTATATTACTCTACATCGTGTAGTATATAGACATAGATAGATCTAGTATACTATAGATCTAAATAATGATAATAATATTATTTAATAACTATTATAAAATCTAGACTCTAGATGATCTGTAGATATAGTCAATATAGAATATAGACTAATAGACAGTCTTCAGATTCAGAGTCTTCTAGACTATTATACTAATTATAGAGATCAAGATAGATCTAGAAATCTAGATGTCTAGATCTAGCTAGAATATCTAATCTAGATAGATCTAGAATGACTAGAATCTAGATCTATAATAATATTATATATTATACTAATTAAAATACTATCAGTGATAGTATCACTATGTTCTATGTTAAGTTACTAAGTACGTTGTACTTACGACTTACGTTCTTAGTTAAGAATACGATCCACAAAACAGCTCAGGCCCAGCCAGGGGTCAGAATTATATAAAGTTTAATAAAACTATAATAAACACAGGCTAGGCTAGTAAAATAAAAAATTAGATCTAGATCTATTCTAGAAGTAGACAAACTACTCTAGAAATGACTGAAGTAAATCCAACTCTATTCAGTATTCTCACAAGTGACAGTCACAATGTGAATCTCACTAATCATCTCATTCTCAGTCAGTGTCAGTCAATCGACTCAATGTATTCTCATTGACATTGTATTTTTTAGTCTAGTTTCTATGACAGCAATATTTCCACAATATTTAATGAAACACAACACAACAAAACACTAAAAATAGTAATCCAAATGTATTAAATTGCCGACTGTATCATCAGCTGTTGGAAATGTGTAATATCCAGCGAACAAATATTTAACTCATTCACTTAACACCCATATTAGTATCCGTCAAGTCGGAAAGAACGACAACCAATAGCACTTTTTGTCCACTTTTTTCCCCTTTCCAGAAATAAAAAAAAAAAAAAAAAAAGGGTAAGAAACCCCAGATTTTTTTCAATACACTGTCATAATAATTATTTCACCACATTGAAGATCTATTCTATTGCGTGACCAAATAAAGGCATAAACTTTATGTATACCTTTAATTTTGTACATAAAACTGAATATACATTGAAGCACTAAAAAATAAGGCTTAAATAACAGATTAGAAGGAATAATAATACAGTTCGTTGTTCATGTAGATTATCTTCTGAACATTTCATATATGTTTAAAAAACACCTGCTTTTGAAATTTCTTTATTATAAAGTTTATTACAAAGAATTTTTTTTGAAAATCTTTTTCATAGCTATATTATTCATATTGCTTATATAAATATATTAATACAAAATGTAGAAGAATAAAAAAAATAAAGTTTTATGATTAAATAAAATATTTCATATGTTATGTATGTATACAAGAGTAATTAAAAGTTTTTGTACAGACTTATTATTTAGAGGCACCTATTTATTTATCTATTTATTTTTGTTTTAAAATATTACACAGGTTTAATTTGACTGCTAAATCTGGCACAGGCGAATCGCGTCCTCATATCATTGATTTTTAACTAGCCACAGTTTCGTATCTCCGACGCTAAAAAGCATCAAAGAATGAATATCCACATTTTCATGGATCATTTTTTTTAAACAATTATCTAGCCAGTAACTGATATTATTTTTTTTTAATGATATGTAGAAATTGATCGTAAGCCCATTTCAGAAATTATTTTTCAAGTATTTTCAAATCATTAAAAAAAAAAAAAAAAACTATTTAGATCTAGTTCTAAAGTATTTTGTCACAAAAGCTACTAAAACACCTTTAAAATGTTTATCGACTTTTAGAGGACAAAGTCCTAATCTAAGTCATGTGAATCTAGATGACCAAAATGACCAGATTTTCTGTTGATAGAAAACAACTCGAAGATTTAAATTTGTGGTCACATCACTTCATGATCACTATTATGTCAAAGAAATGTCCTTGCGGTTTTGGACTCAGCAGAAAGACATCTAGCATTTCTAGGCTATCTTATCGTTGCAGCATTTATCCCCCCCCCCCCCCCTTGAGTATGCATCAAATCATTGAAAGTCCTAACGGTTTCGTGATGTGAATGCACCATAGAAGTTTTTTTTTTTTTTTTAAAGTGATCAGAATAGATAAACATGGGTCTCAAGCTGATCGATGAAGGAAAAACACTTTTTTTTTTAAATTTATTTTCAGAAAAAAAATTCCATAAGAAATATATATCGTATGGCTTAGACTATATCATACAATCTGATGGTCTTCCAGGTATAGGTTATAACTCAAAGAGGTAAGCAACGAGTTAGAACCTGTGTTCAAAATATTTTTTGTCATGCAACACTTAAGATATTGCTCTGAGGGACAGGAAAGAAGGTAATGCCATTCCACTACTTAAAAGAAAGGGGGGGAAAATCGGATCTCATATTCTTATCTTGTATAATACAGACGTTACTTCAAATAAAAAAAGTAGATGATTACGTCCTACGTACGCGTCATGCATCTAGTCATGCATTGTTAAACAATGACTTAAATTTTGCCAAGTCTGATCCAGGAAACTACAGTCCAGCATCACATGTAAAATACATACAATACATTATCTTATCAATTAGAGACATCACTTCAAAAGAGAAGATAATTATGTGTTACTCATTTCATGTGTCAATCTAGTCATGCATATTAATCAGTGACTTAAACTGTTTTAGGTCGTTGGTTTTGCTGGCTGGCTCAGGCAAACCATTCCATGCCCTAATATAGCACTAGGGAAGAATGAGCATTTGTATAAATTAGTCCTAGCATATGGAACAAGGCATGTGCCTTTATCTTTGTTTCTTTCTAAATATTTTTAAAATTAGATTTTGTATTTGTAAATTATGGTCGTGTTTTATTTATAATTGTTGCTTTAATTTTTTATTTTAGTCTACTGTCCTGAATCGTCTCTAAATTTAGTGATTTTATTCTAATCAGATGTGAATATTCGTTTGTTATAAATCTTGTCCATTTACCCCACAAACGTCTTTAAAATTAAAATGTTCAGCGGACAGGAAAATTTCGACCATTCTGACACACTACATTCGCGAAGAATCACGTTAGCGAAGACTAAGAAATGTCTTATTTTAAGACATCAGAGTCGACATTGTTGCATACGCTTCTCACGAAAACGGTATAGGCTACATTTTAAAAGGTTTTATCGGAAAAGGAAATGACGTCTCATAATTAAAATATTTTATTTAATTATCTTTTTAATGTCATTTTACTTGATTATTCAATAAATGGATTGAAAAGATAAATTGGCAAGATAAATAAAAAAAAATTGACCAGCGTCGCCTCCACCCCTTTTCTTATCTTATCTTATATAATACAGACGTTACTTCAAAAAAGAAGATGATTACGTCCGACGCGTCATGCATCTAGTCATGCATATTAACCAATGACTTAAATTCTGCCAAGTCACTGGTTTTCCTGGCTAGCTCAGGCAACCCATTCCATGCTCTAATAGCACCAGGGAAGAAGAAATATTTGTACAAATTTGTCCTAGCATATGGGACGTGGAATGTGCCTTTCTCTTTGTGTCTTTCAGAGTATTTGATTAAATTTTGTTTTTGAAGATTATGGTTCAGTGTTTTATGTATAATTGCTACTTTACTTTTGAGTCTTCTGTCCTGAAGGCTTTCTAAATTTAGTGATTTTACTAAAGGTGTTACTCGGGTTAAATGGGAATATTCGTTTGTCATGAATCTCACTGCTCTATTTTGTGTCTGTTCCAGTTTCTTTTAATAAACCCTAATGCTTTGTTTGATTTTTTTTTTATAGTTTCATCAATGAATGGCGGTGTTTATTATATAACAGTTGGAACGGATGCTTTCCTGCTAGTTCATAGTGTTTTTCTATGATTATATTGCCCTATACACAGATCTAGATCTTATAGCCTACATAGAAGGAATGTCTGCACGAAAACATGTTTATTTAGATATGTGTTTTTGCGCTTGGTTTTGTTAGTGATAATTGCACACACCAGTAAAGTACGGGCAGATAGAAAGATGCAAGTAGGCCTACACGCGACAGGACAATATGCAAGGGTTGTGTGTTTATTGCCATGCGTTTATTTACTAATTAGAAAGTAGGCCAATAAATCACCATTATTAGACCTAAAAAACGCATTGAGATAAAGCAAACAATATAAACTTAACGAGAGTTGTAAGAACGTATTAACCAAGTGATCAGTGAAAGACTGTTTCCCTCGGTTAACCAAAAGTAACCATTAATAGCGAGCTTGGTGCAACGTTACAGACTTAACTGTTTTTATAGCAAGGTGACTGAGCGGTAAAGCGCTTGACTTTTGAGCCGGGGGTCCCGATTCGAATCCTGGCGAAGACTCTGATTTTTTATTTCGGGATCTTTGGGCACCTCTGAGTCCACCCAGCTTTATTTGGACCTGACATAAGTTGTGGAAATGCAAAGGCAGTTGGTTGGTATTCTGGCCAGATGACACCCTCGTAAACCGTAGGCCACAGAAACAGACGACCTTTACATCATCTGCCCTATAGATCACAAGGTCTGAAAGGGGAACTTTACTTTTTTACTTTTACATTCGAGCCCAAACCTCCCACGTGATGGCACTGTTCAAACCTGAAACAATGGAGATGACAGTTCAACGCTCATACCACATCAGTATTCAGTAGGAGGCTAAACAGGGGAAATCTGAAAGGGAAACAACAGTCCGCTCAGCTTCGAAATCCATATCATCATAAAGTGATATAGGGCGTAAAGTTCTGACCAGTGTCGCTTTAAATAGGCTTTTATAAACGCAATGTCTTCTTTAACTTTTACTACCATCACAAAGTGAACCTCTCACTTCTAGCCCACTACCATCACAAAGTGAATCTCTCACTTCTAGCCCACTACCATCACAAAGTGAGTCTCTCACTTCTAGCCCACTATCATCACAAAGTGAGTCTCTCACTTCTAGCCCACTATCATCACAAAGTGAATCTCTCACTTCTAGCCCACTACCATCACAAAGTGAATCTCTCACTTCTAGCCCACTACCATCACAAAGTGAATCTCTCACTTCTGGCCCACTACCATCACAAAGTGAATCTGTCACTTCTGGCCCACTACCATCACAAAGTGAATCTATCCCTTCTAGCCCAGTACCATCACAAAGTGAATCTCTCACTTCTAGCCCACTACCATCTCAAAGTGAATCTCTCACTTCTGGCCCACTACCATCACAAAGTGAATCTCTCACTTCTGGCCCACTACCATCACAAAGTGAATCTTTCACTTCTGGCGCACTACCATCACAAAGTGAATCTTTCACTTCTGGGCCACTACCATCACAAAGTGAATCTCTCACTTCTGGCCCACTACCATCACAAAGTGAACCTCTCACTTCTAGCCTATTAGGCCTACAAACTAAAAATAACTTTACTATTTTGAAGTCAATTTTCACACTCAATGCAACGTTTGTATTGAACTAGACCTAATCATTTCTAAGTTTTCATAACACTCGCCAGTCCTTTCAAACACATTTATCACGAAACGTAATAGATCTGTGATGCCGCGTGGCGAGATATTCTGTAGCATGGTCGTAGCCGGGATTTTTTTCGGGGGGGGGGGAAGGGTTCGGGGGGGGGGGGATCCCCCCGCCTCCCCCCTCCGCAAAAAATATATTTATATGTATGTGTGTGTGTGTGTACATAATCTTTATTACATTCTGACCCTTCATTCTTTTGGAAGAAGTTTATTGTGCCCTAGAATTTATTCCTGGAGTTAGTGGAAAAATTGTAGACTCCCCGCCTTTGCCAGCAAGGGGGTCTGGAGGAGCGTTAGGAGCTCCCCCAAGCGCGGGGCGAAGCCCCGTCGCCAAGCACTATTTCTGGTATTTAAAGCCATCAAAATGCATATTCTGAGGTAACTACAGTGCATTTTCTTGCTATTAAAAAGTTTTATTTTAAAAACCTAATGTGCTATTCTTACTGATTTAGACCCTCCCGCGCCGTTCGGCGCATTTGCCGTCAAGCTGTTTCCACAAAAATCTGTCCCTGGTAATGTCTGAAGCCTCTTCCCACCTGCTCTGAGGACCTCCATGAATGTATGGCGCCAACTTGTACTTAATAGGATGTCATCGCAACTCTTATTATGCGTAATTCATTTTGTCGGAGAACATGTCCCTCAAACCTCATGCGACGCTCTGTCACAATCTTACTAAGGGGTCGACTCCCAGTTCGGCATAGGATTTCCTTGATTTAGACCCGATCTCTATAACTGACTCCGAAAATCTCTCTTAGCCATCTTTGTTTTTTAATTTCGCAGATGACTGTTCACTGCACTTTATTAATGGAGCACAGCGACTGGTAGAAATGTGTAACCTCTCTTGAATACGCTCTTGGACTGTAGTTTGCTTTAGATTTTATATCGAAAAGGGAAGTTTTATCTTCAAAATCATCTGTGAGGGTTTTAAACTAAACAATCTCTGGATTTTTTTTTTTTTTTTTTTTTTTAATTGAAAACCCCAGTTAGCTACGGTCATAGAACTGTAGTTTGCTTTAGAATAATATTGAAGATAGAGGTTTTCCACCTCAAACGCTCGTAACGCTCAAATTATTTTAGTGTGTAATTTGCTTTTTTTATATTGAAGATGTATTTTTTTGCATCAAATCCCTCTGAAGGGGGGTTTAAACTCAAATTCCCATTTTGCAACGCTCATAGCATTTTGAGTGCGTAATTTGCTTTTTTTTTTTACATTGAAGATGTATTTTTTAGCTTCAAACCCCATTGGCGGGGGGTTTAAACTCAAAACTCCTTTAGCTAGGCTCATAGATTTTACAATGTGTAATATGCTTTTTTTATATTGAAAAGGCTGGTCTTAGTGCCTTCCTGGTCTTCCCTAAAAATATACACTTTGAGATAAGCGCACCCTGTGGCGATTACTGCTCAAACTTCCAAGCCGAAATTGAGGCAATTACCATAACAATGACTACACCTAACAAACTGGATAGTATTAACTTCCTTCCCCGCAAAGAACAATCTACAATCTTCCAACTAAGAACAGGACACACACCACTATTAAATTACCACCTGAACAAAATAAACTCCACACAACTCTCCCTTTGCAGACACTGTGAAACTGTAAACCATATCCTCTTTGAATGCCCCTCTTTAATCCACATTAGGCAGACCCTACTTCCACTACAGCCCAACATAACCATCACCTTGTACGGCAGTGCTGAACAACTGAAGAAAACAGCACACTTTTTTTCCTTGGCACAGTCTGCAAAAGAGCTCACAGTTCAACAGCAATAAAGCTGGCTAGAAGAAGAAGAAGAATATTGAAAAGGCATTTTTTAACTTGAAACTCCACTGGAGGGGAGTTTAAACTCAAAACCCCTTTGCCTACATTCATAGAATGTTGAGTGTATAATTTGCTTTGTTTGTAATATTACAGAGGTATTTTTTTACCTTCAAACCCCGCTTAGCTACGCTCATAACATCTTGAGTGCGTAATTAGCTTTTTTTTATATATTGAATAGGTAATTTTTAGCTTCAAACCCTACTGAAGCTCAAACTCAAAACCCCTTCAAAAATTTGAGTGTGTAATTTGCTTTTTTTTTTATTGAAAAGGGGGTTTATCGTAAATTTTTGGTGGGGTTTTAAAATCAAAATCTTCCTTAACTGTACTCTTGGAATTTGGGGATTGTCGTTTGCATTTTTTTTTTGGTTTAGTTTTATAGAAGAGGGGGATTTAACTCCTAAAACCCCTGGTAGGGGGTTTGAAACTCAAACCCCCCTGGTAGGAGTTTTAAACTCAAAACCCCTTGGTAAGGGGTTTTAAACTAAAAAACCATTGGCTGCGCTGGGGCAAGTGATGGTTTAGTATTAAAATCTCACCTAAAATAAACAAAATCAAAGCAAAAATCAGTCACTAAAGTCCGTCTCCCCCCCCCTCCTGGCTACGCCCATGTTCTGTAGCAATACTAGAATAGGCTGTCTGCCTGTTCATGTGGCATGCGCTTCGAAATTTCGTCACGATGTTTCCGAGTTCAACTTTGGTCCATTCATGAAGGAACGTAATTTATTTCTAAAACAAACAATAGAATGTTGCTGTTTTTTTTATTTAATTTTTTGTTCTGACAATCTGAAGAGAAGTATCAAGTGGGTGCAGACTGCAACAAGACATCATGAACTGTAGCACTGATTTGGGCTTGGAGTTCAAGAGATTCTGCTGTAAGGTGTAGTGGCCTAAAGCTCTTTCGAATGCAAAATCGGGCTGCTCTTACCTAAACATCTCTTTCATTAAAAAAAAAAAAAAAACGCGCCACATGTGACGTTACAAAGAAAAACTTGCAGATTGAGTCTGGATGGGCCGATGAAGAGAGGGAGCCTATTACACATCTCAGAGCTTTTATTGTAATCTCTAAGTTTCAGAATATCCTTCAGAAATGAAGAATATTGCGTCCTAGTTCCAACCTCCCGCATAGGGGAAGTAAAGGCGGTTGTTCAATGTGCTGGCCACATGACACCCTCTTTAACCATTGGAAGAAGAAACAGATGAGCTTTACATCATCTGTCCCCTTAGGCCATAGATCGCAAGATCCGAAATGAATACTTTTACTATCAACCATGTTGCAGGACGGCACGGAATGGGAGCAGGCAAGGCACGACCTGGGGATCTTCAAAATGACAGTCCGACGCCTACCACTAGACAAGAGAGCCACCCATGAATTTTTTATAAAAAAGCCACTAAAAATAAATCGTGTATAGACATTTCACTTCTCTCTCAGCAGTAGATATTACAAGGGAAGTAATGCCATTAAGAGATAGGAGAAATAGAAAGAATGCGTAACACTACTTAGATGTTAAAGAAATACCAAAGAGTAAATACAATTACTAAAGAAAACTTTTGGTAAGAAAAAATATTTTATTCCAATTTTTATGTAACAAAAAATATTGTATTTTTCATAAATCAATGATACCTTCTGTTGGTCATAAAATTAGATCTTGGAGGCACATAGTTGAAGACACATTCATAACATGGAATGGAAAATAGGTAAAAGCAGCAAGAGATGGAAGAAATTAAAGTTTTAAAAAAACAACAAAAAATACACAAAAATTACATTTACACAAAAAATACATTTAAAAAATGCCATCTCAAAATGACTAACATTTCTCAATGTGTTACAATTCTCAAATATTCCTCTAGAACAGTGATTCCCAAAGTGGTCAATATAGACCCCCAGGGGTCTACGAAGACTTTCAAGGGGTCTACGAAAGTGAAAAAACAAATTTGGGGGTCTATGATAATAGATTTCATATAAGCAGGTCGTGCCTTTAATTTTTACATCCCATTAATGTAATTCTTCACACTATATATAAAAAATATAATTTGTCTTAGTTAATCATTTAAATATTTATCCTGCTATTCAAACGTAAAATTGTTGTATTTATTTTCAATACTTATTAAAATAACTTAATTTTGTCTTCATGTAAATAATGTTTAACAAAAAGAAATGTAGACTGTCTAGCGGCTGATTATATAAAGTTGTTCATTCTTTCCTTGTCAACCCAGCGGTTACCGATTGCCTTTTTTATGACGATATGAAACTAATTACGCTTGAGGATCATCTGCAACAATATCACCCTGATAAAAAGATATAGATTTGAAAAACTTTTGAACATTCAAAGATAAAGTTCAGAATTTGACCCACAAAATCTCTATTCAACATCATGTAGAGAAGATGGTGGTTTATGAGTCTTACAATATCTGTTCACTTATAGCAGTGGTGGTAGTGGTTAAGCGCTTGGCTTCCGTAATTGGGGTCCTGGGTTCGAATCTCGTGTGAATTTTGAATTTCAGGATTTTCAGGGCTCCCCTGAGTCCACCCATCTCTAATAGGTACCTGAATTATGTTAGTAAAAGTAAAGGCAGTTGGTCGTTGTTCTGCCCACATGACACCCTGCTCATTAACCGTTGGCCAAAGAAACAGATGACCATAACACCATCACAATGTCTGAAAGGGAAATTTACTTATTTATGGCAAAATGCGGAACACCATAGGTAAAACATTGATTTTAACCAGCCGTTGTAGTTTTAAAACCTGTTTTACACAAACCCACATCTGATATTATTAAAAGAATTTCTTTAAGCAACAATACAGTTCAAGGTTGCATGAGTTATAAAATTAAAAGCTTCATTGTAATTCTTTGTAATTCAAACGACATATATAAGTTTGGGCTTACTGGTTTAGGCGACAGTCACTCGCCTTCGCTCTTTCTCCCGATAGTGATAGCATCTTCGCATGGACTCAATATTTGAGCAACTCATGAAACGTCAACAAATACATGAGAAATTGCTCTTTGCGAAAACTCTTACAATGATACTTAAGGCCATTGTGTTTGGAGATTCCAGCAATACATATTGCTATTTTAATTGGTTTAGAATTTTATCAATAAAAAAGAAAGATCTCTAAAATCTCTAATATGTAGCTTTAAATTACTTTTTCACTTTTCAACTCTCTACAGATAGAAATTAGGAGGCGTTTTGGCTGAGCGGTAAAGTGCTATATTCTGAACCGGGGGTCCTGAGTTTGAATCCAGTTGAAGACTTGGATTTTTAATTTTGGGATCTTGTGGGCACCTCTGAGGCTACCCAGCTCTAATGGGCACCTGACATTAGTTGGGGGAAGTAAAGGCGGTCGGTCGTTGTGCTGACCACATGACACCCTCGTTAACCGTAGGCTACAGAAACAGATAACCTTTACATCATCTTCCCTATAGACCTCAAGGTCTGAGAGGGGAACTTTACTTTACTTTTTGTACAGATAGAAATTAGTTTTAAAATTGTTGAATTTGCAAAAATGTGAAAGTTAAGCAGGGGGGTCTACTGAAAACCAGAAAACATGGCAAGGGGTCTACGAGACAAAAAAGTTTGGGAACCACTGCTCTAGAAGGTATTATTGTTTAAGCACACATCTACAAGCAAGAAGTTAAGCCCATTATCATTGGATATGCTTTTCCATGGCCAGACGTTATTGGATAATAAACAAATATATGTGATCGCAATTTCTGAACTCAATGAAATAAAAAATAGGTTTCAGAAACTAAATTGCTCTATATCTAACCCGGCGATTTTATAAAAAAAAGATAGCGCAACATTATGTGCTGGCATCACCATCTCTTGACAGAAATTGCTCAAAATGTATTTGAAAAGCCTAATACATTTAAAATTTAGACTAAATAAAATACAACTGATTGCCACCAACCAACTCATCAAGTTACCAAGTTGTCATTCAATTCATTTTGATTCACTCAGCAGTTTTAAACCTTGTTCTACTTTCAAGTCCTCGACTTGTCATTCCATTTATTTTAATTCACTCTACTGAATAACAAACTTGATACATAGAGTCCTGTAAACAGTACTTGGACAACCCAACAGTGCAGATAACTCTTTCACACATTGACCCTCATGCAATCTTATATGATACCATAATGAAAGCATGATTGTCTGATGCTCTTACAGAGAAAACACTGAAGACATTGGCAATTCCACTGCCAAAGCTCCTAAGAGACTAATGCTGTTGAAACCACCTTTCAATATTTTCAACAACAGAAACCCCCTTTCAGTATTTTCAATAACAAAAAAAACTTTGGTGTTGGTAATGGATTGACTGTTCCTAAGAATAAAGCTGCAAACAAAAAACAAAAGTTGACAGGGTGACAGTTTTTACATGTAGGCTATTATTTCTTATGGACAGCCTTTTGCTTTCATTAAGTATGTTCCTGAGGTACTGTATTCAAAGATTTAATGTGGTAAAATATATAAGTAACCTGCCTTTCCTTGTTTAATGGCATTTGAAAAGTTAATTTTTTTGTATTCTCAAGCCAATACTACATACTTTTGTAACCCAGTTCCCAGGAATTTCACCTATGCTGACACCCATTAGACCAAATTTTCAAGGCTCAATTGTATTTTTGTTTGACAAGATGAACATCAAACCAAAAGCAGGAAAATAACAAAAATATATCAACATCTGTGATCACAAATCCACAGCGTGGAGTAGACAACATCCTTCAGTCTAAGGCTTAAACATAAAATGTCTGACAATGAGCTACTTATAAATGTCATGAACTAAAGATACAAGGACTCTGAACAACAACATATTTTTAAAAAATAGATCACACCCACACACACACGTGAGCAGACTGAAAGAATGCAATGAAAACATCAATGTCTTTATGCCCTCTCCACCTCATCACGGTACTCATTTCTTATTCTCTCAGTATCATCATCAATACCTCCTCTATTGATTCTTTGAGGAACCTACAGAAGATAAAAATATAACACTATTAAATATATATATATATATATATATATATATATATATATATTTTAAAGCAAGACATTCTTTTAAAATATGAAACATGTAATAATGGAATATTTTTAAATGTATAGGCCAGTGCATGAGTAACAACATAAATAAAATGGACACTACTGATGAGAATCATTGGTGAAATACAGAGTGGGTCAAGGCTAAATGTATGTCTGTCTGTCAGTGCATAAGTGATCTACTTAGCAAAGTTAGTGGTAGCTATGAAAATTGTTTGTAAAAGACAGAGCTAGTCAATCCACAGCATAGCATACACCCACTATTTAGTGATGGGTGAACACTTCCTGAAAGACACAGTTGTCAAAGGGATGGGTTTGAGCAATGGACTGTGAGTGAATGAAGAAAAGGAACTATGGAGAGAGCAACATACAACTGTCCATGACTGAAAACAGGTTTTGGAAGGTACAGGCATATCTTTTTGAACGTTTGGCCTTGTGCTTTATTAATTGGCATTTGTAAATGTTCATCAGTAACAGGCGAGTGGGAAGGTTATTCCCAAAGACCTTGTCAAAAGATGTCACTAGAAGGTCATCATGTGTGTTTGGAAAACTTTGTAATGCCCATGATCCAAAGAACAGCTAAATACCAGGGATATGGAGAGATGTCGACCAGATTGTAAACTCTAGGTGGGTCATGCTGACGTTCTCGGAAGTGAAAAGCGATAGTAGTGGGAAGTATTTGAGACATCGCCACAATTTCAGCCTCGCCACCATAAATGCCGGAAGTATTCATGTAGGCAGCGTATTGTCAAGCAGAGTGTATGACTGTGCTTCCGTAAGTAAAAACAATGGACAGGGCATCACCATAGTTATCCCAATGTTTGCAAACAAAGCTTACAGCCATCTTGCGAAGTGCAAGAACAACAGTTTGGTCAATGACATTTTTCAAGAAATATGCAACCGATAGAAATAAACAGCTACCTGATGAGGAATTTTCACTACATTGAAAGACCTGTTGACTAAATATATGTGAAGCGGTGGCCATGGTTAGGAAACGAAGGGGGAAAAATCAAAACAAAGCTACAGAAAAAAATATTTATGTGGGGTAACTCTAGTCCGACTTGCAGAAATAAAAGAGTTATCTTTTCATGACTTTTGCGCATGGTTGGGCCACAAAGAGAATTATATATATATATGAGTTACGACTCAATATCGACAGCTACAAAATATAACAAAAAGTTTTCTTCTCTTGTATTGGATTGTATTTGAGCATCAGGAATCATAGAGCTGGTAGCCCCTAATAAACTTTCACTGTCTTCTAGAAGTCTCTATGGAAAAGTAGGTAGACACATCATAACCTTCAAATGCAAGGCAAATACCCAAGAGTGGCCATCACTTGAAGTAGCAAAGGATGATTGGAATGACCCATGATCCTCTGGCAGCAATGTGTAAGAAAGAATTTTGGTGTTGATTGGAAAGATTTTGTGAAAATCACATGATATAGCTTTGGAGAGCAATAAATGGACTGACGAAGAATAAGAATATATGCAAAAGAAATATATATATATATTTGTAGATAACAATAAAGCATTTGCATGAGAAGAAATGCAAAAATTAATACGTCATGATTCTATTTTCCCATCAAATATCTGCATACAACAGGTTTAGCCCAAAATTGTTTTAAAAGTTAAATTATTTTACATTAAGAATCCATAAGACAGCTTTTATTTAGGTATTTCACTCTAACTGTTTATTTAGGTCTTTCACTCTATCTTGTTTTTACTAAGAAATTATCTTTGCAGAAAGAGAACATTATTCATCTCCACCAATCAGTGATGGGAACTGACTTTGCAAAAATTTTAGGAAATTTTGTAAGCGCACACACCCCCCCCCCCCCCCCCCCCCCCCCCCCCCGTTTTTTTAACTGGCCTGTCGCAGCGACTTAAAAAAAGATGTTGCTGAATTTTTTTTAACTATGTAGAATCATTTTATTTAATATTTTATTTAATTAATGTTGTATTACATAACATTTACACTGCATTGAGCATTACTGAACACAAAATGCATTCATGGCACTATTGTTGGTATATATATAGATGGGAGGAGAAAGCTATTTGCAGTCTGAGCATTCTATAATAGATAACTGCTTTACAGATATTGTAACAACTTATTTCTCAAACAACTATTAAGGATAAAATGTGTTTGAAAAACATGCTTGAGTTTTGGAAATACTTCAAAAGTATGAGCTACACTTCTGTTTATTTTACTAATTATTAAATTTTGTACAGGAGAAACTGTTTACTAAGCTTTGCACATGAAGTCCACCAAAAATGCTTTGAAAAGCAATTGAGTGAAAGCTGCTGAATCTCAGCTGAGTTCTTTAGCAAGATGAGCAAGAACAACCAGATGAGGAGCAATGCTTAGAGGAAGAGAATGTTTAGCAATAAAATTGCATCTTGAGGCTTCCTCATGTGACTCTTTTCCATGCAGATACAAGTTGTTTAGAAGAAGTGGATCTCTACCACACTGGGCTTTTATAGCATTAGTAATGATAAGTTATTAGTTAGAGAAAATTGTTAAACTTTGAAATTAAAATATTATATATCCCTCACTATAGATAGATCTATATCTAGAATCTAGAGTTACTTATATCTAATAACTCTAATATATTATTATTAGATATCTACATTCTATCAGGCTTTTACTCAGTAACTCACTATAGTCATGTAAAGAAGTTTAAGAAGGCCTACTGCTATATATAAAAAGTATATTCTATATATATGTAGATGGCCGGTAGGTCTATCACTCTATTAGAGGAGTAGATCTAGATCTTATTATTAATATAATAGATCTAGATGTCTAAATCTAATCCCATTTGAACTCATGGAAGTCGGCAGGCAGGGTTCAAGTTAGAAAAATCTAGGGGCCATCGTAACAATGGTGAAAAAATAAAAGATCTAGAATTGTAGTAATAGCGGCGATTAGCGCTACATAGTGACCGGGCATCATTCTATGCTAGGACAAATTTGTACAAATACTCCTTCTTCCCTAGTGCTATTAGAGCATGGAATGGGTTGCCTGAGCTAGCCAGAAAAAACAGTGACTTGGCAGAATTTAAGTCATTGGTTAAAATGCATAACGCGTAGGACGTAATCATCTTCTTTTTTTGAAGTAACGTCTGTATTATATAAGATAAGATAAGAAGATTCATGATACTCTTAAAGTTTAAGTCTAATACTTTTCAAAAGCTAGACTTATAAGACAATATGGTAACACAAGATTTTTAAAAAAAAATAGTACTTTAACTGTGTCAAAAGACCCGGATGTGTGCATGTTCAAAACAAATCAAAAATCTTATTTCACATTCTTCCAAAAATGGAAAAATAATAAAATCGGATTTTTTTTTCAGAAAAAAAAAATTGAAAAAAAAAAAAAAAAATTGGATTTACAAAAAAAAATATTTTTGGAAAACTTTTTTTGCTAGAAAATCGGATCAGAAGAAATTATCGGAATTCCGACAATAGTCGGAAAATTCCCATCACTGACCAATCCCATTTTAAATCTTAGAGCATAATAATTTATATTTATCAAGATAAAGATAAACTCAATCGGAAAAACAAAGAAATAATTACCGGAGAACCTCTTTTTTTGGACCAGTAAATTTCAATGACCAGGAGGACCCCTGCAATTACAATGCCCAAAGTCAAGATGATAAAAGCGGATGAAAATCTGGTGATGGTGATAGACATGGGCATGATGGCATCGGGCTCTCCACCAAATGTATCAAAAAATGGAAGTCCCTCAAAGATGTAACTTCTGCCTTTGCCTGCCAAGCACCCGCCTTGAAAGTATTTCTTTTTTAACCTGAAAAAAAAAAAGCACAGATTTTTATTGGCTGATAGGTTGTAATTCTTTTTTTTCTTTCTAGAATGAAAGGTTAGAGGAACAAGGCTTTTCTTTTTGTGGTAAATAGTATTTATGATGATATAGTGTTAAGTGTTAATGATGCTATAATGTTTAATATTGATGACAAAATAGTTGTTTACTGTTAGCGAATATTAATGACAAAATAATGTTTACTATCAATGATGATAGAGTATTTAGTAATGATGATAGAGTATTTAGTAATGATGATAGAGTATTTAGTAATGATGATAGAGTATTTAGTATGTCCAGCACAATGACCAACCATTTTCTCCTCACATTCAAGATGCTAAGCATTTGTTTGGAATAGGGTTAAATAAAGATATTTCAATTCAGGTCCCAAGTATCAAGTATGACAACATGAAGTCCACCAAAAAAAATAATTAAAAAATTCATTCCCCTGCCCAACCTTTTTGATAGATATTATTTTTAAGTGCCTCTACATTTTAGGGATGCATGGTTCAAGGGTCTCAAACAAGTAAATCCTATGCCAAACTGGGAGTCAACCACTTAGTAAGGTTGTGACAGAGCGTCACATAAGGTTGGGGGGTGGGGGGGGGGGGGACATGTTTTCCGGCTAAATGAATTACGCATACCAAGAGTTGCAATGACATGGAGGCATATAAGAGGAAAGCGTAAAAAAAAGGGACGTCCTCATATAATTTGGTGCCACACTTTCAAAAATGACCTCAGAGCAGTGAACAGATGGGAAGAGGCTTCAAACACTACCAGCGACAGATCTTTGTGGAGACATTGCCGCTCAATGTGCTGAACAGAGTGGGAGGAGCTAAGTCCAAGTAAATCTTAGGTTCAAGGGGTAATAAAATTCTTTTACAGAAAAATTTAGGAAGAAAATGCTAGATGTAAAATCCTTTGAAGATGACTGGTAGACTTCTCAGAAGTCCAGAATGAGACTGAATGTCCTCCTTGAAGTTAAAGAGGATTTCAATCTGAGAATGCCAGCCAAATAATGCACTTTGTTGTCTCACTTGTATAACTCAAAACCTTATTAACCATTATCAACTTACACATCTATTTTTTCATCTTCCTGCATTTTCAAAATGCCTACATTCAATTTATCACAAACAGTTGAGTTCTTCTGACAAATAAAGCCGATGGAATGGTCACCGAGTCTTTCACCAATCACCATTTTGTCACACGGATCTTGGGTGGCCAGGTACTGAGCGATAGATGACTCCAGGAAAAGAGCTAATTTCCCATCAGCAGCCATCATCTAAAAATACAATATTAAACCTTGTAATATATGATAGTTTAAATTTCAATCTCATTTGAAAGTCAAGTTCTTTGAATAGTTGTAGCTTCTCAACGAGTCCCCCAACCCACTCTATTAGTCACATCTGAAGAACACAAAATCATTTTTAAGTCTTTGATTACATACGAATATTGGGACTAGTGGTTATATCATAAGACTTTATTACAAAACTGTACCAGGTATTCAATTTAAAGACATCTGACCCTAAATGAGAATTTAAATTAAAATGAGTATCTTACAGCTATCTTATTAATCACAGAATTTCCTTCAAAAAAAGATTTTAACATCCCACCCATATTTTTGTATTACCATAATCACATGTTCATTACAGACTTTAACTCAATTTTTTCTAGATGATTCTGGCCACTCAAATAATACTAGGAAAGATTGTCCTTGACTATGGAACTAGCTCTTTGCTTTTTTGAGTATTTTATTAACTCTTCCTCTCCTAACTGACAATACCAGCGTTGATTTCACCAGAATGTGGTAAATAATTACAGAGAGAAAGAGCTAACTTATATTTTTTTATTTGTAAGTTATGGTTTAAAGTTTTTGTTGCTTTATTTACATGTATTTATTTGCGACTCCATTTTGCATCTGTTAAATTTTTTGTTTTATCCAAAGGGACTACAGGCATGAACATTATTATGTACTAACCAAGAAGTACAGCAAGGGGTGGTCTAAAATTTTTTTTAGGATAATTCAGTAACAAAAACTCTACAATGAAATGTGTGACTAATCAGGTCACAGCTAACTTAAAGGATACAAATAAAACCACAAGATTTAGAAGCATTTTAAAAGCGTGTTATTTTTTAAAACGATATTTAAAATAACAAAAACAAAAATGAATACAAAAAAAATAACTATATAAAAGAAGCAAAAAAAATTAATTATAGAAAATCAACCTTAAACTATAAAACAAAATAGCCACAAATATAATACAAACTATGTAGTAAAAATATTTCAGAAATTAGAACATGTGATAATGCAAGTACTTTACAATGAATGGATCAAATAATGAATCTGCAAGAAAACCAGAAATACATCATTAACATCTATAGCTGAAATAATTTGTTTGTCAATAGCATATTTTCACCAACCTTTTTAACAGCTTTGTCTATATCTCCCACAAAGACATTTTCAGGTTTCAGCTTTTGATAAAGTCTACGCTCCAATAACCTTTTGGAAATGCTCAAGTAGTTGAAGCTAGAAGAATTGGCTACAATCAACATATCCACTTTGTTTTGACGACAAAATTCGTCCATATTTGAAAATGGCAAAGTTCGAATTTCAGGGACCCTGATCATGACACAAGCAAATATCTTGATGTTGATGTGATTCTTATAAAATTGATTTATAAGTTGCTAAGTACATTAAAATTGAATTCTGCCCTGAACAATTTGCTAAATATGGAAAAATTACTTGATGAATGAGAATGGTGTCCATCAAAGACAGAATCAAGTACAAAACTGAAAGCGATTTGTCCATGATTTGTATTGCCCTATCTCATTTAAAGAACTTTTTATTTTTAATCATCTTTAGCCAGCTAGTCAAAAATGAGTGAAATGGAAAAGAACAAAAAAAAATATAAAGAACCTTCTTCCCAAGGAATCTTCAATAAAGGAACCCAATAATGTTAAAAAAACGGACATTAAATATACATGAAGTAATCCAATAGAGACTAATTTTCTATTTATTATAATCTCACCTTATCTTATGAAATACAGACATTACTTCAATAAAGAACATGATTATGTCCTACACATGTTCCTAGGTCAATCTAGTCATGCATGTTATAAATGCCCTAAATTCTGCCAAGTCACTGGTTTTCCTGGCTGACTTAGGCAACTCATCCCATGCTCGAATAGCACCAGGGAAGAAGGAGCATTTGTACAAATTTGTCCAAGAATATGGAAAGAGGAATGTGTCTTTATCTTTGTGTCTTTCTGAGTATTTTTATTAGGTTTAGTTTTTGAATTTGAAGATTATGGTTCAGTGATTCAGGTATAATTGCTACCTTGCTTTTAAGTTTTCTATCCTGAAGGCTTTCTAAATTTAGTGATTTTTATTAAAGGTGCTACTCTAATCCAGAGTGAATATTCATTTCTTATGAGTGTCACTGTTCTATTTTGTATCCATTAAAACATGAAGAAATATGTTTATTTAATTTTAACTAGCACTTTTGAAACATACATTATATTACAAAAAAAATTGTTGGAAAAAAAAATGCTTTTCTTTCAGTTGAATTTAGAACAGTATTGATACTAAGTGTACACAAAAAAGTACTAAGGCATACAATACCTGCAGTGCAGCTAGCTAAATAATCTTAATGTGAAGCATTTACAACCAAAACAAAATAGTTCTCATTCTATTTATTTCTTGTAATTTTTTAAAAATTATTGCAAGGCATATTCCTGCTGACACCAAACCAGGTAATGTGTTAACAAAAAATCTTTACAATTTCATTGATAAAATGACACACGCCAAATGAAAATCCAAGATCATTAAATAGTTGTGAAAAAATTATAATGGTAGAACCAGAGGTTACACCATGTAGCCAATTAGCTAGTAATTTTTCCACAAAAATATGCATAAACTGTCAAATTTCTAAAATAATTTTTTTTTTAGTGCATTTTTCAAAATAAAGAATTTTTCCTTTCACTCATGTAGAGAATAAAAGCTAATAGTAAGGATAGTAAAAAAAACAACAACTATTGAATGGAAGTACTACCCTACTGACCTAAAAAGCAGGACACTAAGAGCAGCGATATAGGAAGCTAAGGTCATGATGGAGAACAGCCACCAGATACAAACTAACACTCTCCCAGAGAAAGACTTCGGAGCAGCAGTGTAACCTAGAAACAGAAATTCATAAAAGACAACAAATTATATTTAAAACATCAGAATGAATTAGTCAAAGATGTCTTGTATACTTTTCCACAAAGTACATAAAATGAATGAAGATGTAATGATAGAACAGTGTGACCAATAGTTAGTTAGCCTTAAGATCTAAGTTGTACCAAGTGAACTAGTAAGTTGTCGTTTCACACTACTTAGTTCTCTAACTATAGCTGCTAGATAAAGTATTGTACCAGTGGATGCACATGCACAGTAAACCTAAACCAAGCCAAAAGTAAACAAAATACAAGAGTGTAACAAATAATATCATAACTAAATATAATGGAATGGCTATACATGCTCTATGGCCTTATGTACAAAGAATAATTCTTGCGGCCTTTATACATTACAAACAAATGAGATAAACAATGAATATGAAATAGACTTATGAATAAATTTATTATTCATTTTGCTGTGGAAAAGAAATGACCAGACACGTGTAATGTAAAAGTGCAGGAATCTGAAGTGGCAGTTGGGCTGAATGAATGGCAAAGTCTTCCATTCTGAAGACTAAGGATGAGTGCAGTCTTTCACGTGATAATTCAAATGTGACCTGCATAGTATGTGAAATCTGATGCAGAGAAAGCTGTTGTCCGCATGAAGGATTATTTTAAGTTTTCTTTTCAACTTCTGTGCCTGTCTTTATCAAGGGTTGCCTTGGGGCGTCGGCCTTCATGAGAGTTCATCAACTATCTCTTTCTAAGGCCATCTGCTGCAACTTCGTCAAAGAGCACAAAATGGCACCTGAGTGGTTCTTTATATCATTTACATGTTGGACTAGTGTTCAGGATATATATATATATATGCTACAGTGTCACAAAAGATATGTTTATCTTTGATTTTACTTTGGCTCAAAGATTTTCCTATATTTATGTTTGTTTCATTATCAGAGAGGGTAGATTCATCTGTGTAATCTCAATGGCCATCATAATTAATTTCAATCAGGATTACTTCTTATCTTATCTTATAAAATACAGGCGTTACTTCAAAAAAGAAAATGTTAAAAGTCCTACGTATGTTCCTAGGTCAATCTAGTCATGCATGTTAATCAATGACTTAAATTCTGCCAAGTCATTGGTTTTCCTGGCTGACTCAGACAACCCATTTCATATGCTTTAATAGCTCTAGGGAAAAAGGAGCATTTGTAAAAATTTGTCCTAGCATATAGAACAAGGAATGTGCCTTTATTTTTGTGTCTGAGTATTAGGTTTTGTTTTTGAAGATTATGGTTCAGTGTTTCATGTATAATTGCTACTTTACTTTAAAGTCTTCTATCCTGAAGGGTTTCTAAATTCATTGATTTTACTAAAGGGTTACTTTAATCAAATGTGAATTTTCATTTATTTAGAATCTCGCTGCTCTATTTTGTGTCTGTTCCGGTTTCTTAATGTTTTCTTGAATTGAGGGGTCCCAAATAAAGGATGCATATTATATTATTGGCTTAACCAAGGTTAAATAACATTTTAGTTTTATGTTCTTATTTGATATGTAGAAATTTCTTTTAATAATACCTAATGCTTTGTTTGAGTATATCAATATGGGGATTCCATGCAATCGTCTGCAAATAATCTGACTTTTATACCTGAACTAATGCAATCTGGTAAATTGTAAATTAAAAACAGTAGTGGGCCTAAGACTGTTCCATGAGGTACACTTGAGTTAAATGTTATTGGTATTGATTTAGAGCCATTTATTATTAGAGTTTGTTCTCTTCCTATCAGAAAATCCTGAATCCATTGTTGTAATGAGCCGTCAATGCCGAAATATTTTAATTTTTAGCACAGTACTAATGTTTTAGTACATACTATGTTAACTACTTACATTTTATTAATAGGTAAATACCCACCTTGCCACATCAGTGTGCTGTATGTGTATAAAAATGAATTGGGTACATTCAAGCCTTCATATGTTGAGGTCTTGCCCACAAAAGCTATGTCCTCGTACGGGCTGAACCTGCCAATGGTATAGAGAACTAAACTGGTGATGACTGTCATGAAGATGATGAGAACCCAAAGTCCAGGGGAGAAAGGTCGAAGTAGAGTCACTGTGGGAGAACCAAAAGAAAATCAAGCAGACTGGTACAAGACATCACTAAGAAAACTGAAGATCACTGAACTATATCAAAGATGTAACATTAACAAAAAAAAATTCAATTTCTATAAATTTAATATACAACTTTTGTTCAATCTTAAAATGATCAAATTTCATAAACTAATACAAATAAGCTCCTTCGTTATCATCAAAGAAGAGCACAATTTCATTGTCTGCACTTGCTCTGAGTTTTTTTTTTTAACTTGTCTTTTTTTTCTTTGCTTTCATCTAACCTCTTTGCTGTATTGCCTGAAACACTAACACTGAGGGTTTATTTTCCTGTCTTGGGTGCTGATTCCCTGGAGAGCCATTGAGGCATTTTTGTTTCCATTGTGTTGACCCAATTGAGAACGCTTTAAAGTGCATTGCTCCAAATCTGTGGCATATTACGCCCCAAGAGATATTGTTTTCCTTTTACAACTTTTTGTGTGACTAAAAAGGCCAATCCTTGATACACAGCTGCGGTCACAGGTTGGGCATCTGTAATCACCAGGCGCCGTTGCATTTTTACTCTTCTTTCTGCTACTGTTGTGTGTGACATCTGCAATCCGGGACACTTCCTTTATGCTCGCTCTCCATGTGGATCTATCCAGTGCCACATTTACCCAGCAGATAGCGTTGATTTTGAAGAGCTTCATGTTGCGTTTGCATACATCCTTATACCCTAAAAGTGGACGACCAGTGGCTCTCCTGCCTTCTGTTAGATCACCATACAGAATGTCTTGTGAAAGTCCACTTACTGGCATTCTATGAACGTGGCCAAGCCACGGCATTGCTCCAAATAAAACAGTTGTAAAGGAAAAAACTATCAGACATACAATCAATTCCTAGATAGGACTTTTTAAAATTATGTCATGAATGCTATCCATCTGTGATGTGTCATATTTCCCAACATAGTATGTGTTCAAACTAATTCACCAGAGGTAATTTTTTTTAGGGTACATTCAAGCCATTTCAAGGGTGAGAATATATACAGTCCAGGATTTTGATGCATTAGAGGGTAAGGGAAGTACAATAGCACTGTTGACCTTAACATAAAAACATAGCAATATAAATGAGGCAGACTTCTGTGTTGCATATGCTAGTAGTGTATATGAAAGACCAAAAAAAAATAAATCTGGTGAAGGTGTGGCCTAAACATAGATAAACTAAATAGATTTGGTTCATGTACATGTACCCACCATGTAAACTAAAGAAAATATCTTTTCTAATTTCCAAACATGTCTTGATGGTATCTACCAACATAGCAAAATACATTTTCAAAAACTAGTAGTATATAATGATAGTTATTTATTAAAAGAAAATAGCAATTTCTGTAGATACCCATTGCCTCCCCTGGGTGCCAGGAGTCTGGTATTTTGTACAAAAGCTTGTAGCCAGTGTGGAGAATGGGCTGACTGACTTGTACCTCAGATGCCAGATTAGGTGTTAGAGTGAAGGCTCCAATAGCCACATCTGCTTCCTGTATTAAACAAAAAGAAAACATTATGAATAGTATATCATTACTGACAAAAATGAATTTACAGAGCTTACAATTATAGGCTATGTCTGATAACAGAAATGTTATGTAGCTTCCATGAGATTAAATTTTTCTGTACAGCTTACTCACCTCAAGTATTCTAGTTCTAATGAGAATTATAGAACAGTAGGTGATATTTTTGTTTAAATTTGGTAATTATTTAAATAAGTTTGTTTTGTATTTCTGTATGGGTGATAAGTTTATCTTCTGTATGGGTGATACATTTATTTTGTACTTTTGAAGGGGTAATCCATTTATTTTGTACTTTTGTAGGGGTAATCCATTTATTTTGTACTTTTGTAGGGGTAATCCATTTATTTTGTACTTTTCTAGGGGTGATACATTTATTTTGTACTTTTGTAGGGGTATTCCATTTATTTTGTACTTTTGTAAATGCATGGGTAAATGCATGACGCGTAGGACGGTATCATCTTCTTTTTTGAAGTAACATCTGTATTATATAAGATAAGATAATCCATTTATTTTGTACCTTTGTAGGGGTAATCCATTTATTTTGTACTTTTGTAGGGGTAATCCATTTATTTAGAACTTCTCTATGGGTAATACATTTATTAAAGAAGAAAGAAATAGGATGGTTAAGAATAGCGTGATCCATGATCAAATACAGTTCTATGTAGATCTTGAAGACCTAAAGATGACATAAGTGTTCTATTTTATTTTACAACGCTTTCATCTTCACTCATGACAGAAAAATGAAACTGGAGCATTAGAGCTTCAGAGCTATGAAATTTATTACAGAAAATTATGAAAGAAAACTAGCCAAATATTAAAATACTATTTCATTTAATTTCTTTTTTATTAAAAAAAAACAAAAAAAAAAACAACATAATTTTAGCAATCAGAATTAAATATGAAACAAATGTAATCATTTATGCTTACCACTTTTTTTTAAAGATAACTTAATAAAAACATTTTTTTTAAAGATAACTTAATAAAAACACTTTTTTTTAAAGATAACTTAATAAAAATACTTTTTTTTAAAGATAACTTAATAAAAACACTTTTTTTTAAAGATAACTTAATAAAAACACTTTTTTTTAAAGATAACTTAATAAAAACACTTTTTTTTAAAGATAACTTAATAAAAACATTTTTTTTAAAGATAATCTAATATAAACACTTTTTTTTAAAGATAACTTAATAAAAACACTTTTTTTTTCAATCTCCCTAGTGTATACACCCTTGTATGTCTCTTGTCAAGTAAACATTCAAAGACATTCTATGACCACTTGTATTTTATCTTGAACTGCCAAGGAAACATCTAGTGTTTAGAGGTTTCAATGTTTTTATATCAGTTTCATAATTTTCATTGAATTTTCATCTCTTAAAGTAATTTTTCTAGATGATTAAGTTATTTTCAACTCTTGCTTAGAACTTTCTTAGGAATATTTTTTCCTAGAGACCTGCAAAACTTTTAAAAATAAAACTATGTCTGCAAGGTCTTCCTGTCATTTCATTGACCTTCACCTACCCAACACTTACCTTGACCCTGTCTACTGACTTTCTTTCAAGCTTAGAGACTTTATATTTGCCACGTGCAGGACACTCTCATCCAGGTTAGTCATCCAAAAAGGCAGATGTAGGTATATTCATAACTATTAACTTTGTACCGAAGTTACTCACCCAAAGAAACATGCATAGATATATTCATAACTATTAACTCTGAACCGAAGTTAGTCAATCTAAAGGCACATATAGGTATATTCATAACTATTAACTCTGAACCAAAGTTAGTCACCCAAAAGGCAGATGTAGGTATATTCATAACTATGAACTTTGAACCTAATTTTCCTTTCTAGGAAGATGTATATTACTACTTACATTGGATCGTAATCTGCCTACAAGGTTATTTATTTGTAGCAGAGACTCCTCCCAGTTATATTTCTCAGCATCATTAGGTAGCTTGAGGTCAAAGTTATCGTAGCCAGTCTGTTGGACGATTTCCCGAAAGACTTCTATGGCCAATCCTGTGAAACGTGTTCCTCTGTCTTCATGCATCACAAATGGAGGATCCTGTGATCAAAGCATCAAGGGATACAAATGTGACGAAGGATTAGAAATCAGAATGGACTGAATAGTGGCACATCAAATTATTTAATTAAGCTAGAAGATAACAAAAATAATTAATGAAATAATGTTTTCAGTACATTTATAATGACCGAAGAACAGAAACATCTTGCCATTTCCATGGGATAAAATGATATAGAATATATACATAAGATCAAATAAATGTCACTATAGGATAAATGGGCACAGCAGTCAGCTACCATAGAATACAATCTACACAAGAGTCTCATCCCTTCTTCTCTAGGACAAGATGACCACAAAATAGAAGCATCAGTTCCATCCAGCTGATACCAGAACAGAAACCGTGGCTCTATCCTCCTGGGACAAGATGACCACAAAATAGAAGCATCAGTTCCATCCAGCTGATACCAGAACAGAAACCGTGGCTCTATCCTCCTGGGACAAGATGACCACAAAATAGAAGCATCAGTTCCATCCAGCTGATACCAGAACAGAAACCATGGCTTTATCCTCCTGGGACAAGATGACCACAAAATAGAAGCATCAGTTCCATCCAGCTGATACCAGAACAGAAACCGTGGCTCTATCCTCCTGGGACAAGATGACCACAGAAGAGCCGGGCACAGACTCACCAGTAAAGTGATGGCTATCAACTTCTTAGGTCCAGCTGTTGTACTAGACCCATTGGTTGTTGTGACAGTTGTAGTTGTTGTAGTTGGAGTGGGTGTAGGAGTGTCTGCTTTCTGTAAGGAAGGAGAACAAATCCTTTTATTAATTCTTCTGTACATCAGAAAAATTACTTAAAAAACAAATAAACAAATAAATAATACTAAATACAAGTTAAAGTCACAAATGTCTCATGAATGCATCAGAAGTCTTTCCAATAGTCAATTATTTCTAACAATATATCTATAGGGACTTTGACCTGAAGTAACTCTGACTGCTCATTCAAAATTACAGAGGAGAGAGTCAATAATAATTGGGAACTCAAAAAATGATCTGACTTATTTTCTTCCATAACATAACAATTGTATAATTTCTAACTAGTGTGAATGAAAGCCCAACCTACTACTCCTACTACCACTGGGAGACTATTAATGGTACACATATTTCTGAGTAGAATATAAGTGTTTCTATTTTCTTTTGTTTATATTTTACTTTTGTATATTTTAAGTTTTATCTTAGAGTCAGAACTTAAATGAAGAGTGCATTATTTCACATGGCTAAGCAGTAAAAGCTGTATCGACATATTTTGCAACATCCAACAAAACTTTCAGACTTTGGTCTCAAATTTGCATTGAATGTTACACACACGAAACTAAGCAACTATTTTAAATGTTTATATAAACACTATAACAACTGATTCGTTGAATCAATAATGACAGGTTCAAATATTTTATTTATACCATACATATATATATAATGTCCTAATATGCTTTCTAAAAGTTGCTGTTTGGTGATTTCCCCGGTACATTACTACTGAGTGTCTTGCATCTCTTGCAGTACGGTCCAGGAAGACAGCAGTGCTCCTTAAGGCTTCCAACTCTTCATAAAGGGGAGAGAATCCCATTTGAACCAATTCTCTCCCACGATCACGTCCCCTGATCTGCACAGAAAATCATCCTGTGTGTTTTCAGGCAATGTCAACATTGGCAATGTCTTCATGGATCTTAGCAAAGAAAGATGCACTAAAAGCAGTGTCCCATTCCAAACTATTCATGTAGGCATATATATATATATATATATAGAGAGAGAGAGAGAGAGAGAGAGATGCCAACAAGTATTGGGGTCTGTCTGAGCACCAGAGATTCTTATCAGAAAGAGCGGTGAGTCCAACAAGCATAGCGAGGTTTCGAAAGCACGCTTCCGAAGAGAATGGTATTGCATAAAGACGCCTCACTGAAGGCGAGCTTTTGAGCGCTGAAGATAACGACCTCAGATAACCCCCTGCGAAAAAAAAAACAACCAACATTGCTGATAAAATTGTTAGGCTATAGATTTATGCCCCCTAATCTCAACAACAATGCTTGAGTTCTATTAATATCAAATCAGCTTTTTTTTTTTCAGTCAGGGATTGGCGAGAGAACAAATGGTTACACTCTACTGTGATCTATAAATCATAGGCGTAAAATACTAAGAAGTATTTGGTCAAGGGGAGCGGCGGTACAGGTTTCTACTCTCCCAGCCCCTCCATGTGTGTCCCTCCTTTCTAGGGTGACCAGATGGTGTACGTTGCAAGCTATTGGGTCCTCAACCTACAACTGACGAACGGTAGGTCAAAGTGGGACAATGGGTAGAGGAACCTATTAGGCTATGTCTGTTCCTAGTAGGCAGCCGGCAGTCTAGAGGTAGTGAAATCCATACTATGCCCCGATGCAAACAATCCCTCAAGTGACACATTTATAACTGGTCTCAGATATACAACATAGAATCACGTGATAGAAATTAGGTTAATTACCTCTCCCCCCCCCCTTCTTTTTTGGGAGTAGTTTAGTTCTTTACAAATAAAATAAAGCGTTTTTTAAAAACTAGCCTAACAATGCCACAAGTGGACACACTAGATTCACTAAATTAATCTATCACATAGACAGACAACATGCTACACCACTTTTAAGAAGAACTTTAAGACCTATCTCTTTAAAACTTTTTAAGATTAATTGTCATTCTAGCTGTCGTGTTTGTGTTTGTAATGTTATTACAGCGCCTTGGGCCTACATTTTTTTAACAGCGCTTTATTAATAAAATTATTAATATTATAGGTTTGTATTCTTGCCCATGCACTTTTGATTGTGCCACCTGCAGTAAGACACGCTATTACGATGCCCAGTGTTCCTACCGCTAGTTCAAGTACGAGAGTACACTTTTACCATGGATGGCTGCCTGGTCGTGCGGTTTGCGCGCTGGACTGTCGTTCGGATTATTACATGAACTTGGGTGTTTGTAGGACAGTGTGTTTCCATTTACACAGTGAGCTCTGAACTATAAGAGAAGGGAATCTGGTGGAGGGGGGTATCTGTACCTGTATCTGTCTCTGTAGCTTCTAGACGCTAGAGAAACACAACTTTCCAGAGTTAAAATGGTGAATGCGAAATTCCGAGCCGACACCGGGACTCGAACTGGAAACTCTCAATCGTGCTCAAATTTAATTTAGTGGATAAGGATACAGGTTCCTAAAAGTGTTTACGTAGAAAATACTGTCATACAGTGAGAAGAGAGTGCAACTGAAGGACGCAACCCATAGGTCATAAACAAATTCGTATCGACAGCACATTGACAGATATCAGCATTTGTTTTTTTGTTTGTTTTGTTTTTTAGAAGTAGAATATGAACCTTAAATTGAAAGAGGTTCCATCCAAGGCAAAAGACAGAGAGGAATGGAGAAAGACGGTCGAGAGATCTTGTGTGGTGCCCTAACGGTCCAACAGACTAAGTGATAGGTGAAAGTGAACCTTGAATTAAACAAAGTGTACTATACAAAACAAATCATCTGTTTAGCTATGAACTGCGCGATTTTACGGGGTAAAAATAACTCGTTTACCCTCTGTTTTGCTTTAAAGACACCTTAGTCTATGCATGGGGGGATCTTTACTTCGGAGAGGTGTAGCTAGGTGATACAAACCTCATTGCTACCTACGAGAACATGTGTTCAAATCCGGGTTGACATTTGTTTGCTGATCGCCTCAACCAGATACCAACTCCCCTAAATGGTTGACAAAAAAGATTAGACCATAGCGTTCTAAGCATACCGTAAAAGTTGAGCAATAGAAAAGTAATTTTAAAAAAACACCACCAACAAACAAGCAAAATATACAACTCTTTTTTTTTAAAGCTTTTCTAAAGGGGAAGAACCCCCATCCTTAAAACTATATCTACCTATAATGCCCTTATTCAATATCAAACAAAATAATTAATTACCAATAATTGATTGACTAATTGTGTATTTTTGTTTATCGACTAATCTTTTGTTAGGTACAATAAATAACTATTTTTAGTATCAACTTGATCAGAGAATGCGTGAGGGAGAAATAATGATAACAATTATTTAAGGGGACTAAACCCAACAAATTTAGACATATGTGAATACTAAAGTATTAGTTTCCCTAGTTTCTATTAAGCAAAATAATGAATTACAGTTATAGTAATTAATTGTCTAATTGGCTACTTTTTTAAAAAAATTGATTCATGTCTTGTCTATGTCAAAGAATAATTGTGCGAAGTTTCAACTTGATGCGATAATGGGTGCGGGAGAAATAACGTGTACACACTTT
The DNA here is from genome assembly GCA_030265305.1 of Biomphalaria pfeifferi. NCBI lineage: Eukaryota > Metazoa > Mollusca > Gastropoda > Planorbidae > Biomphalaria > Biomphalaria pfeifferi. The sequence goes on from JASAOG010000132.1 coordinate 1,647,865, forward strand.
TTACCAGACAGACGGACAGAGTGAGTTGATATAAGCTGTGTAAATGGCTTGTCTTCAATGGTCCAGATATTGGCATGCACTAAAAGATGCTATGGCATTACTTACGGTAGTCTCAGTATGAATCTCTGCTAGTAACGCTGCAAAGTGCAGCAGCAGGACTGACCAATGCCGAGTGTCCATGACTAAGTGACCTGTGTGGTCAACGTTGCAACAGGCTTCTCACGATCAAGCTCTTCTTCACGTTAGCATAACACTGACCTATAGATCTTCTGTGAAATAGAAAGTTGTTACAAAGTTTAGGTCAGTGATGAGCTATTTATAAATACGAAACTTTCCACTCAACGATATTGACTAACAATATAAACACAGCTGCCATACAATTCAGTGGTTCTCAAATCTTTGTTTTAGTTTGACTTTAAAAAAATACCCCACGATAAAACGTTTTATCTGTAAATAATTCCAACTTCTATCTCGCCACTTCTTACAAAACTAAACACTCACACAAGCTTCGCTGCCCCCCAAAAGTCAAATTAGCAAATCAAGCAGCATGAACCAGTTCGCTGACCACCACCAGAGATACGCGAACACCGGATGGAGAAACGCTCGATTCAACGGAGCTTGAACATAGAAGAAAAAAAACAAACATTAACAATAAAATGGAAAATTGTCAAATAAACAATAGACATTAAACAAATAACGAGAGACAGTCCTTAGTAAATGTAGTAGTGTAGTTACTTATAGGTTCTATGTGGTTTAAAACTTGAGTCAGTATTAAAACAGTTACTCCATTACAGTGCTTACATATCTCTATATAGGAAGTGAAATATCATCGATCGTGAATATTGCAAAAACAGAGAAATATTATCAAAGAGTACAACAACTTGTGTCTCAAATTTCATAAATATTTTGCAGATTCAAAACATAATCCCATCCTAGCAACAACAAGAACAACAATGATTTTACAACTGAGAGAAACATTCCAGGGCTAATTGTGTTCGTTTACAAGTGAAACATTTTAGCTTTATTTATAAATAAAACATTTTAATTTTTAAACAAAATATTTTCCAAGTGGAACATTTGAGTTAAAAAAACAAAACAAGTGAAACATCCGAGTTTACAACAAAAATTTTTTTTTCCCAAGTGAAACATTTTAATTTACAAGTGAAACATTTTGCGAAACATGCTGCACATAGAATCAGACGACGACATCTTCTAGTGTTATTTTTGGCTTCTGATGACCGCTCCGTGTGGAGCAGCCTGAACGTGTCTGGCAGTAATTTACGGTCTGACACCCCGCTCTTAGCTTCCCCAAACCTTTTCCCTAACATATCTCTTCCCAAAGACAACTTCGAGAATTTCCAACTTCACGGAAGGAAGGTGGGTGGAAAGACAAACAAAAAAAAAAAAAAGGAATTTGGTCGCAAACTCCAGATGTGTGAATATAAAATGGTGCAAATGTGTGTATTTGATTGGGCCTGGAAACTCAAGTCACATTTTTTTTGTATCCTTTTAATGTAATTTAATTTTAAGCTTAAAGTCTGAACCATATAACTATTTATGTCTGTGGTCAACATAATAGTATGGTTGTTTAAGATGTCGCGAGTGTCGTACTTTCGATTCCCATACTTTCCAAATATATTTCCATTTTATTTTCAATGACAATTGTTTCGTTTATTATATCATCTGAACGTAAAGTTGGAATTAATTTTTGTTTTGTTTTTTAAATATTATATTAATTGTTAAAAATAAGTTCGAAACTTAGGAAACGTGTAACTCTACACCCGATGTTTCTAGCTGCATAGCTTCCGGGAAAAGCAAGATGAGTCAAGCCCAATAAAAATACAACTTAAGTTTTTTCCCCTCATGTATCCCGCGGCTACAGCTGGTTCAAAGGAGAGATGATTCAAATTTTCACCGCATTTCTTAAGCATGACAGTACAAGGTATTTTTTTTTTCTTCAAAGTTTTATTTGATCTCAAGGGAGATAGTTCTGGCCAGGGCTACGATGGGAACACCCCTAAACAGTGAAACGCCAAGAAATCAATCGCTTGAGAATCATTGCCTTAAACTCTGATAGGTTCTGCCTCTATAGCTTCCCATCTTTAGAGAGGCTCACGCGTGATGAGGAGCGCCAATGACTAGCAAGCCACATTACAGATGATTTAGCCCGAGGCGAATGCCATGTGACATCTGGGTCATGTTACATCTTGACAGGCCGTCGTCTTCAATCAATAGACCACCACACTGATGTTTGACTCCGGTCATTTAACGACCCCGTTCAGACTGGACACGGCAATCAGACTGGACTTTATGAACTTTGCTACATTACACGTACGCACAAACATTCTGTTCCGTAATTTTACCCCCCCCCCCCCGCCCCCAAATAATAGTAAATAACTCGGACAAGTCCTAAGGGTTCAACTCACTGGAGATTTTAGAATGGTGTGGGGTGGGGGTGACTTATCAACGTCTACGTTAGCACAAGGCAGAAGTTGGGCTCAAAATACAAGAAATTGTCAAATACTATTAAACGTAACCATACGCAAGCGCAAACTAAAACTCTATGGCCTTAATACAAGGTCTTCAGGGCTTGCAAAGAACTTCCTTCAGGGAACAGTACCAGGAAAAAGAAAAAGAGGCAGACAGAGAAAGCAATGGGAAGACAACATGAAAGAGATTCTATCTTATCTTCTTATCTTATAAAATACAGACATTACTTTAAAAAAAAAAAGATGATTACGTCCTACGTCATGCAATGACTTAAGTTCTGCAAGGCAAAAGACAGAGAGGAATTGAGAAAGACGGTCGATAAATCTTGTGTGGTGCCCCAACGGTCCAACAGTCTAAAGGATAGGTGAAGGTGCTACATTTTGTGTGTGTGTGTGTGATTTTGTTTAATAAAATTGAAAAGTCATGAGCTAACGTTAAAATACATACGATCTTGAGTTTTAAAGATTAAATCAGGTCATATTTACGTGTTCAGAGCTTTTTAAATTATCAGGTGAACACTGTCCAGTACAGTAAATATCATTTTAATACTCTGACCACTGACCCCATCTCAGGCTAACAGCGCAAGTGTAGAAATTATCTTCATTCCGTAAAAACAGTGTGAAAAAATTGAAGCTTGAAAAAAAAAAAGAAAGAAAAGAAATAAGGTGGGGGGGGGGGGGGGGGGGGGGGGGGGAAGGATGAAATAAAGTATTCTTGACTGTATACTGTATAGTGTAGTGCCGAATCACTATCAAAATATGTCCTAAGGGTTACCAAAAAAAACAACAAAAAAACACGAAAAACCAAACAAGTTTTAATAAAAACCCAGCACTCTCCATCTTGATCCGTATCCAAATTGTAGAGTGAAGATATTTCTCTGGTCAGTGTGCTCGTGGAGCTACCAGAGCTAGGACAGTAATTCACGGTCTAATACCCCTGCCCCCCCCCCCTTTTTTTTTTTTTTCGAACACATTTCTAACCCCGAGAACAACTTCAAAGAATGATCTCCCTTGTGTAACACGGTATGAAATAGAAAGACGTAGTCGAATCAAAGCCAACAATAACACATCACTAGACTAGGCCCAAAGTAGACTACTAGATACACAGTTCCCAAAAAAAAACAATAACATGTAATCCTATTGTGAGACAGATCATTCTAACAAAGCAGCTCCACAAGACATGGCCTATGGGAAAAACGACAAGCAATCTGAATAGGGTTTTCCCAAAGCAGATATTTTTAGAAAATGTTTTCTTAGTAAGACGAAAAACGATTGTCTGTTTGCCATCCATATTGAATAGGCCTTTGTGGAAAAAAAAAAACATTTTAGAGGCCCCACTGAAAAATCTGCTATTTTAGTTTGGCATTCTTTGTTTTTAGAGGCGCGGTGGCTAAGCGGTAAAGCGCTTGGCTTCCGAACCGGTGGGTCCCGTGTTCGAATCCTGGTAAAGACTGGGATTTATATTTTCGGATCTTTAAGCGCCTCTGAGTCCACCTCCAGCTCTAATGGGTACCTGACATTAGTTGGGGAAAGGTAAAGGCGGTTGGTCGTTGTGCTGGCCACATGACACCCACAGAAACAGATGACCTTTACACCATATGCCATATAGACCACAAGGCCTGAAAGGGGGAACTGTACTTTTTTTACTTTACTATTCATCTTTTTAGACCCCCATATATAAAAAGTGGGATGTGTGGCGAAATACGCTTGGGCTTGGCTAGGCTACATATGAAATGAGGCTCGAGGTTCGACACCCGACTCGAGGAGAGTTGTGATTATTGAGCGCCAAAAGGCAGCACGGAAAACCTTCTCCCAGATACCCCATTCCTCCATTGGTCCACGAATGAGATTGGATCAAAGCGCTATGTGCATGCTATAAGCATGAAAGTTAGCGATATAAAAGCTATTAAAAATTCAATGTTTTTTTATTGACCTTTATTACGCTGGGAACAAATGCCACGGCCTACTTTCTCCTCTTCAAAAGCCTATCATTTTTTGTTGTTAAAATTAAGAATGAAAATTTTATGCACATGCATATAAACCAATTTAAAACAAACATTTAGAATGTCAATTCGAATTACACACGTTAACTTATGCCTCTATTATGAAGTAGAGGTTCAACACTATACATACGCTTCCTCCATATCTTTAAATATTAAAGGTTTATTGGTTATCTGTATGTTTGTTTTGAAATGTGGTTGTGCACATTGTAAACCCGTGCATAGAAACTTTCTTACGACACGATGGAAAAGGCGATTCATAATGGAATTGTATGACGTCCATGCTTCTCCACGGAGTTTTGGGATCCAGCCTTAATACAACCTACCTAAGTCCAGCAAGTTTAAGGCAGTTGAAAAAATTGAGACACAACCGTGCTCTCCCTCCCCCCTGCAGCGGAAGTCGAAGTTTGACTTGAAATATATTTGATAAATTAAATTTGCACTGTATTTTGTTTACAACAATCGATGATTTAGAAGATGGGGATGCTTTATCCACAATGTCTGTATAACGACAGTTAGCTTCAAGTAGGGACCAATATAGTGTTGTAGGTCTGAGTTAGAGGCCAATATAGAGTTGTAGGTCTGAGTTAGAGGCTAATTGAGTGTTATAAGTCTCGATCAGGGGCTTATATAGCGTTGAATGTCTTAGCAAGAGGCTAATATAACATTGTAGGCCTCAACTAGAGGCCATTAAAGCATGGATTAGAGGCTTATTTTGTGTTGTAGACCTCGATCAGGGGCTAATATAGTGTTGAATGTCTTAGCTAGAGGCTAATATAGCTTTGTAGGCCTCAACTAGAAGCCATTAAAGCATGGATTTGAGGCTTATTTAGTGTTGTAGGCCTCGACCAGGGGCTAATATAGTGTAGAATGTCTTAGCTAGAGGCTAATATAGCATTGTAGGCCTCAACTAGATTAGATTAGATGTCAAAATTACATCTTTAGGCTTGGACTAGAGGCCAGAAGTCTCTGAGACACACAGAAAATCAACAGTGGCTTTGGGATTCTTACATTTATAATGGAAACTGAAATGAATACTACACAAATATATAACGTTAAATAAAGTATTACAAATTTAGAAGCTAATTTATAACAAACTTACACACACATTTTGTTTTAAAGGTTCTAATTTTTACGTTTTTTTTTCTTTTTACTAGTGCCTATGTAAGTTGTTGCTAAATAACCATAGCTGCAAATAACGCTGTCCATTCTAATTATAATTCAGTGGAGTCAGGAAATGCGATACAGAATCTATATATATAAGTGATTGTTGCCAGGTATTCGATGAACAATGTTATCAATGACGTGGAGAAAATTCAATTAGGTCCATGTGTCAGAGTGTGTGTTTTGAGTGCATGGGGTTATAATATTAGACAGAATTGAGCCAGTGTAGTTCTCTTATCAATTATACATGTTTAATTCTCCACACTCTTTCTGTTATAGAAATCCACATTTAAAGTTTAAGCAATTTTATGTAGGTGTACCGGTACATTTCATTTGAATCGTTATCATTGGTGGCTGAATGGTAAGGCGCTTGGCTTGCGGACCGAGTGGTATTTTGGTTCAATTCTTGGGGAAGACTTGGATTTTGAATTTCGCGATTTTCAGGACACCCAGCTCCAACAGAAACCTGCCCAGTAGTTAAGGAAAGTAAAGACAGATGGTCGCTGTGCTGGACACATGACACCCTCGTTAACAGTCGGCCAAAGAACAGAAGGAAACAAGATGAGTCTTCCACCATCGTTCTATAGATGGCAATGTCTGAAAGAGGAATTTAAGTTTGAAAAAAAAAACACATATTGATTAAGTATTATTTCGGACGTGGGTAACCAACAAAACGGGACAATACGAGAAAGGTTCCCAGGATTCATTCACAGTTCCGGTTGAGGAAAAAACTAAAAAAAATATTTTTTATATCAAGTTGTAAACGGCTTTTAACGCCACTAATGATTAAAAACTCGGGTGTCAAGACAAAAGTTCTCTCGTGAAAGGGGGTAGCACCAGTAACTTTTAGATCTTAACAACTTGTAAGAATTCCACAGAATTTACAAGTTGAATGCTCTTGGGATATAGAGATATGGCAAGAGGGAAATCAGCTCTACTGTATGAAACGTTGAACAAGACATTCCAGTGCCTATAATAGATTGACAATCCACTTGATTGTTGTCTCAAAGTCAATGGTTGGTTTTTTTTCTTTTCTTTTCTTCTTCTACTTAAATGTGTGTAATTTTCCTAGGGAAAAAAATAAATTGAAAAAAAAATCAAACACGGTTTTAGTTTAAGCCTAAAACAGAAATGTCCTCTCTTTTTTTTAAACATTCCCCACACGCCTTTCTTTTTCCCCGCCTCTCAGCGAAAAAAACAAACTGAAATGTGACGTCACTAGGACACACGACAGCTCAGAGACGCCTACTTATCATGTCTAATTTCCACAATGTTTCTGGCACATCACAGGTATACAATCACAACAAAGGTAAACAGACAAAAACAAGATTGTTTTTAAAGTTTCTTTTTCACACACCGTAATTCTAAAACTGAAAGTCGCCTTTTCCTAGAAATAACCGCGCGATAGTTCTTATAAAGCATCGATTTTAACCGATTCATCAAGGCATCTAAACATTGATTTTTGAAGGCAACAAAAGAGTAATTTGTAATGAACCGTCTACATTCTAGAATCAAGAAAAGATAAAACTAGTCCGGTGTTTAGAATGTCAACTCTGACATGAAAAGACTCTCTTAATTTTACACTCACGCGACGGGTTTAAGTTTACTAACAAACTTATGTTTACTTGACTAGATTTACTTGATTAATGTGATGACAGCTGCAGTGACTGTTACAAGCCCATGTTATCATCAAGTAGCGATGAAGCAGGCCAGCTTTTCTGGTCTACAGACTTCAAGAAATTTCTACTTTTGCAACTTTGAAGTTTGACCCACTCGTCTTAATATTGTGTTTCTATACATGCCGAGTCTTCATAAAACACAGGAGGAAGGTGGCCATGTGGTAAATCTTAAGGCTTCCAAACTATAGTGTTCCGAGATTGAATCCTGCTCAAAGGCACAATGTTTCAGTTCATGACTGTAGAATGTCCATGAGCCCACCTGTCTTGAAAGTCTTGCTGGTATTAATTGAGGTAAAACACGACACACATGTTAACCCTTGAGCACCGAAACAAACTAACTTACCAACCTGCTTTGATGTGCTCAGCTTTTCAAAGCGAGGGTCGGACTCAAGGGTACAAATGAAATGAAATTGTGCTAGTCTATCATCAGCAAGAGGAAGTAAACGACACCCTTGGTTGTATTGATCAAATTCTAATCTGTATCTTTAATCTGTATTTGTTTAAAGACATAAGCTCATAAGAGGTTCCAAACGCCTCGTCTAGAGCCACACATGGCTTGCAATAGGTGTTGTCAAAACCATGGTACTTGAATACCCCCACGGAGAGCCTTCATTACCCAAAGCTATCATTGGGCCAGACATGTTGCAACAAGAGGACTTAAATGACTAATAAATAAACAATGACTCTATATTCTCCCCAGCCCAGCGGTTCTCAACCTTATTAGCTCGGCGACCCCTTTTTACAATATACCACTCTGCCGCGACCCCCCCCCCCCCCCAACAGCAATAGAAGAATAGACAATAACCATCCTTATTTTTGATGGTCTTAGGCGACCCCTGGTAAATCGTCAATCGACCCCCAAGGGGGTCGCGACCCACAGGTTGAGAACCCCTGCCCTAGCCCGTTACATTACACGCGGGTAAAGGTCATTGATTTCTCATTGTCTGGGACACAACGCTGCACCGACACAAGTCTCTGATTGTTAGCGTCCATTCAAATCTCTACGTCTGGAGCACACATAGTGAACAATCAGGGATTAAGATCAAGTTTGAATATATTGCTCTTACATTAGAACCATGGCCTATAATAAACAAGTTTAAAGTAAATCAAGGTACGCTATAGTGCTAGACATTGATTGGAGACAGGACGAAAAGCGGATATACCAGAGGGAGATCGTTCGAGTCAAATGTGAACACTAACCATTCTGACATTGTCCATGCTCAAGTAGCAGAAGTGAGATACAGTCATCTAAGTTAATAGTTTGATGAACGTAACACTAATGACAAAAAAAGGGACTGAGCCTTATCTCAAAACCGATATGTAAAGTACATGCCATTGAGTGATTGTAGTAGCGACTAAACAACAGCAGTGACTGAAAAGACCAGCGGTTCTCAGCCTTTTTTTTAAAATTAAGTTTCCTTAACTACTCTTAAGCAGAGTTATTTTCCAAGCCCCCCCCCCCCCCCCCCCAAAAAAAAACAACCTTTTCTTTATTTTTTATTTATACAAAGCTATGTTTAATAAGTATTAAATTACAGAAGCATTTTCCTTCATTGTAAAATTTCGTATAGCGTAACAAAGATAAGAAACATTGTAACGGGTAACTGATTACTGAAGGTAGGCTGAGAATGGTGATATTAACGAAAAACGAGAGAAAGTTAATGAAACAGTTTTACAGTTTCACGTTTCGATCTCTCTCTCTAACACATAGGTATTCAAAAGCCCAAGTATCCACTCAACTGAATAGCTAACGGTTAAAAAAATTAAAATATTGTGGCATTAATGGTCCACTGCATCAGTGGATTAAAGATTTTCTGATAGGGAGAGAACAGACTGTAATAATAAATGGCTTTAAATCAACACCGATAACAGTAAACTCAGGTGTACCTCAAGGAACAGTCTTGGGTCCACTACTATTTTTAATTTACATAAATGATTTACCAAATCGCATTACTTCAGGAACAAAAGTCAGATTATTTGCAGACGATTGCAAAATATATAGAACAATAAAAACAACACAAGACACAGATATTTTACAAAGAGAATTAGATGAATTACAGAAATGGGAAACAAATTGGAGCATGTCTTTCCACCCAGAAAAATGTCAGTTGTTAAGAGTAACAAAAAAAAACTAAAACAAATTAATTCCACTTATCTTATTCATGGGAAACCAGTAACACAGACTAAAAACGCAAAATACCTAGGTGTTATAATAAATGAAAAACTGTCATGGAATCCACATATTGATGAAACTATAAAAAAATCAAACAAAGCATTAGGATTTATTAAAAGAAATTTCTATAAATCAAATAAGAACATAAAACTAAAATGTTATTTAACCTTGGTTAGGACAATAATAGAATATGCATTCTCTGTCAGGAACCCCTCAACTCAAGAAAACATTAAGAAACTGGAACAGACACAAAATAGAGCAGTGAGATTCATAACAAATGAATATTCACATTTGACTAGAGTAACACCTATAGTAAAATCACTAAATTTAGAAAGCCTTCAGGACAGAAGACTCAAAAGTAAAGTAGCAATTATACATAAAACACTGAACCATAATCTTCAAATACAAAAACAAAATTTAATAAAATACTCTAAAAGACACAAAGATAAAGGCACATTCCTCGTCCCATAAGCTAGGACAAATTTGTACAAATACTCCTTCTTCCCTAGTGCTATTAGAGCATGGAATGGGTTGCCTGAGCTAGCCAGGAAAACCAGTGACTTGGCAGAAGTCATTGGTTAATATGCATGACTAAATGCATGACGCGTAGGACGTAATCATCTTCTTTTTTGAAGTAACGTCTGTATTATATAAGATAAGAAGAAGATAAGAAAAGCTAATAAAAAAATATATAAAAAACACGTTAACTAGTAATTAGTGTTGCCAAAACTGTCGTGACCTTAGCTTTATACATTGCCTCGAGGATCAACACAGGTACATCAGGTCACTAAACGAAGAGTTCAGTGCCGAATGTTGACTTGAAAAGCCAGAAGCTATTCGAGATATGGGGCCCTTTATATGTCCAGATATCATGTCTATAGGTAAATTCGGTCCTGGTAGGGCTTAAAGCAATTACGTACGAAGCACACTAGTTGAACTGATTACATACAGAGAAACTGTCTCTGTGGGCCACGGTTAACGAGGGTGTCATGTGGCCAGCAAAACAATCATAGATAAACAATTACTCTTCAAAAGAACACTAAAGTCTGGTCGCAGAACCGACCTTAGGCATAGGCAGCCGCATATGGCATCATATTGATGGCGGCTACAACAAAAATTGACAGAAAAAAAATGTGAAACTGGAATATGATCTCAAACATAGTAGAGCACTATGACTATGTTTGCAAGTCTAACTCTGCCGATATATAAATTTCATTAACTTGTCGATTGAGATATAGATTATAGACGGTCAGGTTTTTAATCAGTTAATCAGTTTTTTTCGCTATTCTAATTTTGTGAAAACTCCATTTGGGGTCACCGAATTCACTTTGACTAGGGCCTCCAATTATGCAAGGCCAGCCCGACTGGTTGTCACAGAAAAAAAATAAATAATACAAACATCCCCGACAAAAAATGAGTAAACGGACATTTCTAACCAAACGAGAGACTATTAATTTAGTCGGTGTTTACGATTAGACAAAGGTTTTACAGGTGAGTGTCAATGACACCAACACACATACACGCTGCTCGTTAAGCCTGTGTTTGTTGTCTAAAGCTACGAACGCTAACAACATAATGGTAATTTGATATAGATCATCAAGTCAATGCTGAGAACTGCTGCCGAGCGACACACTTGTCAGCGAATTAAAACTTAAAACCAGCCACAAATGCCTTTGTGGTGAAAGACCCACGAATGCAGTCGAATTCCTTCAAGCCTGTATACTTTAGCAATGTGATCCTTTTGGACAATAGCCAAAAATATCTTTCCGAAAGACAAAACCCTGAAAATGAAGAAAAACACATCCGGCATGGTAGTGCATCTCAGATGTTTGTAAAATTTTGTACATGTTTCGGATGTTCCTTTAGAGTTAACGATAATTTACTTCCTAGTCCAAACCTCCCGCAGGACGACGGGGGATGGCAGCGGACAGGGTAAGAATCCAGGACCATCGAGAAGTCACAAATAGCACGAACAGGCAGTCATCTAAGACTTGATCTAGTATTTTGGTCACTTCAGACTAAATGTAGCTGTTTGGTCACGTCAATGATAATTAGGAAGTCAATATTTCTAATTCACCACACGTCAAACAAAGGGAATAAAATACCTTCAAATGAAGCAACAATCTAAAGCTAGAATGCAGAAATAAAAGTGAATCAGTTAAAAGCGGGAGGTGGATGTCTGCTTGGAGTTCCAAGAGTGATAACAGATCTAGATCTACATCAGGTGTAGATCTATGTCTACGTGTATGTATGCAAAATGATCCAAATCTCGATGAATTATTTGAATGTATGAACAAATTAAAGTAGGCCTACCAAGATGCCCAAGATATAGATCTAGAATTTTATAGATTTAGATCTCTATAGCTAGATTACTATACTATAGGATCTAGATCCATATGTTATCTATGTTTACTTTTACCATAAGTATAACATAGATCTAGAGCAGCGGTTCTCAACCTTTTATGCTCGGCGACCCTTTTTGTACAATCCCCCACTTAGCCGCGACCCCCCCCCCTTCCGCACACACACACAGCATTAGAAGAATAGTCAATAACAATCCATTTTTTCAATGGTCTTTGGCGACCCTTGGAAGATTGTCAATTCCACAGGTTGAGAACCCCTGATCTAGAGTCTAGGTTTACCGTCTAGATCTGTAATAATTGATTCTAGATAGATCTATATCTACTAGCCCTAGCTAGAGTAACTAGATTACTAAGTCTAGTCTAGTCTAGTCCAATCCAATAGGCGCCTAGATCTATAGGACTATAAATATAATATAACTATTAGATCTATAATCTAGATGTAGATGACATAGTCATAGTCTAGATCTATTTAATATCTAGAGTCTAGATAGAGTAAATCATAATAATATGACTCAATATGATGATTTCATCATGATTTTATATCGATATCATTATATCTAGATTTTAGATCTAAGATTAAAGTCTACAATGCAGTTGTATATCTAGATCTAGATTATTCTAAATCTTGTGGACTAGAGTACTAGTGTAGAACTAGATCTTATACTTACAATGTACACAAATTTTAGTAAATCCTGTGCTGGACCCAAATAAAAACACCACCGTTAATCCACTGGTGTGAGTGTGTAGACATGTGTGCTCAGAAGACCACGAGATAATTATCTTCTGCTGTGAAAAGAGTGTCCCCAAACGGCCCTAAACTTCCGCAGTCACACAAAACGCCATGCAGCTGGCGTGACGCGGTATTTCTCCCATTCTTTGCTGCCGTGCCGCGGTCCTACCTGTGATGTTGGACTACCAGGGAAAGGGAGGGTGCAAAGGGGGACGATTTCGGATGGATGTGTTGTCAACTGTGCGGTGAACTGTGTCTTAGGTGTGCAAGCTGTTCAACTAGGAAGTGTTGACGGCACATGGAGTCAGAATCGGAATTTTTTTTTTTTTGAGATTGAATAAAATAAATGCAAAATAACAATTAGAGTAATTGATTTAATTAATCCTCTGCGTTTAAAATATAGATCTAGTTAAAATAAAATAAAAATAACATAAAGTTACCAATCAGAACTGTAAAGAAATAGGATCCATCCAGGACATCAAAAAGGAACCCTCATTCTTTTTATAGCACAAATAGTATGCTCTAGTGAACAAATCCATTATTTAGCCCAATGAGCGCAGTCAGGTTCTATTATTCCACTTTTTGGGGTTCCTGTCTTCTTCCCTGATCTGAATCGAGGAAGATCAAAGGAACTTAAGATTGACTTTGTTCTGCAAACGCCAGTTATAACCTTTGTTTCATTAAAAAAAATGCAGATTAGATGTTCAATATGCATCTAGATCTATAGACATACATATGAGGCTTGTCTTCGAGTCCGAAGATTAGTAAGGAATACAGTATTTCCCTTGGCTGCGCAGCCCCTGCTGTGACCTACATATTGCCCACATCCAGGGCAAGCATAACCATTGTCCGCAGGTGGTCGATTTAGATATTCTTTTCGTCGTCTGCGTTTGTCCTCGGCAGCAGATTTTCTTTTGGTCTCAAATGTGTATCCCGCAGCCTTCGTGAGTGACTTCCAGCTGTCTCGTTCCGACGCCGCATGCAGCCAGTTGCTCTCTTCTATGTCAGCCAAGGAAAGTTGACGCCTAAGCTGGTCTTTGAAGCGTTTCCGTGGGGCACCTCTGTTACGTCGACCACCTTTTAGCTCACCAAAAAAGAGTGCCTTTAGCTTACGTTCGTCTCCCATACATAACTGTATTTAAAAACTCATGAAATGAACAAGTCAATGTAATCGCGAACTCAAGCTGTATCATTTAACTAAGAAAACTTCTTTTTTGTTGCTTTTTTTGTTTCTTAGAATACAGATTTCTCTGTTTTCTTAGAAACTAAGGTATTAGAGTTTTTCATATTAAAAAAAAAGATAAATAGCAAATATCAAGTTTTTCGTTGAATTTTAAATAGCCTACAAGTGTGAATCTAAAAGCTGAAACAATGAATGATGCATAGGCAATATATATGTAATACATTTATAAAGGAAGCGCTAGGTACCAACTGTTTAGTGAGAGAATATTGTGATTTAAGCAAGACTATTAGTGTTAAAGAAGGCCTCATCTCTGACCAGCGATGTCGCAACCTGTGGGCTGTGGAGACCAATGGCTCGTTGCCACGTCGTACAGGCCTGCGACGTGGCAATAGGCTATTGGCCTAAACTGCCCACAGATTGTGATGTTGCAAGTCAGTGTTTAGGCCTTCGATGACGATTGGTCTCGATTTAAGGGACAACACTGACCAGGGTACGAATCACGGACCATCCGATTCGACAACTCATAGTGGCAGAATTGTTGGGGAGACAGAAAGGATAACTCTAAGCCAGGGTTCTCAACCTGTGGGTCGCGACCCTTTTAGGGGTCGATTGACGATTTGTCAGGGGTCGCCTAAGACCATCGATAAATGGATTGTTTTTTGTCAATTATTCTATTGCTGTGCAAATGAGGGTGGGTAGGGGTCGCGGAAGAGTTGGGGGGGGGGGGGGGTAAACAGGATTCGCCGAGCTTGAAAGGTTGAGAACCGCTGCTCTAAACCGTCCCATCCATCACGACGTTCCTCAAAGGGGTCATTCGCTGTGGTGATCGTTCTCTTACGGTTAGTGGCGGTACATCATAGAAATACGTAGAAACCTCTGCTGGGCTCGGCCACAGGTCGCGCTCGAATGGAAGGAACCCTAGCAGGTCTCACGGAGCCATGTCTGAACAAAGGATTTGATTAAATGATCACCTAGCTGATGGGGGCCTCCAGACGAGAGCCATCACTCGTTCCTGGATTCTGGTTAAATCGAACCCAAAGGCCATGAGTTATAGTTCACGTGTTTAATGTTATCTTAATTAATATATAGCTTCAAGCAATGCAATTTAATCCACTGTATGAAAGAAAACAAAAGTAAGAAAAATACTCTTTTATATAAGTAGTAAAAGAGATATAAGAATTGCTAGATTTTGGGCGGCCCCTGAAAGGGAAAAAGACGCTATAAGTTCTGTGTGGTCTGTCTGTCCGTCCGTCCGTCCCGTTTAGATCTCGTAAACTAGAAAATATATTGAAAATCCGACATCACGATATTATAAACCTTTCAAAGTTCTGATAAATCTGCTACTTTTTTTTTTCTTTTCTGAAAGCGAAAAATTTAATCTTATAAAATCAAATATGCAAGCAGTTTTTTCATAAAAATACATCATTTTTACAACTATACAAAATTAATAGTAACAAACATGCAAGGCTATTTAGTAATGGTCATGATCATTTACCATATTTTGATCACATTTATGCAGTTTTAGATTTTTGTCAAATTATTAAAATTTAAAAAAATATTTTTTAAACAATTGTCTTACTAAGTTAAGTAAATTCTTTCATACTAACTACTAAGTTTACAAAAAAATGTTTACTTATGGACATACGGAGGCAAGACCGCACTACAAACAGCGATGTCCTTGCGAACGCCGGTATGGACAGTATAGAGGGACTTCTTATGGTCCGACAGTTGCACTGGGCAGGGCACGTATCCAGTGTGGGAGACGAACGTATGTCAAAGGCAGTCTTTTGGTGAGCTAATAGGTAACAGAGATGCCCAACGGAAACGCTTCAAAGACCAGCTTAGGCATCAACTTGCCTTAGCTGACATAGAAGAGAGCACCTGGTTGCATGCGACCTCAGAACGTGAAAGGTGGAGGTCACGCACAAAGGCCGCGGGATAAACATTTGAGACCAAAAGAAAATCCGCCTCCGAGGACAGAGGCACCCGACGAAAAGAAAATCTTAATCGACCAAGGGCGGACAATGGTTATGCTTGCCCTGGATGTGGCAAAATATGTAGGTCACGGCTGGGGCTGCGCAGCCACGGGAAATAATGCATTCCTCACTAATCTTAGGACTCAAAGACACGCGTTCTTATATGACATCTGTTAAGCCAGATTCACATCTAACTTCACCCTTCACTTTCATCTATCCATTGGTGTGCTGGACCGTTGGTGCACCACACAAGATCTGTCAACATTCTTTCTCCATTCTTCTCTGTCATTTTCCTTTGATAGAATTTCATTCTGATATTCTTTCTGAAAATATTGAAACCTGCCTTTTTACCTTTCTGGGTGGACCACTTCGTGAGCCGATTTTGAGTTTGTGTTTCCACACAAACTGTCTTTGTTACATTGTTTATACCTGTAATACTGATGACAAATATTTCTTAGCTATAACTAGAGAACTGGAAAGGCAAAACTGATTTAAATAAAAACAGAAATTGTAAGAAGAGAAATAACCCGAGAAAATATAAAAGCCAATAGTTACGTAGTCACTAGCGCAGTTACCTAACTTGTTTTTTTAGAATGTTGAAAATAGTAGGCCAACATCAAACCAATGTTTCTCCCCCCCCCCCCCCTGAATTATAAATATTCCAGTAAGTTATTTCCGACTGTTCTGTTTAAATTTGTCAGGAAATTGTTATTGTTATGAATGGATTGAATGACAATACAATAATATTGATTTATTATGATACGAATATTATCTTATAAAATACAGACGTTACTTCAAAAAAGAAGATGATTACGTCCTACGCGTCATGCATTTAGTCATGCATGTTAACCAATGACTTAAATTCTGCAAAGTTATTGGTTTTCCTGGCTAGCTTAGGCAACCCATTCCATGCTCTAATAGCACTAGGGAAGAAGGAGCATTGGTACAAATTTGTCCTAGCATATGGAACGAGGAATGTGCCTTTATCCTTCTGTCTTTCTGAGTATTTTATTAAATTTTGTTTTTGTATTTGAAGATTATAGTTCAGCGTTTTTATATATAATTGCTACTTCACTTTTAAGTCTTCTATCCTGAAGGCTTTCTAAATTTAAAGGTGTTACTCAAGTCAAATTTATGTACAACTGAGTGTGTATGTTAGGCTGAACTTCGTGACAAGTATAATTATAAAGCAATAAGAAAACATAATTATTCTTTAATGCACACACATATATTTTAAATGAAATTTTGATAAAGCTACCAAGACATTTAAAACATCTAATGATATATCTTATAATACATAATTAAAACCTGACAATGAACTGAAAATAAAACCGAAATATTTGAAGTAAGAGACAATATTTGATCCAGGGGCGGACTGACCGTACGGACAAATGGGCAAATGCCCGGTGGGCCGGTACCAAATGGGCCGGTCTGGTCGCGACCAAAAAAAAATTTCAATGCAGACAACTTAAAAAAAGTGACAGCAGCAAGACACAAAGACCCGAACACCTTTTCTTGTTTTTTTTATTCTTATTACAATTAATTTTGTTTGAAATTCAACAAGAATATCAACAAAAAAAAATACACTATACACTGTACATATTATCATTTGCTAAACGTTAGGCCGTACGTCCTGCTATGCACGAGCGGCATGGACTTCTTTGATGTCTTCAAGGTTGTGTTTGGCCTAATCATTTTGCTGGTCGGCATGGGCCATTGATGGCACTCCTTTTTTTTTTGCTCCTTCCCTCCCCCGTCTTCTAATGGTTCCAATGAAATTTAACCAAAAAGAGGGATGAGAGAGGTTAAGTTAGAAAACATTGATATAACGCAGCGAATAAAAAAAAAGATAGGCGCGACAATTAGCTCTTTACCAATACTTTAATAGAAAACTAACTTTAACACATACACACAGCCGCAAAATTGCAAGCCACACAACTTATTCACAGCTCAATATGGGTATAAAGCTCTACTTTCTGCGATTTGAAAAGAAAGTTTCTTTTTGTTTATTTTTAATAACATAGATCTAAAAATACTACACTTGAGGCTTACAAAAAAAAATTATTTAATTTAGATCTAAATCAACTTTCATACTATTATAGTTAATGGCAAACTTATGCTTAGTATAAAGTCATTAATGATGAAAATTATTAAAATAATTACAATAATTTATAGATCTATAGCGTTGTCATACCCGATATTTAATGCAAGGAGATTAATATTTTACACTAGTCGACCGGCGGCGTAACATACGCCGCTATTTTGCAGGGCCGGTCTTAGGCCACTGCAACCTAAGCGACCGAAGGATCCGCAATTTCATGGGACCCGCGCTAATTCAAGGTGTATAAATTATTAAATAAATCATTTTATAATTTAAAACAGATTTCCCGCGCCCTCCTGTTGATTAACCAGGAGCTCCTGGAAATCTCCCGAAATTGCAAAATATACGAAAAAGTCCTTAAAATATACGGAAATATAAAGAAAAAAAAGTCATTTTGGGGTGTCATTCAATATGGAAAACGCCAATCCTACGCGCGATAAATAACAACAGCATTATGCATTAATTGTGTAATCAGGTGAAAGAAGCTTCTCGTGCCTCAAGCTAATGAAGAATTATTTGAGGTCAACAATTCTCAAAGATATATTGAAACATTTGGTAATTCTTGCTATTGAGCGGGATCTATGTAGGAAACAGAATTATTATGATATACTGTATGACTTTGCTACCGCAAGGCTCTTAAAGTAATTCTGTACGTAATAAAGAATAGATAAAATGCATAGACGAATTTATTTTCTAATACAAACTCTTAAATTTCACTTATTGTCTGCTTCCCAACCCAAACTTGGCCCCGCGAAATCCTTTCGAATAGGGCCTCACAATGCTTAAGTCCGGCCCTGATATTTAGTGTTTGTAAAATGTTTGTTTGTAAAATGTTTTACATGTTTCGGATGTTCCTTCAGAGTTGACGCGGAGGAATTCCAGATACCGTCGCCTCAGCGTGGCGCTTCCGTGGAAACGTCCGCCAGGGGAAACGGATAGGCAAAGTACGGTAGCACACATAACTCTCAGTGGGCTACCACACGTACGGTCGAGAGACGGTACACTGCACGTGGTAGGAATGTAACAATGGCTCGCTAACCCGTCCAACCCCCCATAGATTCGTTCTCTAACGGGGGCCATACGCGCTGTGATGGACCCTCGCACGGGTTCGGTAGGACATTATAGGCATACGAAGGGCCCCCACGCGGCTCAGCCTCCGGCCTCGCACGGGAGAGGAAACTCGTGCGGGGCTCAAAAGGGTCGTGACTAGCGACACACCGGGTGTGAATACATGATCACTTCGGATAAGGCGGGACTTCGGACAGAGGGATTGGTAAAGAGCCAATGCCTCATCCTGGCCATGGATAAAAGCCTTTCCTTGGTCAAGAGGTCCATAATAGGGAACGGGACATTCTCGGACCTCAAGGACATCTGAATCAGAGTTGACGATAGTTAACTTCCTAGTCCAAACCTCCTGCAAGACGAAGGGGGATGGGAGTGGACAGGGTTTGACAGTCCAGCGCGCAGCCATCCGTAGCGAGCTGTGAAAATGTGTTCTCCCCCCCCCCCTCTTGTTTTTTTCGTGGGGTGACTATCTTCAGAAATAAGAGAGTGATCTTTCCTTTACTTCTTCTTCTCGTTTAAATTGTTGGGAATTATATATAGAGATAATTGGTCATAATATTGCTACGAATCTCACTATCCAGGCTCTCTGCAAACTGCACCATACACCACCAACTTAAAGAGCTTGACAACTCAGGGCTCCAAAGTAACGTAACACTTTAATAGTTGAATACAGAACAGCCAATACTGTATAAATATCTCTCCGATAACACCGTACCAACTCTTGCACTGGTCTCTCCGTCTCGTTATGGGCTTGCACTGGGTTCAACAGTTCAGGACTGACTTCACACACTAGTCTCGTTGTGTCGGACTCGATCGCAGACCAAGATCAAGACGCCGTTCGTCTCAACTGTACTTGATAGTACTCCGCACTGAACCGTCGTAATGCTCCATACAGAATCACACCGCTGAACTGTGCTGTAGTCGACCGTGTTCTGAACTCTTGTTGTGGACCTCCTTTCTGAACCTTGCTGTATTGAGCCCCTTTTCTCGACCGACCTGACTGCGACACCTCCGCTCTTATATAGGGTCCTTACTGGCCTTCTCGAACCGGACAGAACGCCGCTCGACTTTTCTAAGTGGTCAGATGACTACAACTCTCGTGACGCTATTGAGCTCTGTTCACGACGTCGATCCTTCCCGAACCACCATGTTGACACTCGTCTCGGCCGACCGACGTAACTCGTCACAGTTGACCGCTCGTCTAGCGCTGGCCTGGAGCGATTTGCGTCGGCTGACTACACTCACACCACTACCCCTCTCTATGCCACCACCAGGTTTATAACAATATATTCATATACAAATCGCGTTTTTGAGAATGTACTAGGAGGAAGCAAGAGCTTTTCACATTAAGTAAGTGCCTCTCTAACCGTTCTGCTTTCTCTTATCTTTTAATGGAATGGGTTGCCTGAGTCAGCCAGGAAAACCAATGATTTAGCATATTTTAAGTCACAGATCAACATGCATGACTAGATTGACACATGAAAGACGTAAGACGTAACAATCTTATTTTTTGAAGAAACGTCTGTAATCTATAAGGAATACCAAAAAGCTTCAAACTCATTAAGCTGCAATTGTATTGTTAATAGTTTTCAGCGCTCTCCCGGACTCACTAGCTGTTCTTTGGGGTGTTGATTGTCTTTCCACTAATTAAAGGAAGAGAAGTATTCTAGGGTAGAAAAAAAAACGTTTGAATGAATGAAAGATCAGAATGTAATGAAAATTAATTACATATATACACACACACTAATATTTATATATATATAAATTGTGGAGTGGGGTATAAATCCCCCCACCACACCGAAAATATATGACATGCCTTTTGTGAGCCGGTTTATATGGTAATGCCCGGGCCGATTTTGATACCCAGTCCTCCCCTGGTTTGATCCAAATATATAAGGGCCATAATACAGTAATATATATTAAATATAGATCACACCATTTAAAGACTGTTTTCTCGAGAGGCGTCTTCTATATCGACTAAAAACTCTTTTGAAGAATTTCTAAACGTGTCCTTGAACGCGATTCTTCGAAAATTTCTGGTGATTGTTGTACATCTTTATGGTGACGACTTTTATGTAACGACAAAAACAACAAAAAATCCGCGACAAGATGTCTTAATAAAAAGTCTGCGACAAAATGTCTCTGAGTATAAGAAGGCACTTCGTTGTCTATATTTTTCAGTTTTATAAGTTTGTTCCATTTACATCTATCGGATGTTCCTTTGGATTGAGAGATTATTTCATCCAACCCAAATTTGCCGCAGGGGGGTTGCAGTGACCAGGGAACATCGAGACTACAGAGCGTGTACCACTCGTGAGGCAGCCAATGTAGACCTGCACATTTTATATAAATCGTAAACCTTTATTAATCATTTGTGGTAATACATCAACAAAGAAAAGCCCTAGCCTATAAATTCTCAATTTACATTTAAAATATTGTACATTAAATTTGATCCTTTGATAATCCTTTGATATATTTAATCAAAAATTTAAGTTTAAACTAAAAATTGTAGAAATATATATAGTCTGTGAACTAAACAAAATTTTTAAGATCTGAACGCCTTAAAACAATCGGTAGAAACGTGGATAGTTCAGTCGAATTGCTCTCCATATAAATGATTTGTCTAAACACACCTGGTAGACATTGTCGTAGATGAGGATCATCTTTACGAGCTTCAGATTTGACCCCATAGATGTATAACTCACCCATGAAAGTGACCGCTCCCTGAACTGGCCAGTCGCAACTCCAAAGTTTGCCTACATGCTCAAAATCCACAACATCTGATTGTGGCTTGACCATCTTCCATATATCTCCACTGGACTGTAAAATATATGTAAAATGGTTATCTTTAAAACTGGTCATTCCATCAGCTGGACCTTCAAGATTGTTGAGCCTTGTCCAGACGTTTTGTGTCGAATCATAGCAGTGTATGACTGTCTCGTCTATACCTTTTTTAGGTGCACTTGAAAACACAAGAATCATTTCCTCATAATTTGTTAAGTGACAGATAGGGTCGTCATCAGGATAATTTTTCATCTGGACATGTGTTCTCATAGCAGGATCTAGTCTCCAAAATTGTTTATTTGACAGAACATACAGGAAGGAATTAGCACCAACAACAGAAAACATTTCTGATGGTAAAGTTAGAGAGAAAGCCAGATTCGACCAAGAGCCATCTTGATATTTAAAAACTGTTATAGGAACTTTTTGAGTGTCTTCTTCTATAGAAGAAGCATCTTTTGTTACAGCACTGGCACCAAAAGTAAAGTCTTTACACTGCTGTCCAAATACACCAAAAGTAACGCCTTTAGACTGCTGTCCAAATAAATCGTTCGCTTGAGATGAAAATGAATTACTGACTTTAAGTGGTGTTGAATATTTGTCAGATGACTTAGAAGTTTCCGCAGATGTAGTACCAAAAGCGTAGCAAATGCTTTCAGTCCCTGCAAACTTTACTACATCTAGCGCTTTGTTCTCTAGACGGAACCATGTTTGTGTTGAAAAACAGAAAACGCGAATATTAACTGTCATTCCAAAGCGCCCTGGGACGATAGCAACATTGACAAGAGGGCTGTTGTTTCTATGTATTGCACCAGATGGCCACTGCCCACTTCGTTTGTTTTCAGTCTGAAGCTGATAAAGTAAAGCATCAATGACTAAGTCCTTAACCTTAGTGCTATAACATACAAGTGGGTGACGTGCCAACTTTTCCAAACATGTCTGACTTGTGAGGCAGAGTCTTGCATTTGATAATAAGGTGAACAGATACTTTCTTCTGTTGCCATTGTTTGTAAAAAGTTCCTTTTCCTTCTCGTGTTGACTGCTTACAGCCATATTGTTACATGTATCGCTACATTTGTCATCATGATTGTCAACAACAGCCTTCAGTGTATTAGTTTCGTCCCGTTTTTCAACCATGTTTTGAACATTTTGATTGGTCCCTCCATGGTCTTTGACTGACGTAAACTCCACCCACCTTAAAATGGCGTTGATGACGTCATGTTCTGATTTAACGACAAGATCTTGACTTCTGATCACATTTAAAACATCACTAAGTGGTAGCTCATTAAAACAATGTGTCCTGAAAAAATCGTTGGAGTTTTTAAGGATGAATGACCAGACTGTCTGACTTACTGTTTCAGAGTTCAAGAGTCTGCCGGTTAGAAAATAGTCCACATAGTTTTCAAAAGACAAAGTTTTTATGACAAAGTTTTCACATTCTCTAATTAGAAACGTTATTTGAAGTTGATGTGCTGCCCGCCAGATGTCAATGACATTGTCATTTGTCAAAACACCACGACCAGTGTACAATGTCTCCAGGATAAACTCAAAAGTTTCACTTGAGATGTCTTCTACATTAACATACTTTAATTCAGTTTCTTTCATGCCAGATCTAAATAGTCCTCTAAAAAACCCAGAACAAGCTGCCAGAAGAAACCTATGACACCCAAACTTTGTTGTACCAAGCGTGACAGTAAAATCTTGTAGTTCTTCACATTTCCAGAAGTCACTCAAACCTTGAACAATGCCGTAGGCCACTTCTCGTTTGATCACCATGATAGCACAATTAATCTACAAAACAATAAAAAAAATCCGTATTCAAATATTCTTTTAGTTCATGGTTTCAACATTATTTCACGATATTTAAAATAGAATAAACCGAAACTCAATCATCATGTTGTTTGCAATCTTTATAAAAGTGTGTGCCATGTGTTAGAGACGTCCTGTTAAGTATTCATATGATATAGCATTGGAGGGTCACATTACACTCTGATTGTTAAGTTTAAAAAGAAAGGAAATAAATCCGAGTGAGTGAAAGAGTTTAATAAAAGAAAAGTACATTACAAAATATTTTTACCTGACCTCAAGTGAAGTCACGTATTTTTTTTTGTAGTTGCTGTAGTAGTTCTATGCAAAATGAGGTTCACCAATTACAAATCAAAAAAAGAATTCTGTTTTTTGTTTGTAACGCACTATTACTATCATAATCGATAGTCACGCGGAAATGAATACTAACACACAAGGTACTAGATCTAGCAGCCAGCTGATAACGAAACTGAAAGTGGCAGCCAGCTGATAACGAAACTGAAAGTGGCATATTCCTAAGAAAAAGTAAATTTCTTAGTTTCACTCGTGTAGCCTGCCTCACTTACAAGAGAATATTTTGAAGACAAGAAAAGTAGGAACTGCTGTTCAACAAATTACAATCACTTCTTATAGAAGCGTTTACATTTCTTTGTAGGAAAATCTTAAACAAACTGATTCACGTGAACTGACTAATTGAGACAACAGACTGATTCATATGAACCGATTCACATGAACATTTGGACTAATTTACGACAACCAACAGAAATAAACCCTAATTCATAAGAAATAAAATACTTCTCACTTGAACTATCAGACTAATTCACATGAGCAGACTGATTCGCGTGAATTAACGGGCTGATTTCTGTAGAATTAACAAACTGATTCATTTGAACTAGCATATGATTAATGTGAACTAACATTAATTCATATGACCTCACATTCGATTCATGTAAACTAACTGACTGATTCATGTGAACTAACACACCTGTTCATGGGAATAAGGGGAGGGTGGTCGAGAGGCTAAGCGCCCTTGAACTTGGCTTGCCTTGGCTACCTATGAAAGGGGCTCGAGGTTCGACACCCGACTCGAGTAGAGTTGTGCTTACTGAGCACCTAAAGGCAGCACGGAAAACCTTCTCCCATATAACTAAATTTCCCCCTCCCCACACTGGTCCACAAGATTAGACCATGGCGCTCTGAGCATGCTATAAGCATGAAATCAGAGCTACATAAAAGCTATAATTAATTAGTTAATTGACTAACGGATTTATATGAGCTCACAGATGGATTCACTTGGACTAACTAATTAACGTGAACTAATCACATGACTATATGATTCATGTAGATTATCATTCTGATTTGTGTGAAATCACAGATATATTCATGTGAATTAAAAGACTGATTCATGTGGTGTGATCAGTGGTGTGCGAGTTACAAGATAGTACATTACCAAACTTACATCAGTACAAGTTGTAGAGTATGTTTCGAGATCAGTGTTTCCAAATTGTGTTCTGTGGAACCCCTAGTGTTCCGCGAGGCCGGAATGGGTGTTCCGCAAACTACTAGAATAATTAACTAGTAGGCTACCACGTGAATTAATCTCTCTAAAAAATAAGCAAAGTGTTCCGATAATTACTCAGAATGTGCGAAGTGTTCCGTTAAGGAAAAAGTTTGGGAAACACTGGTCTAAACTAACAATATTGATGAATATTGCAAGATTGTAGCCTGAAATGCCACATAATGATTTGCAAACATGTATAAAACACTCTCAGTATTTTTAGGCCAGGTAAAATGGTTGGCAGCTAGCAGAGTGCTTTAAAAGTCAATACTTGCATTGAAGCGGCTTGAATAGAAACAATAACGTTAGACTTAAATATATAACTGCAATAAAACTCAGTCGAATGATCTTGCAAAACAAGGCTTCATTTCAATACGAAGCAATTGCACACCGAAAGCATAGCCACAGGTAACAGGTGAACAGACCACAGTATGAATACAAATAGCCTACTATTAGCAATATAATAATAATAATAATAATTTTATTTATAAAGCGCTGTTAACAAACAAAATGGCGCTGTAATAACATTACAAACACAATCATGATAGTAAGAATCATTAACTAATCTAAAAAGTTTTAAACAAGTAGGTCTTAATGTTCTTCTTAAAAGTGGTATAGCATGTTGTCTGTCTGAGATCAATTGGGAGTGATTTCCAAACCTTTGGTCCGTGCACTGAAAAAGCCCGCAGACCGTAGCTTTTAAGGGAGAAACGTGGCATCACCAAAAGCGTTGAGTCCATTGAGCGCAAGGCTCTCTGGGGGACATATGGAGTAATCAGTTCTCTAAAGTACAAGGGCATCTCATTGTTATATATACACTGATGACAAAGTGTGGCGACCTTGTAATCGATTCTCGCTCTTATATAACAAAATAAATAATACTTACAAAAAAAACATTCAATTTATATAGTCCTACTGAAATTGTTTAAAATTCTTTTGAATAAATTATGTGCTAAATCATCTCTGAGAAGGTTTGCGTACTGCATTTTCAAAAGATTTTTTTTTTTAATATCTGCTCTAGTCCAATTCTAATTCAAACTCGAGCCTTAGTGACGGAAAGTCAATGTGGTATTCAAGTACTTTTTGGAAGGTTTTATAAGTGTATTGTTAGTTTAAAATTCTTAACAAACGACCTTATTCTCTACATTATTGTGATTACTGTCACGGGTCTCCTTCCATCAATTTAGCATACTTTATTTTTAAAAAATAATTACGACCAATTGATTTATTAATAGTTTAATTGTTTCGATGGATTTATATTGTAACTCTCTTCCCGGCTCGTATATGTGGTGCACTAGCGCACTGTTCCACACAAGAGATGGAAAATTGAAACAGGTCTTGCGGATATGGTGGAGTCCGGCAAAATTGTAAAGAACTTAGACATCTATGCATCATGTTTGGTTTATGTGTCCGATTACTTTATTTAGCACATTAATTATTAAATCACTGTAACTGTTAATCTTCCTTTTGTTTGGAGTGTTTGCTTGCTTGAGCTATTCAATAATATGTTATCAACGACCATTACTAAATTGTGCGACGTTTCAACTTGATCTGAGCATGGAAAGTGGAAGACATAATGTGTGCACGAAGTACATGCTCCAGCAGCCTTGTAACGGTATAAATGATTTTCTTACCTCCCCTGAAGTGGTTATTAAATTGAAATACATTGGAGATGGAGTCAGTGGCGTAGCAAGGTACCTACGGAATATCTTGTTGCCCCCCGTACTATTTAATTGCTTCCTATTGAATTGTTTCCTATGTAAGTGCTTCCTATTTAAATGCTTCCTATTCAAGTGCTTCCTATTTAAGTGCTTCCTATTTAAGTGCTTCCTATTTAAGTGCTTCCTATTGAATTGCTTCCTATTATTGTGGGAAGGAGAGATGGGGTGCAATCTTCAAAGTCTAGAAATGATCCTAATAATAAGAATCTCGCAATCTCGTAATTAGTGTTCAAACATAAATGGACTTTAAAAAAAACAACAACATATTTAAACGAATACATGTTGCAGTACATATAATTTCTGTTGAATGAAACTTACCCTTTAAAAAACAAACGATGTCAATAAGAAAATAAAATAACTTAAAAGGACAAACTGTGTCAAAAATAAATATTGACGTCTCGTTTATTTATTCCGTAACACTTTATTTTCGAATGCTAGGATTTGACCAGCCAGTTATCATTTTACGAAAACGTGAAAATCAAATAAAGTGAAATAAAAGAAGAAGAAAAAGAAATGTGAACCCCCCCTCCCCCCAATCAAGAAAAAAGAGATGTGACTAACAAACAGAGATGTGACTAACAAACAGAGATGTGACTAACAAACAGAGAGATGTGACTAACAAACAGAGATGTGACTAACAAACAGAGATGTGACTAACAAACAGAGATGTGACTAACAAACAGAGATGTGACTAACAAACAGAGATGTGACTAACAAACAGAGATGTGACTAACAAACAGAGATGTGACTAACAAACAGAGATGTGACTAACAAACAGAGATGTGACTAACAAACAGAGATGTGACTAACAAACAGAGATGTGACTAACAAACAGAGAGATGTGACTAACAAACAGAGATGTGACTAACAAACAGAGATGTGACTAACAAACAGAGAGATGTGACTAACAAACAGAGATGTGACAAACAAACAGAGATGTGAAACAGCAAAAAAGAAAAAGAAGGTCATTAAAAACATGCAAGGGGAAACATTATTTTGGAATCAAAGCCTCTGTGTGTGTGTGTGTGTGTTTGTAAATCGAAACAGGAGCAAACATCAGTGTAACAAAATGTTAATCCATTAGTCTTGTAATTAGCCTGATTCATAATGAAAAACAAAACAAGCAAAGAAAAACTGTTCATCTATATTTTCAGTCACTCACATTGGACCAAAGAGTAGTGGCACAAAACAATCAGCCTCGATTTGAAATCCTAATTTCCCTCCATAGACAGGAGATTTCGCTTCGAATTGAAGTTCCAAATAAAAAATCTGTTCACTAAGAAAAATGCATCAGATAGGAACTCTTCACTACAAAAGGTAGAAAAGTCGATGATTTGGTCAAGTCATTGCTTTCCATATAAATGATTTGTCTGAAGACACCGGGTAGACATTTTCGCAGACGAGTGTCCTCTTTTCGAGCTTCAGACTTGACCCCATAGATGTATAGCTCATCTATGAAAGTTACCGCTCCGTGAACTGGCCAGTCACAACTCCACAGCTTGACCACATGCTCAAATTCTAATAGATCTGATTGTGGCTCGACCATTTTCCACAGATCACCACTGGACTGTAAAATGTAAGTAAAATGGTCATCTTTAAAACTGGTCATTCCTTTAGCTGGACCTTCAAGATTGTTGAGACGTGTCCACATATTTTGTAGCATATGATAACAGTGGACGACAGTCTCGTCTACACCTTTACCAGATACACTTGAAAACACAAGAATCATCCGCCCATAATTTGTTACGTGACAGGCGGGCAGATCATTAGGAAATTTTGCCACTTGGACATGCTCTCTTGTCATTGGGTCTAGTCTCCAAAATTGTTTATCGGATGAAAGAATATACAGGAATGAATCAGCAACAACAACAGAAAACCTTTCTGATGACAAAGTCAGAGAAAAAGTCAGATCCAACCAAAAGCCATCTTGATACTCATAAACTGTTAAAGGCATACCAGAATTGACTTTTGGATTGTCTGTTAGCAAGCCGAATCCGAATCCCATCCTATGCAGTCTTGACAGACTTCGTTTGTGCCTTGTCGAGGACAAAGAAACTGGTTCATGGCTATTTGTGATTTCCGTTAGTAAATGATTCTCAGAACTCTTCAAAGTTCCTACAGTAAGGGAAGTGCCCAAGGCGTACAGTGTTTGGCCTCTGACAGCAAACCTGACTTTCGCTTTGCTCTCTAATGGAAATAGTCGTAGCCAAAAGTTTGTGGAAAAAGAAAAAACGCTGACGTGGACGGACGTACCAAAGTGAGACGTGGCCACAGCCACATTGACGAAAGGGCTGCTGTTTCTGTGTATTGCCCAAGATGGCCACTGTCCACTTCGTTTGTTTTCAGCCTGAAGCTGGTAGAAGAGGACATCAATGATGAGGTCCTTAGCTTTAGGGTTAGCATAGACAAGAGGGTGGTGTGCTAACATGCGTAAACATGAATGAGATGTAAGTCCGAGTCTTGCGCTTGATAACAAGGTAAACAGATACTTTCTTCTCTTACCATTGCTTGTAAAAAGTTCATCTTCCTTCTCATGTTGATTGTTGTTTACAGCAATATTGTTACATGTATCGCTACATTTGTCATCAGGATTGTTAACATCTTTCAATGTATTAGTTTCGTCCATTTTTTCAATCTTGTTTTGAACATTTTGATTGGTCCTTCCATGGTCTTTGATTGATGTAAACTCCACCCACCTTAAAATGGCGTTGATAACGTCATCCTCTGATTCAGCCATAAGATCCTGACTTCTGATCACATTTAAAACATCACTAAGTGGTAGCTCATTAAAACAATTTGTCATGAAAATATAGGTGGCGTTTTTAAGGATGAATGACCAGACTGTCTGACTTACTGTTTCAGAGTTCAACAGTCTGCTGTTCAGAAAATAGTCAACATAGTTTTCAAAAGACAAAGATTTTATAATAAATTCTTCAATGTCTTGGATTAGAAACGTTATTTGAAGTTGATGAGCTGCCCGCCAGATGTCAATGACATTGTCATTTGTCAAAACACCACGACCAGTGTACAGAGTCTCCAGGATCAACTCAAAAGTTTTATTTGAAATGTCTTCTACAGTCACACACTTTAATTCCGTTTCTTTCATGCCGGATCTAAAAAGTCCTCTAAAAAAACCAGAACAAGCTGCCAAAAGAAGTCTGTGACATCCATATTGGGTTTTACCAATGGTGACAGTGAAATCTTGTAGTTCTGAACATTTCCAGAAGTCACTCAAACCTTGGACAATGCCATAGGCCACTTCTCGCTTAATCACCATGGCAACGCAATCTGTAAACAAAAACCACAAAACTTGTGAAAATATATTGTTTAGTAATCCCTATCGTGTCAGCACCTTATACTACTATTTCTAATATTAGTGAAATCTAGACACAATTAGACTTATTGTAACATTGGGTTAACACTCATGATCAGTTGACCGTCTTTCTCCATTCCTGTCTTTCGCCTTGACTAGAATAGTTCCGTTCATTCTTTGATGTTGTCTTCCCATCGCTTTTCATTCTGCTTCTTCTTCTTTTACCTGTTACTGTTCTCTGCAGAAGATGCTTTGCGAGCCCCGAGAACCTTGTGATGTGGTCATACTAATTTCTGAGTGAGTTCAGCAGGTCATCGTGTAGCTTAATAGCTACAGTGATCCTGTTTCGAATTTCCTCATTAGTAATGCGGTCTTTATAGGACTCCTTTAAATTTGTCTTTATAACAAGCAAAAAAAAAAGTCCTTTAAAGAAACAACAAAGCTCCGTCCTTAAAACTACCAATGATGTACAAATTATTTCCCTTAGTCGATATCAAACAAAATAATTAATTACCAATATCTTATTGACTAATTAATTATTTTTGTTTATTGATTGATGTTTTATCAGGTACAATGACTAGTTGTTTAAAGTATCAACTTGATCGGAGAATGTGTGAGGGAGAAACAGCGTTAACAATTATGTAAGGGGACTAAACCCAATAAATTAAGCATTAGTTTCCCTTGTTGCTTTTAAACAAAATAATGAATTACCAGTAATTAATTGTCTTATTAGTTACTTAAAAAAAGTGATCTATGTCAATGAATAATTGTGAGAAGTTTCAGTTTGATCCGAGAATGGACGCGGGAGGATTAAAGTGTACACACTTTTTACTAGACAGACAGAGTTGATATTTTTGTAAAAATAAAATACTTATAGTAGAGTACCATGTTCTTCTAATCGCAGCATCTGTTGAATTGCGTGAGAATGTAATATATACAA
Organism: Biomphalaria pfeifferi; assembly: GCA_030265305.1. Classification (NCBI taxonomy): domain Eukaryota; kingdom Metazoa; phylum Mollusca; class Gastropoda; family Planorbidae; genus Biomphalaria; species Biomphalaria pfeifferi. The sequence continues at coordinate 1,678,907 of JASAOG010000132.1, forward strand.
AGTCTTGTGGAAGTCGAAAACTAGTTAACATCCTGGGAAATACGGATCTAGATCTAGATGCACTATGTTTAGACTGGTCGTGTGATATGCACTCTTGAAGTCGTCACAGAGGTCCCTGGTTCTAAGCCTGCCAGCCACCTTTCACTGCCGTCTTTCTTGGACGTACGCTAACCATCTTCAATTCTGATGAAACGTCATAGAGCAGGGGCTTTCACCCTATGGGGGTCGAATAATAAATTGACAGCGACCCCCGAAATTTTGATTTTGTCTATTCATCATTGGACTTTTTTTTGTTCTGTAATAAGCCCAGTTGAACCGTACTTGGTTTTTATACTATTTCCTAACCCGTTCAGTTTGAGGTTGTGTTCCACCTTCTTCCATGTCCAAGAACAAAATCTTTGCAAAACAAGGTTTTCCAGCTTGTTAGTTATTAAGCCTAAATTCAGAAGCAGACTTGATGCAGAAGATGACATTCGTTGTGCCACTATATTCCGGAACTGGTGGAACAGAAACAAGCTCAACATTCGCACAAGAGTTGGCGTGTTTGTAAATACTGTCGAAACACTGTTTATATCAAAGACTGTTCTCCATACTTCGCCATATTTGTCACATTGTCACTCAAGTCTGCAACATGTATATTTGTGAATACGCAATAGAAAAGTAAATAAATGCAAGTCTGAATAATAACCCATTTTAACGGAATTATGAGAACAAATTTATTTATCTGTAAACGAAAACAAGTTTACGATTGGGGTCGCCGCCTAGTGGGAAAGTATATTAAAAGGTTTAGAACCGTACTAAATTAATATACTCTTAAATACAATTAGAAATAGATAAACGAGGCCGATTTACAAATACATACACACAGGCTTTATTCCACCATATTAGATAACGAACAGCAACACCCACTTCCTAATCCGCTAAGAGAACTTACTCTAACTCAGCATTATATCATATATCACCAAACCGCTGTGACAGTGACCACAGTGCATGTTTACAGGTATGTTTCAATAGAATGGCTAATGAATAAATGTGGAGGTCAGGAGTGTAATGATGTTATTAACAAATAGTTAAAGCCTAAATTCAAGTTAAGTCTTGTATTCTTTATGGTGCAATGTTAAATGAGTTTGTTATAACTCTTCTGGCTGTGTGCTTCTGGTGCGCACTTCTGATACGAGATTCCCAGTCCTGTCTCCAAGCCATGGCTGGCTTAGCGGGAAAGTCCAAATTGGTGAAAGAGGCATTAGGCGCCGCAAATAACATCCGCCTATTTATTGGAGCTGTCATCTTTATGCAGTGGGTGCCCTCGTACTGCGGCGTGAGGGGCAATGCCGTGGCTGATGCTCTAGCACGAGAAGGAGCGCTGGCCGTGCCCACTTTCGAGTCACCAAGTACGTTTCAACAGGCTGCCACAGTTATACGAGAGTGTGTACATGAAAAATGGTTAAAATCCTGGGATGACTCCAACACTGCCAGGGGAGTCTGGAAGCACATGCGTCGCCCAAATCGAGAGGACCCGTGGTGGAGGCTAAAAAGGTCGGAACAAACAACAATAGCGCAGTGGCGCACGGGACACTGCCCAATAGGTGCGTACTTCGCCCGGTTCCGGCCAAATTTTGATGCCCGTTGCCTACACTGCGGGGAATCAGAAGAGACGGTGGCGCACGTCTTGGAGTTCATCTCAGATAAGAGAAGAAGGACTGATTAAGATCCAACTGAAGTGACCAGCAAGAGATAGGAGTCCGAGCTGTCTGGACCTAAGAGACGTCTTTCGTGCTAACAGAGAACAAAATTAAGGACCTGGAGCGACACTGGGACGTGTGTCGGTGCTCGGTATTAAGGTTTGAGTAGGACAGGTGGAACTTAAGACAGGACTTCTTGTGTATTCATAGCTGAAGTCACTGTCTTTGTAAAGGTTAATAATAAGTTCCCTTTTCAGACCTTGTGGTCTACAGGGCAGATGGTGTAAAGGTCATATGTTTCTGTGGCCTACGGTTAACGACGGTGTCATGTGGCCAGCTTAACGACCAACATTTACCTTTCCCCAACTAGTGTCAGGTACCCATTAGAAGTGGGTGGACAAAGGTGCCCGAAAATCCCGAAATTAAAAATCCCAGTCTTAACCAGGATTCGAACCCTCGGACCGAAAGCCAAGCGCATTACCGCTCAGCCACCGCGCCTCCAAAGGTTAATAATGACATTATCTGATATTCAGTTCTTTTCGTTTAGTGTTTACCATAGATTTGTAACAATACCTAAGGTTCTATTTCAGACCTTGCGATCTATAGGGCCAATGATGCTCCGGTTATCTGTTTAATTGACCAACGGTTAACGAGCAGGGTGTCATGTGGTCAGCACGACGACCATCCTCCTTTACTTTCCCCAACTAAAGTCAGGTACCCATTATAATTAGATGGGCTCAGGCGACCTAAAAATCCCGAAATCGAAAATCCCAGCCATCATTTAGATTCGAACCGAGGACCCCAGGTTTGGAAGCCAAGCGCTAAGCCACCCAGCCACATCGCAACCTATAGCAATATCTACGAATAATAAATCAATAAGTACAACCTCTTTTTTTCTGTTATATAATAAAGCAGTATGTAGCAATCACATAATTTGGTACTGAAGAAGCTTATGGGTATGACAATTTTTTTTTGCCACCCTATTGACCTGTCTATTTCCCCTCCATGGAGCAGCCTGCACTGTCTCCTAGTCAGTTGGGCAGCTATAACGCAAGTGATGTGGTTATCAGCTCTGTTGGTTCTTCTCCGTTAGAACTGGGTCGACCTTATTATGACCTAAATCTTGGGCATTCCCATTAACAAACATGTTGTAACAGGCAAACATTGTAACAGGTATTGTAACAGGCAAACATCGTAACAGACATTAATCGTAACAGACATTAATCGTAACAGGCAAACATTGTAACAGGCAAACACCGTAACAGACATTAATCGTAACAGGCAAGCATTGTAACATGCAAACATTGCAACAGGCATTCATCGTAACAGGTAATCATTGTAACAGGCAAACACCGTAACAGACATGAATCGTAACAGGCAAACATTGTAACATGCAAACATTGCAACAGGCATTCATCGTAACAGGTAATCATTGTAACAGACAATCATTGTAACAGGCAAAAATTGTAACAGGCAAACATCGTAACAGGCATTCATCGTAACAGGCAAACATTGTAACAGGCAAACATTGCAACATGCATTCATCGTAACGGGCAAACATTGTAACAGGCAATTATTGTAACATGCAAACAATGCAACAGGCATTCATCGTAACAGGCAATCATTGTAACAGGCAATCATTGTAACAGACATTCACTGTAACTGGCAAACATTCGAAAGCCTTAACATTTAAGTATACCGCGCGTCATATAGAAATGTTTAAATTGACAGTTTCTAGTTTCAGGCACATTGACACTATTTACCACCAGGAGCCGGCGACTCTTAGGCAGTTGGTAGCACACAGTGCTACACCCTGGCAGAGCCTGCGATGCCCGCCACTTGCCGTTCCTTCAGTTGCGTGGAGAAACATCGTTCGAACCATAGCTAAATGTCCTGGCATTCATCTCATTTCTTTGATAAAAATTACTTCCCGACTGAAGGAAGCCATACACTACGCCTGGTGAGGTTCTCAAAATCATTTATTTCTTCTCTACACCAGTGTTTCCCAAACTGTGCTCCGCGGGACCCTAGTGTTCCATGAGGCCTGAATAGGTGTAAAAGGAACTAATGGAATAATTAACCAGTAGGCCACCACGTGAAGTAATATCTCTTATAAAAAAAAATGAGTAAAAGACTCCGCTAAATACTAAGAATGTGTGAAGTTTTCCGTTAAGGAAAAAAATTATGGATCATTGCTCTACATTATATGTAAATAATTCTATGAAATCTATTGTTCAATTATAGGAAAGAAGGTCGTGGTATCAGTATCTTCAATTTCTAAAAGTATTTTGATTCGCAAGAAAAATAGTTTAGTGTTAGAATTAATACAATTGCAAATATAATGTTATAAATGATTTTCAAAATTATTGATTAGTATGATAAAACTCTACAGTTTTGCAAAAGAATTTAATTAAAACAATAAGTTATGTAAGTAGAACAACACTAAACACGTGAATGAAATGAATGACGAAATTCTGCCTGCTATACTGTATATCAAATATAATACCCCTAAAGAACTTTTTAATACGTTTCAAGTTTGATCTCCGATTGGTGAGATATGCCGTACATAATTCACTTAGCGTCAATAATTATGAAAATTAATGTAAGAAACAACTTTAGTAACAAAAAATTACAAAAGCATTCAAGTCAGTGCCGTGCGGGCTGATGTGAACCGTACCGCTTGACACCGAGCCTACTTACGACACTCGTTATCATAAAAAAAAAAATTAAATCTGTTTTCTAACAGAAGGTATACAACTTAGCTGAAATATTTCTTAAAGTCATGCTCTCAACTGATTCACTTTCAATGTAAACTATTTTATCAAAGAGTCCTGGAAGAGACTGACGTAACTGCGGATCATCTAAAATTGTTTCTGACTTAACCCCGCAGATGTAAAGCTTATTCTTAAAAGTGATCGCTTCGTTAAGTGACCAGTCGCAGCCCCAAAGCTTGCCCGCATATTCAAAATCTAAAACATCTGATTGTGGCTTGACCATCTTCCACATATCACCACTGGACTGTAAAATGTAAGTAAAATGGTCATCCTTAAAACTGGTCATTCCATTAGCTGGACCTTCTAGATTGTTAAGACGTGTCCAGACATTTTGTGCCGTATTATAACACTGGACCACAGTCTCGTCTACCCCTTCTTTAGTAACAGAATGAAACAGCAGAATACACTGGTTGTAGCATGTCACGTGACAAATAGGTTGGTCGTCTAGCAAATCATCCAACCGAAGAATACTTCCGGTGATGGGATGAAGCCTCCACATAATTTTTCCTTTGCTTTGCATGATGTAAATAAATTGATTTATCACTGCCACGGAGAACCTTGCATAGTTTAATTTGAGAGATATTTTTGTCTCCGACCATGCTTTTTCAATTAGTTTAAAAACTAACACGGATCCTAGACCCCCTTGATCTTGGTGTTGAGTCATCAATAAGTAATATAGCGCATTGTCAACAGTACCGAAAGCTACAAAATCTGTTCGTTTAAATTCTTCTGTGTTCAAATTCAGCCACTTATTTCTTGAAAAAGAAAATGCTAGCAGTTTCAGACCTCCGTTTTCTGTTGGTTTTGTTGACAAGGCGACATTTTGAAATGCACTGCTTTTTCTATGTATTGCTGCGGTCGGCCATTGCCCATTTCTTTTACCGATCTGCAGTGTGTACAACAGAGCATTAGTCACAACATCTCTGGCCATCTTATTGTCGCTGGGTTACAAAGCAGCTTCTCTAAGCATTCTGGACTTACCAGACATGACCTTGTATTGGAAATCAATATTCCCAGATTTTTGGTCTCTTTTATAGGAATAAGGATTCTGAAGATTAATGTCACTTGGCGTCAAATTTGCGCAAGTTGTATTTCCAGCAAGATTATTTTCATTCGCATCGGCGATTGCGGCTTAAAAACGTTTACATCTTAGTTTCCGAATTTCCGACCAGGTCATTCAATGGTACATTAAGTCTAGTCTGTCCATTTTATAATGGCCATAATGACGTCAGTTTCGGAATCAACCACCAGTTTCTGACTTGGAACTAAATTTAGCAACTCATTGATTGATAATTCCAAGAGGGCGTCTGTTTTGACAAAGGAGTTGAAGTTTTTCAGCATGAACCACCAGGCCGCTTTAGTCACTGGCTGGGAACTGAGAAGTTTGCCAGTTTGGTAATAGTCAAAATAGTTTTCTAAAGACAAAGATCTAATTATAAACTCTTCACACTCGGTCATTAGAAACGTTATTTGTAGCTGATGAGCTGCTCGCCAGATGTCAATGACATTGTCATTTGTCAAAACACCACGACCAGTGTACAGAGTCTCCAAGATCAACTCAAAAGTTTCACTTGAGATGTCTTCTACAGTCACACATTTTGATTCAGTTTCTTTCATCCCGGATCTAAAAAGTGCTCTAAAAAAAAACAGAACAAGCTGCCAGAAGAAACCTATGACACCAAAACTTTGTTGTACCAAGTGTGACAACAAAATCTTGCAGTTCTTCACATTTTAAGAAAATACTCAATCCTGTTACTATCCCATAAGCCACCTCACGTTTGATGACCATGGCTTCCTGTTTCACTGAAAATAGAGTTTGAAATGTCGAAATTATAAACTATAAAATGTCTTTAATTTTCTCTACATGTGTATAGGATAATACTTGTGGTATAGCAACCCAAAGCATCTCAGCCTATTCATTACACTTCAAATGTCCAGAGAGATCTAAAGGAAACAATGACAATGATACTAAGCTATTGCTACCTCAGAGACAGCACTGCCACTGCAATAGTCAACATGATGCAACATGATACTTGGATAACAACTAGTATTCAGGTGCTTATGCAACGATACAAAATGATACTTGGTCCTCATCTTTAGTCAAACATAGTTCTTTTGATTTTAATTTCTTGAATAAATTATTTAATGTATAGTTTCCTTTTTCTACCGTTTGTTTTAAGGGAAAGGTAGTTCAACGGACTGCGTCAGAACGAATTGATGTACTGTGGCAGACGATTTTAATATATTTTTATTCAATGATTCTTAAATCGAGAACCATAGATTAAATGTCTTTAGAAACTGAACAAGGTCAAACTATATTTGTTTGTGGTCTCCTTTAGACTCTATGGATCATCTCATTGATATTTGGTCGGAACGATGTCGCCCACACAGCAGTTCCGCGGCTCCGCCCTCACCACGCATCTGCCAGGGTGTAGCAAACTGTCTAAGGGTCGCAGGCTCCTGATTTTTACTAGGAGTTGACCCCCAAGGTCTTAATTTTTATCTGCTGCAAGGCAGCAAATGTTAAGCCTTCTGAGCTTAGCTGGCTTCCGGCTTCACATAGTAATGCAGGCTAATATCAGTGGCGTCACTGTGGATGTATACCAGCTGCATGGACACTGCTTTGATTCAGAAAATATTTTTATCGAATCTATTTTATATAAATGATTGAAGTAGTAGCTACTTGCTAGCATTGTACTACAAGGATGCCAACCAATTACCACTGTTAATCAAATGACAACATTCTTTAGGTATAATATATTACAAAAAACTCAAATGCCATTAATTCCGCAGAATTGGTAAGTAACTAAGTGGCTATTGAGGTTTCCAAAGACTATGATGCAATTTCAGAAGTTGACAGTAAAAGCTCTTTAAATTTTATAGATTGGTTTTCGATTTCGAAATCCAGAAAAGAAAAAAAAAACAACCACAATTTACTTAAGACCGTATTGTTGCGAAATTGTACTATAAATAAATTATAATAAAGTACGAAATTCTAAAGCAGAATCAACACTCCTTTTATAGTTGTTTAACAATTAATTAATGTAGGTAATTAAAAAGTACATCTATTATGGCACCAACTCTAGTCACGGTACAGGCTTATATATAGAATGTATATAATAATTCAAGAAACAAACAGCAGAATATATTACTTAACTAAAATATCAATACTATACATCAGTGATGCCCAACCTTTTTCGACAGGCGGGCCATTTTAATTTTCGACACTCGTGTCGCGGGCCACATCATGGAATAAATTTTAAAAGAATAATGAAATAGCGAATAAACCATTTTGAATAGTTTTATTACAAACTATAATTACAAACCTGTAGCAGTGCTAGGCGATTATGTAAGATCGGTTTCTCTAAGTTTGTCTAATCAATAAGTGCTTGTAAACATTGTGATTGTCTGAATGTACACTTGATTTCGGAAATTTGAAAAGTTCCTTTATACAAATTGGTGAAGAAATCTCTTGTTTGCATCGCTCTAAATTTCTCAAACAGGAATGTCTGGTTGTGTAAGTCAATCAGCTCCATTTGCAGATCTGTCGGGGCAGTCCTTAGTGGCAACAGAAAACATTTCAAAATCTGCTGCTCTGACGTTTAGTTTTGAATGGAAATTTGAACCAATATCGTCCAATCGTTTGCAATGCTTTAACTGTTTTTCTCCCCAGGACAAATTCTTTCATCACTGCTAGATAACAATGTTTTTACGCTTCATTTAAAACAACTCTGTAGTTTGTCCTTACCGTGGGCACAAATCTTATCTCTTTTTTCTCGTCACTCGCTCCACTCACTAAACTAGGCGTAAGTTGGCAATTTTTTTCTTTGAGGCTCAAACCAACAATCTACATTCATAATCTAAATTTTGCTCCTACGGCTCTACCATTTCATTAACGCACAAAAATTAAATGGTACGTATTATTCTCTTTGATATCAAAAGAACGTAACCAAAATTGATACCGAGTTGATGCCCTTTGTTACACACAACATGTTTAGAGCACGACTAGCTCAAGACAGCAGCGGAATTATCCAAGAACCTAAAACAACTGCCAACACTTGTCACCGAATAAAATAAACGTCGTGTTTATTTTTTAAAAAAAATTTGAATATTAGAATACATTAGATTAGAATGAAATCCATCAAAGAAAAAGTCCTAACGTATCAAAAATACATTTTTCAACCTTTTTAAAAATTTTCTTCACTTTGTGCAGATGTTTAGGCGGGCCGGATCTGGCCCGCGGGCCGTAGTTTGGGCATCACTGTATACATGTATCATGAATAGTTACTAACCCTGCTACTACAAAATCTTTTTAAGGCAATTATCTTGTAACTAATTCAACAGTGTAAATTCCAATCAACCTTTTGACTTCAATGCTAACAACAATACAGAGATTAAAAAACATACTGTGAAAATGTTATATTTCCTGATAAGTATATTAGTACACATGTACACTTCCAGTACACTTGCGTTTTTTGTTGGACTGGTCACGTGAGTACAGAGCAGATGATGAAAAAAAATTGTCTTATAGTTTTGTGTGTGTGTGTATGGTGTGTGTGTGTGCGTGAAAAGCTCGTGCAGACAATGTCACATGCACGTATAGAGTGTGTAGAAGCAGTCTCGGACCAGACCAATCGCTGGTCTCGGTAGACGGGAGATTTCTTTTTAATATGGAGAACGATGGACTGAGAGCTTTTAGTGATTGAATTGTTTTGTGAATTCATTGGATTATTGATCTACCTGTTAATTCATTATATCGGACTAACAAAATGAATGCTTCCTGCCAAGGCGGTGATAGTCAAAGACAGAGCGGGGACCGAATTAATGGTGAGTTAATCTTATCAATATATTTCATTGACATACGCCCATTCCCGGCATGTGTTGATCCCATGAAAAACTACAAACTACACTGTACTAATAACGAAATACAGCGATTTCTAGATTTTATGGAGTTACACATAGGTCCGCAAAACTGGTAAATTGTTTGACTTTTTGGACGAGGTTGCTGGCTATTTGTTCCATCTCCACCCCGAGTGAGATTTTTTAAAAAAAGGCTCACCCAGGGTATCTTGCAGGGGCCTTGTTCACATCTCGTTTTTAGCCTATCGAGTTCCAGTACTAAAAGTTTTTTCACGGAGGCGCCACGCTGAGGCGAAGGGGGCTGAATCCTCCGCCACACAGTTCCACAAAGGGGGGTGGCATCAGGACCCGTGGCTAGAGTGACGAACCCTGCACAGAACGTGGCGGCTACAGTATAGGACTATGGTTAGCGCTACCCTCGGCCACTTTTAGCGATTGGACCCAGGACCGAGGTGCGGCGCGGTACGGTCCCATTACTCGGTCCATGGCCGTTACTGCAGAAGGCCCTCAGACAAGACTTGAGGTGAAGAACTCCCGGTCTATGCCTGTTCGTTGTATAAAAGCCTTTCTAACGATCAATGGGATAATGGTGCCTTCGGCGCCGATTCCCTTCTGGACTTTATCGAGGTAACGGGTAGAATATTTATCTACGGCCAGTTGAGTCTGAGTCGATGTTCTCCATGATTAGGTCAACAAGCTAACCTAGATGATCTTGCCTAGCTGATCTAGCTCCATAGCACCACAGGGAAAGCCTACTTCTAGATTATGTGACCATTTTTAGGTGGATAAAAGTTAAAACAACATAAAAACCCAAACAGGCCTAATTAAGAAACGGCATAATTTTTTTCAGCACTGGAGCCATACAAATTTCACCATTAGAGCCATACAAATTGTTTAATTGGTCCATACAGATTTCATTATTGGGACCATAAAGATTAAATAATTGGGGCCATATAGGTTTCATCATTCGGGGCCATACCTATTTCAAAATGGGCCCATACATATTTATCATTGGGTCCATACAGATTGCATCCTTTGGGCCATACAGATTGCATCATTGGGACCCCATACAGATTGCATCGTTCAGGCCACACAGATTTCATCATTGGGGGCCATACAGATTGCATCATTGGGGGGAGGGCAGACAGATTGCATCATTGGGACCATACAGATTGAATAATTGGGGCAATACCGATTTCATCATTCGGAGCCATGCCGATTTCAACTTTTGAGCCATTCAGATTTTATCAATCGGGCCATACAGATTGAATCCTCGGGAGTAAAACATTGGGTCATACAGATTGCATTATTTAGGGCCACATACAGATTTCCTCATTGGGACCATACAGATTGAATAATTGGGGCCATACCGATTTCATCATTCGGGGCCATACCGATTTCAGCATTGGAGCCATACATATTTCATAACTGGGGCAATACAGATGTTATCATTGGGACCATACAAATTGCATTTTTGGGGCCATACAGATTTCATCATTTTGGGGCCATACTGATTTCATAATTTGGCCATGCAGATTTCATAATAGGGGCCATACAGATTTCCTTCACATATGCCACTAGCAGCTTTACCAGACAAAAGAAAATCGTTTAAGTCAAAGGAAATCGATCCTTTAATTTTTTAAGGCGCTTCATTATGCACTGTGGGCTTCTAGGGCTCGCATAGCACCGCATCGCGGGCTGGTTATGGCCTTCGGGTCGTCAAGACTTCCTATTTTCAGGAATTACAAAATAGCAAAGTATTTATACTTATAGATCTAGATCTAGATCTAGATCTAAATCTAGACATACGCAGTCTATTGAATTCTAGACGAACAAGTTTCTTAGGAATTGATATCTAGATCTAATTACACTAATTTGATTTCCTTAGAAAGTCATAGACTACAAACCTATACAATTGTCAACAAGAGTTTAAACTTGTTTATGTAGATCAAGATTTTTTTCAAATTTATAGAAAATTATAGACTAGCCGAAGTCTTGGTTGTAGACATTTATATCTAGAGTAAAATATCACGTCACTTCCTGGCAACACACTTGAATTTTTTTAAAAAGTATTTCGACACATAATCTAAGTTGCCGTTCTGGAGATAATAATAAGGCTTGTCTAAGTTTTGAGTCCGAAGATTTTGGAGGAGTACAGTATTTCACGGTCGGCCTTAGGTACTTGGAGGCCCTAGGCAAAGAGAATTAGGTGGCCCTAAATGAATTAGAAAAAAAAAAAGCAACTCAATGAATTAAACCTTTCTGCATCTATATTTAAATCAACATATACAATAAATGTATACAGTGCATTCTGTATGGCATCTTGAATCATAGTAGAGACTTAGAATTAGGCTAGTAGCACTAGCGGATCCAGAACTTTGGAGAAGTTCTGAAAAAGTTCAATTGTGTTTGAAAATGTAGATCTATTTTATTTCAACAATCCATACATTTACTAGATCTAGTGCAAATTATGGAGCAAATGTAGATTGTTTTTAATTCTAGATCTAACATTTTTTTGTAATGATTTTTTTTTGTCTTTACTCTTAAGAATTAATGTCTTAATAAAATGTTATGGGTCTGTCTTTGTGGTTTTTTTTTCTAACAGTTACTGGCACAATAATCAATAGGTTCAGATATAAGATAATTTTATTGATCCAATCAAATGGAAATTCAGTTTGACTACAATTGACAACAGCAGCGTACCTACTGTACAATAACAGTATAGATGAAAAATTCGAACAACATTCACACACGAAACACATACACATTCACAAGACTTATAGTAGGCCAATTTAGATCTCAGCTTTATTTCATTTAAATCGTAATAAAAAAATTACTAAATAGATCTATTTAAAATGTAATAATTAGTCTATATAGCTGAAGGTCTATTTATATTCAGTTTTTTCTGTCACACACACAAACACACAAATCTTAACCTAGCCTATATCAAAAACCGGTACTAGATAATAGATCTTTACTTTGTCTTTATCTAGATCCACCACCGTATGTATGGGGCAAACCTGGAGATGTCTGATATGGCTAAACACATGTGCCCCATTCGGCTTTTAGGGGTTAGCATGGGCTCAATTAGGGGGCCCTGATGAAACCCATGTGGGGCCAGTAAGAGAGGTGATCATTGAGGCGTCTGAAAGGGCTTAACACATGGGCCCCATCTGGGAAACGAACATTGACCCAAACAGGTGCCCTTAGGGATGAGCTTGGGCTCAGATAGGGGGCCTGGTCATTAAGGGGGCACAGATTGAGAAACCTGAAAGAGCTGTAACTCGTGGGCTCTATTTTTGGGATGAAAAATTGCCCAAACAATAGGAGTCCTTAAGGGTGAATCTGGGTTCAGATAGGGGGCCCAGATGAATTCCGGATAAAACCCACGCGTGGCCAGTAAGAGGGGTGAACATTGAGGGGTCTAAATGGCCAAACACATGGGACTCATTTAGTGATTAATGTTGGCCCAAAAGGGTGTCCAATAGAGCCTTGGCCCAGATAGGGGCCCAGATAAATTTCGGATAAAACCCAGTAAGAGGGGCGAACATTGAGGGGCCTGAAAGGCCTATATAGAATCTATATACTTATAGACCTATATCATATGTCTCTATATATAGACGCAGCTCTAGATCTGGCCCTACAATAGCCCTACAGTGTATAATAGCCTATATTACTCGAGTAATTAAATCGGAAAAACCCGCACACTGTATATGGTCTTTACGTGATTTTTCTATCTTCTCTGCTAAACAACTGTAACAAGCAAACTGACAGACGTGAGTCCCGTCAGTGCCAGAGCATGTCAATTAGTTCAGAACTGAGTACAGTTTTTCACATGACCACGCTGACCCAGTTTCGATCTGCATGTTTTAACTACTTTTAACACATCTAATGCAGACAATCCAGTTGTCCACAATGGATCTATATAATAATAGGCTTGTCTTCGAGTCCGAAGATTAGTGAGGAATGCGGTATTTCCCCTGGATGCGCAGCCCCAGCTTTGACCTACATATTTTGCCACATTCAGGGCAAGCATAACCATGTATAGGCATATATAATATTTGCGTCTTCTTTATTCCCTCCTCCCCAGTAGAGGCTGAAATGTCCATAATATCCTGGGAAGAGAATGCCCATGGGTTCCAAAACCATAAGACTAATTTTTAAAAAAAAAGAAAAAATATATAAAAATTACAATCCCAATAAGAGGAGAAATGGACCACCAGTGGGGAGAAATAACATAGTCGTTAACAATCGTACTTTCGACAGCATCCATTCTGACATCAATACCTTCATCACTAATGTTGTCTATCATGTCATGTCAGTATCAAATAGTTTATTTTTTACATTAGATTTCTCCCCAGATTTAACGCAATGCTTTGATTTTATTTTCTCCATCATTGGTGATGATGTCGCGATCATACATTTTCCACTTTTTTCCCCTCTGGTGGTTTGCTTGCGGGGAGCAGCTTAATGTAGGATAGCCTGCAAATATATTTCAGGTGAAACTGCATCTGAAGATACTGTATGGACTAACACACTAATTGATATGCCCCCTTTTGAAACTGCGTCGCAATTTAAGATACTGTCAGGAGTTTTAGACAGAACTAATAAATTAATTGACGTGTCCCCTTGTGGAGATGCATCAGAAGCAAAAGGAGTGTCAGTGTTTGATAATGTTGAGCTGAAATGTGCCCTTAGTCTTGCAATATTTATGTCTGGCAATTCTGGGTCTGCAAGCACAGGCCTGTCTGTTACGTCTGAAGGCAGAAATTCTTTCTCAGAAAATATGTCTTGATCTAGAGGCCAAACAACACTAGTTTTAAAACCAAATAAACTATCTTGTTTTGTAGCAGAGAAAAGCCGTGCCTCCAAACTTCGCCGGCTGATAAATGGACAGAGTTTGCACAGCATGTTTTATTTGCCAAGATTCAGCAAGTTTATTGAAGACCACTTTCAATAGTCCTAGGACAGTGCGGTCAAGTGGCTGTAACTTATGGCTTGTATGAGGTGGTAGGGTAAAAATATGAATGTTATTTCTTTTGACTCATTCTAGGGCAGCATATGGAAGATGGCTTAGGATTAGGGGTAGATTTCAGTTGACCAATCATATTTTATAAAATGGTGCATAACTTGAAGAAAACTGTCACTGGTAGAAGACAGACAGACGGGTAGAAGACAGACAGATAGATAGGTAGAAGACAGACAGGTAGAAGACAGACAGGTAGAAGACAGACAGGTAGAAGACAGACAGGTAGCAGACAGAAGACAGATAGACAGGTAGAAGACAGATAGTTTAAGAAACAGACAGATAGGTAGAAGACAGACTTGTAGAAGACAGACATGTAGGTAAAAGATAGACATATAGAAGACAGACATGTAGAAGACAGACAGACAGGTAGAAGACAGACAGTAGAAGACAGACAGACAGATAGTTGAAGACACAGACAGACAGACATGTAGAAGACAGACATGCAGTAGAAGACACAGACAGACAAGTAGAGGAGAAACAGAAAGACAGACAGACAGGTAGAAGAAAGACAGGTAGAAGACAGACACAGTAGTAAATACAGACAGACAGACAGGTAGTAGACAGACAGACAGAAAAACAGGTAGAAGACAGACAGACAGGTGGAAAACAGACAGGTAGAAGACAGGTAGAAGACAGATAGAAGAGAGACAGACGGAACACTAGGCTCATAATCACTAGGTCCCCACTACTGAACAATTCTAGCACGCACTCCAGGACACGAGAATACGCAACGGACGTAAATAACTTCTCTTTTGAAGGAGCGTCTGTGATTCATACGATTTAGAAAACAGAAGACAAATTATTTAATAAAAAAAAAACAAAAAACTTATGCTAAGTATGCTTAGTATGAAGTCATTAATGATGGAAATTCTTATAATAATTATAATAATTTATAGGCTTATAGTGCTGTCACATCCGATATTTAATGAAAGGATATTTATATTTATAATTAAATAATGGGTCATGATATATTCATATACAATTAGCGTTTTTGAGAATGTACTTGTAAGTGCCTCTCTAACCGTTCTGCATTCTCTTCTTTTAATGGAATGGGTTGCCTGGGTCAGACAGGAAAACCAATGACTTAGCCAATTTTAAGTCACAGACCAACATGCATGACTAGATTGACACATGAAATGCATAGGACGTAACTATCTTATTTTTTGAAGAAACGTCTGTGATCTATAAGTAATACCAAAAAAGTTTTAAACTCATTAAGGCTGCTATTGTATTGTTTATAGTTTTCAGACATGCATGTATAAATAGAATATAAAATATATTATTTGTGAAGAAACAGGTCCTTTTACGTAGACAGTGCCTTTTAATTGTGGAACCTTTCAAACATAACATATATACACGGCAAACGTTATATACAGATAACTTTACTATCTGACTTCCTCTCTTCTTGTTTACACACTCGTCACTTTCCGCAAGTCCCCTCACTCTCCGATACCCAACACTTGACCGTGTGTCACTGTTGACCTCACACAGTAGCCATGTCACAACAAGCATAAATCGATGCGTTATCAAACTGTATATGTTTTGAAGAGAATTAGGCTCCAAATCATCACTTGCCTCAGATCTCATAGTCTGAAAAGGAAATTTTACTTAATGCCCCAGTGCAGCCAACTTAAGTAAACTACAGTCCCCGAATTTCCTAAGCGTAGCCAAAAGGGGTTTTGTGGTTATCCCCCCTCCAATATAAAAACTAAAGCAAAACTGTAGTTACCATTTTCTACCAGTCGCTGGACTCCATTAATTAAGTGCAGCGAATAGCAGATTAGGTATATGAATTTTTTGCGGAAGAGTAGAATATGAATTTTTTTAAAGCTTAAAATAACGGAAATAATGCTTGGATCTGGGGCGAATCCTCGGACCCAGCTGGGGGAGCTGACTGCCTAGCTGTTCTTGGTGGTGTGTACTGTCTTTCCACTAATTAAAAGAACCTACTCTAGGCTGAAATAAACGCCCGAAAGAATAAAAGGTCAGAATGTAATGAAGATAGGGTTAGGGTTAAAAGCATTATAGAAAATCATATACCAACTAAATACACATCAAACAAAATAAATAAATGCTGGTTTAATAATAGACTAAAGAAGCTTTGTAAACAGAAGGAAAACCTATATAGAAAATTTAAAGCAACCAAGGCAGAAAGAGTTTACAAAAAGTATATAAAAATTAAACACCTAACCCAAAAAGTAAGCAGACAGCTGCAGAGTGAATACATCAACAATGTAATATCTAAAGATTACAACAAAAACCTATGGTCATACATTAAGTCTAAGAAAATGGAAACAACAGGCATAGCGCCATTAAAAGATGAACATAACATAATACATAATGATAATGAAACTAAAGCAAACATCCTAAACAAATACTTTGCATCAGCATTCTCAGCCCCAGGAGACAAAGACATATTTCTTAATTTGAACCAAGTAGACAACATAGAAGATTTAGTAGTACAAGAAAATGGAATTAAAAAACTATTAGCCAACACCAAACCAAATAAAGCGTCTGGACCTGATGGTATTCCAGCTAGATTACTCAAAGAACTAAGCAATGAGCTAGCCCCAGTGTTCAAAATACTCTTTCAAGCATCGCTTAACCAGGGCAGAGTACCAAAGGACTGGAAAGAAGCTAATGTCACCCCCCTATTTAAAAAAGGAGAAAAATCTGATCCAGGAAACTACAGACCAGTATCACTTACCAGCATCACATGTAAAATACTAGAACACATAATATGTAGCAATATCATAAACCACTTAGACAAACATAATGTCCTCACCCCATACCAACATGGCTTTAGGAAATATAGATCATGTGAAACACAACTAATAGGACTAATTGATGATTTTTCAAAAGGTTTAGATAATAGTGAACAAATAGATGCTATCTTACTAGATTTTTCCAAGGCTTTTGACAAAGTTCACCACCATAGTTTGCTTAAAAAATTAAAATATTTCGGCATTAACGGTCCACTGCATCAGTGGATTAAAGATTTTCTGATAGGGAGAGAACAAACTGTAATAATAAATGGCTCTAAATCAACACCAATAACAGTAAACTCAGGTGTACCTCAAGGAACAGTTTTGGGTCCACTACTATTTTTAATTTACATAAATGATTTACCAAATTGCATTAGTTCAGGAACAAAAGTCAGATTATTTGCAGACGATTGCATAATATATAGAACAATAAAAACAAAACAAGACACAGATATTTTACAAAGAGAATTAGATGAATTACAGAAATGGGAATCAAATTGGAGCATGTCTTTCCACCCAGAAAAATGTCAGTTGTTAAGAGTAACAAAAAAACTAAAACAAATTAATTCCACTTATCTTATTCATGGCAAACCAGTAACACAGACTAAAAACTCAAAATACCTAGGTGTTATAATAAATGAAAAACTGTCATGGAATCCACATATTGATGAAACTATAAAAAAATCCAACAAAGCATTAGGGTTTATTAAAAGAAATTTCTATAAATCAAATAAGAACATAAAACTAAAATGTTATTTAACCTTGGTTAGGCCAATAATAGAATATGCATCCACCGTGTGGGACCCCTCAACTCAAGAAAACATTAAGAAACTGGAACAAACACAAAATAGAGCAGTGAGATTCATAACAAACGAATATTCACATTTGACTAGGGTAACACCATTAGTAAAATCACTAAATTTAGAAAGCCTTCAGGACAGAAGACTCAAAAGTAAAGTAGCAATTATACATAAAACACTGAACCATAATCTTCAAATACAAAAACAAAATTTAATAAAATACTCTGAAAGACACAAAAATAAAGGCACATTCCTCGTCCCATATGCTAGGACAAATTTGTACAAATACTCCTTCTTCCCTAGTGCTATTAGAGCATGGAATGGGTTGCCTGAGCTAGCCAGAAAAACCAGTGACTTGGCAGAATTTAAGTCATTGGTTAATATGCATGACTAAATGCATGACGCGTAGGACGTAATCATCTTCTTTTTTGAAGTAACGTCTGTATTATATAAGATAAGAAGATAAGATAGAGATGTTTTGCAACACCTATATCAACTTTGTTCACTTTTTCTAATTATAAATAGTAATATAGTCTTAGTAATCAAATGCTATTTATGCTATCACTATACTTTTTAATGTATACCAAATGTGAATTAAAAATGTTCCTAACATAGGAAAACTACTAACAACTCACATAGGAAAGCCACAAACAACTCCTACTTTTTTCTTTTTATTGCATTATTTTTTTTGTAATTAAATTCTATTTTCAGGCCACTAAACATATCAAATATTAGATGGTTGAAATTCTAGAGATGTTTTAGACAAATACACAAGAAATATAGACATTTAACTCATGCTTGGTTCTTCTACATTATTGCGTCTTTACTTACACATTACCTTTATTTATATTTTATTCTTTATATATTGATACAAACATTAGGTGCTTGAAACACTTAATGGTTACTTAATATTTATGTGTACTACAATTGTTTGCAACACCTATATCAACTTAGTTCACTTTCTTTTCTAATTATAAATAGTATTATAGTCTTAGTAATCAAATGCTATCATTATACTTTTTAATGTATACCAAATGTGAATTAAAAATGTTCCTAAAATAGGAAAGCCACAAACAACTCCTACTTTTTTCTTTTTATTGCATTATTTCTTTTGTAATTAAATGCTATTTTCAGGCCACTAAGCATATCAAATATTAGATGGTTGAAATTCTAACACATATCAAATATTAGATGGTTGAAATTCTAACACATATCAAATATTAGATGGTTGAAATTCTAACACATATCAAATATTAGATTGTTGAAATTCTAACTAATATCAAATATTGGATCATTTAAATTCTATCACATATCAAATATTAGGTAGTTGAAGCGTGTATGAAATACTAGATGGTTGAAACACATCAAATATAAACTCTTACTTAATTTCTCTTTTTTAATGCATTGTTTATTTGCATATAATTTTATTGCATGATGTTTCCTTTATAGCCAAATGCAATATTTATTTACTGTGATGTTTCACAAAGCCAAAATTAACTCGTACTTGGTTCTTCTATTTACATTATTGCTTTTTTTTTTTACTTTATTACAAAATATCTTTTTATATTTAATACAAACATTAGATGCTTGAAACACTTGATGTATACTTTTTATATGTACTACAATTGTTTGCAAAGCCTATATCAACTTCTTATTTCACTTTACTTTCTATCATTTATAAATATTTTCTTAATTATCAAATGTTATCTTTATACTTTTTAAGGTATACTAAATGCTAATAAGTAATGTCCTTACAATAAATAGGAATGCCACTAACAACTTCTACTTTGATCTTATCTCCAATTTATTGCATTGTTTCTTTTGTAATTGAATGTTATTATTAGGCCACTAAGCATATATCGAATTTTAGATGGTTGAAACACGTATAAAATATTAGATGTTATCCTTGTACCTTTTATTGTGTACTAAATGCTAATTAGAAATGTTCTTACAATTAATAGAAATGCCACTAACAATTTGTACTTTGATCTTATCTTCTTTTTATTGCATTATTGTTGTTTTTTGTAATTGAATGTTATATAGAGGCCATTAAGCATATCAAATATTGGATGGTTGAAACACAAAATATAAACTTACTTTATCTTACTCAATTTATCTCTTATTTAATGCATTGTTTATTTGCTATTATTAAATTTATTGCATGTTTCCTTTATAACCAAATGCAATGAAATATAGACATTTACTGTGATATTTTGCAAAGCCAAACATAACTTGTACTTGGTTCTTCTATTTACTTAATTGCCTTATTTATTCTATTACAAAATACTTTTGAGATGCTTGAAATACTTGATGGATACTTGATACCACAATAGTTTGCTAAGCCTATATCAACTTATTAGTTTACAGTTTACTTTTTCTATTTATAAATAGTATTATCTTCTTAGTATTAAAATCTTACCTTTATACTTTTTAATATATACTAAATGCTGATTAGAAATGTTCTCACAATTAATAGAAATGCAATTATCAATTTCTACTTTTATCTTATCTCCAGTTTATTGCATTGTTTCTTTTGTAAAGGAATGCTATTTTCAGGCCACTAAGCATATCAAATATTGATGTTAGAGATGTTCTTGTAATAAATAGGAATGCCTCTATCGACTCCTGCTTTGATCTACAGGTGCAGCAAACAGGATTCGTTTTTAAATTAAAAAATAGATACAAAAGTTTAAATATTTTGTTGCTTTGCATACTTGCGCAGTTCCCTTATAAATTTTGTTTCAGTTGATGTACAACTTTGAAGTTGCCTTCAAAAAGTGTCTGGGAATCAGTTGGAATCCAAGTTAGAGAGATGCAGCATATATAACAAAGTATTATTGGCAAGTCTGATTTTATATGGATAACATGCATTTTTTTAAACAGCTTTTGTATACTTAGGTGTCTCTGGAATCAAGTGCAGAAGCTATAGAGTAGGTGTAGAATTCAAAACCAGATATTTTTGGCAAGTATTTTTTTCAAAATTATTAGATAACAGAAACATCTACCTTGGAAACCAGTGCTGGAAATCCCTTTCTATATATTTTGGCTAGTAGTTTTTTAAATTGAATTGATAAGATATAAAAAATCTAGAACAATTTTTTGTTTCTGGTAGTCTGCATACTTTCCCTTTTTTATTTTCAGCTGATGTATTTGTGTGGAAGAAAAGATTTACAGAAATCCCTTGCCAATTGCTAAAAATCTGATGATGGAAATCCCTTGAGAGAAGTTTTGGCAAGACTTATAGAAATCTCTACCTCAGAAACCAATGCTGGAAATCCTTTGCTATATATTTTGGCAAGTAGTTTTCAAATTGAATTTATAAGATATAAAAAATCTAGAACAACTTTTTGTTTCTGTTAGTCTGCATACTGTCCCTTTTTTATTTTCAGTTGATGTATTTGTGTGGAAGAAAAGATTTACTGAAATCCCTTGCCAGTTGCTAAAAATCTGATGATGGAAATCATTTGAGAGAAGTTTTGGCAAGACTTACAGAAACCTCTACCTTGGAAACCAATGCTGGAAATCTTTTTTCTATATATTTTGGCAAGTAGTTTTCAAATTGAATTGATAAGATATAAAAAATCTAGAACAACTTTTTGTTTCTGTTAGTGTGCATACTGTCCCTTTTTTATTTTTAGCTGATGTATTTGTGTGGAAGAAAAGATTTACAGAAATCCCTTGCCAGATGCTAGAAATCTGATGATGGAAATCCCTTGAAAGAAATTTTGGCAAGACTTACAGAAACCTCTACCTTGGAAACCAATGCTGGAAATCTTTTTCTATATATTTTGGCAAGTAGTTTTCAAATTGAATTTATAAGATATAAAAAATCTAGAACAACTTTTTGTTTCTGTTAGTCTGCATACTGTCCCTTTTTTATTTTCAGTTGATGTATTTGTGTGGAAGAAAAGATTTACTGAAATCCCTTGCCAGTTGCTAAAAATCTGATGATGGAAATCATTTGAGAGAAGTTTTGGCAAGACTTACAGAAACCTCTACCTTGGAAACCAATGCTGGAAATCTTTTTTCTATATATTTTGGCAAGTAGTTTTCAAATTGAATTGATAAGATATAAAAAATCTAGAACAACTTTTTGTTTCTGTTAGTCTGCATACTGCCCCTTTTTTATTTTCAGTTGATGTATTTGTGTGGAAGAAAAGATTTACTGAAATCCCTTGCCAGTTGCTAAAAATCTGATGATGGAAATCCCTTGAGAGAAGTTTTGGCAAGACTTATAGAAATCTCTACCTCAGAAACCAATGCTGGAAATCCTTTGCTATATATTTTGGCAAGTAGTTTTCAAATTGAATTTATAAGATATAAAAAATCTAGAACAACTTTTTGTTTCTGTTAGTCTGCATACTGTCCCTTTTTTATTTTCAGTTGATGTATTTGTGTGGAAGAAAAGATTTACTGAAATCCCTTGCCAGTTGCTAAAAATCTGATGATGGAAATCCCTTGAGAGAAGTTTTGGCAAGACTTATAGAAATCTCTACCTCAGAAACCAATGCTGGAAATCCTTTGCTATATATTTTGGCAAGTAGTTTTCAAATTGAATTTATAAGATATAAAAAATCTAGAACAACTTTTTGTTTCTGTTAGTCTGCATACTGTCCCTTTTTTATTTTCAGTTGATGTATTTGTGTGGAAGAAAAGATTTACTGAAATCCCTTGCCAGTTGCTAAAAATCTGATGATGGAAATCATTTGAGAGAAGTTTTGGCAAGACTTACAGAAACCTCTACCTTGGAAACCAATGCTGGAAATCTTTTTTCTATATATTTTGGCAAGTAGTTTTCAAATTGAATTGATAAGATATAAAAAATCTAGAACAACTTTTTGTTTCTGTTAGTCTGCATACTGTCCCTTTTTTATTTTCAGTTGATGTATTTGTGTGGAAGAAAAGATTTACTGAAATCCCTTGCCAGTTGCTAAAAATCTGATGATGGAAATCCCTTGAGAGAAGTTTTGGCAAGACTTATAGAAATCTCTACCTCAGAAACCAATGCTGGAAATCCTTTGCTATATATTTTGGCAAGTAGTTTTCAAATTGAATTTATAAGATATAAAAAATCTAGAACAACTTTTTGTTTCTGTTAGTGTGCATACTGTCCCTTTTTTATTTTTAGCTGATGTATTTGTGTGGAAGAAAAGATTTACAGAAATCCCTTGCCAGATGCTAGAAATCTGATGATGGAAATCCCTTGAAAGAAATTTTGGCAAGACTTACAGAAACCTCTACCTTGGAAACCAATGCTGGAAATCTTTTTCTATATATTTTGGCAAGTAGTTTTCAAATTGAATTTATAAGATATAAAAAATCTAGAACAACTTTTTGTTTCTGTTAGTCTGCATACTGTCCCTTTTTTATTTTCAGTTGATGTATTTGTGTGGAAGAAAAGATTTACTGAAATCCCTTGCCAGTTGCTAAAAATCTGATGATGGAAATCATTTGAGAGAAGTTTTGGCAAGACTTACAGAAACCTCTACCTTGGAAACCAATGCTGGAAATCTTTTTTCTATATATTTTGGCAAGTAGTTTTCAAATTGAATTGATAAGATATAAAAAATCTAGAACAACTTTTTGTTTCTGTTAGTCTGCATACTGTCCCTTTTTTATTTTCAGTTGATGTATTTGTGTGGAAGAAAAGATTTACTGAAATCCCTTGCCAGTTGCTAAAAATCTGATGATGGAAATCATTTGAGAGAAGTTTTGGCAAGACTTACAGAAACCTCTACCTTGGAAACCAATGCTGGAAATCTTTTTTCTATATATTTTGGCAAGTAGTTTTCAAATTGAATTGATAAGATATAAAAAATCTAGAACAACTTTTTGTTTCTGTTAGTCTGCATACTGTCCCTTTTTTATTTTCAGTTGATGTATTTGTGTGGAAGAAAAGATTTACTGAAATCCCTTGCCAGTTGCTAAAAATCTGATGATGGAAATCCCTTGAGAGAAGTTTTGGCAAGACTTATAGAAATCTCTACCTCAGAAACCAATGCTGGAAATCCTTTGCTATATATTTTGGCAAGTAGTTTTCAAATTGAATTTATAAGATATAAAAAATCTAGAACAACTTTTTGTTTCTGTTAGTCTGCATACTGTCCCTTTTTTATTTTCAGTTGATGTATTTGTGTGGAAGAAAAGATTTACTGAAATCCCTTGCCAGTTGCTAAAAATCTGATGATGGAAATCCCTTGAGAGAAGTTTTGGCAAGACTTATAGAAATCTCTACCTCAGAAACCAATGCTGGAAATCCTTTGCTATATATTTTGGCAAGTAGTTTTCAAATTGAATTTATAAGATATAAAAAATCTAGAACAACTTTTTGTTTCTGTTAGTCTGCATACTGTCCCTTTTTTATTTTCAGTTGATGTATTTGTGTGGAAGAAAAGATTTACTGAAATCCCTTGCCAGTTGCTAAAAATCTGATGATGGAAATCATTTGAGAGAAGTTTTGGCAAGACTTACAGAAACCTCTACCTTGGAAACCAATGCTGGAAATCTTTTTTCTATATATTTTGGCAAGTAGTTTTCAAATTGAATTGATAAGATATAAAAAATCTAGAACAACTTTTTGTTTCTGTTAGTCTGCATACTGTCCCTTTTTTATTTTCAGTTGATGTATTTGTGTGGAAGAAAAGATTTACTGAAATCCCTTGCCAGTTGCTAAAAATCTGATGATGGAAATCCCTTGAGAGAAGTTTTGGCAAGACTTACAGAAATCTCTACCTCAGAAACCAATGCTGGAAATCCTTTGCTATATATTTTGGCAAGTAGTTTTCAAATTGAATTTATAAGATATAAAAAATCTAGAACAACTTTTTGTTTCTGTTAGTGTGCATACTGTCCCTTTTTTATTTTTAGCTGATGTATTTGTGTGGAAGAAAAGATTTACAGAAATCCCTTGCCAGATGCTAGAAATCTGATGATGGAAATCCCTTGAAAGAAATTTTGCCAAGACTTACAGAAACCTCTACCTTGGAAACCAATGCTGGAAATCTTTTTCTATATATTTTGGCAAGTAGTTTTCAAATTGAATTTATAAGATATAAAAAATCTAGAACAACTTTTTGTTTCTGTTAGTCTGCATACTGTCCCTTTTTTATTTTCAGCTGATGTATTTGTGTGGAAGAAAAGATTTACAGAAATCCCTTGCCAATTGCTAAAAATCTGATGATGGAAATCCCTTGAGAAAAGTTTTGGCAAGACTTACAGAAACCTCTACCTTGGAAACCAATGCTTGAAATCCCTTTCTATATATTTTGGCAAGTAGTTTTGAATTTGAATTTATAAGATATAAAAAATCTAGAATAACTTTTTGTTTCTGTTAGTCTGCATACTGTCCCTTTTTTATTTTCAGCTGATGTATTTGTGTGGAAGAAAAGATTTACTGAAATCCCTTGCCAGTTGCTAAAAATCTGATGATGGAAATCCCTTGAGAGAAGTTTTGGCAAGACTTATAGAAATCTCTACCTCAGAAACCAATGCTGGAAATCCTTTGCTATATATTTTGGCAAGTAGTTTTCAAATTGAATTGATAAGATATAAAAAATCTAGAACAACTTTTTGTTTCTGTTAGTCTGCATACTGTCCCTTTTTTATTTTCAGTTGATGTATTTGTGTGGAAGAAAAGATTTACTGAAATCCCTTGCCAGTTGCTAAAAATCTGATGATGGAAATCCCTTGAGAGAAGTTTTGGCAAGACTTATAGAAATCTCTACCTCAGAAACCAATGCTGGAAATCCTTTGCTATATATTTTGGCAAGTAGTTTTCAAATTGAATTTATAAGATATAAAAAATCTAGAACAACTTTTTGTTTCTGTTAGTGTGCATACTGTCCCTTTTTTATTTTTAGCTGATGTATTTGTGTGGAAGAAAAGATTTACAGAAATCCCTTGCCAGATGCTAGAAATCTGATGATGGAAATCCCTTGAAAGAAATTTTGGCAAGACTTACAGAAACCTCTACCTTGGAAACCAATGCTGGAAATCTTTTTCTATATATTTTGGCAAGTAGTTTTCAAATTGAATTTATAAGATATAAAAAATCTAGAACAACTTTCTGTTTCTGTTAGTCTGCATACTGTCCCTTTTTTATTTTCAGCTGATGTATTTGTGTGGAAGAAAAGATTTACAGAAATCCCTTGCCAATTGCTAAAAATCTGATGATGGAAATCCCTTGAGAAAAGTTTTGGCAAGACTTACAGAAACCTCTACCTTGGAAACCAATGCTTGAAATCCCTTTCTATATATTTTGGCAAGTAGTTTTGAATTTGAATTTATAAGATATAAAAAATCTAGAATAACTTTTTGTTTCTGTTAGTCTGCATACTGTCCCTTTTTTATTTTCAGCTGATGTATTTGTGTGGAAGAAAAGATTTACAGAAATCCCTTGCCAGATGCTAGAAATCTGATGATGGAAATCCCTTGAAAGAAATTTTGGCAAGACTTACAGAAACCTCTACCTTGGAAACCAATGCTGGAAATCTTTTTTCTATATATTTTGGCAAGTAGTTTTCAAATTGAATTGATAAGATATAAAAAATCTAGAACAACTTTTTGTTTCTGTTAGTCTGCATACTGTCCCTTTTTTATTTTCAGTTGATGTATTTGTGTGGAAGAAAAGATTTACTGAAATCCCTTGCCAGTTGCTAAAAATCTGATGATGGAAATCCCTTGAGAGAAGTTTTGGCAAGACTTATAGAAATCTCTACCTCAGAAACCAATGCTGGAAATCCTTTGCTATATATTTTGGCAAGTAGTTTTCAAATTGAATTGATAAGATATAAAAAATCTAGAACAACTTTTTGTTTCTGTTAGTCTGCATACTGTCCCTTTTTTATTTTCAGCTGATGTATTTGTGTGGAAGAAAAGATTTACAGAAATCCCTTGCCAGATGCTAGAAATCTGATGATGGAAATCCCTTGAAAGAAATTTTGGCAAGACTTACAGAAACCTCTACCTTGGAAACCAATGCTGGAAATCTTTTTTCTATATATTTTGGCAAGTAGTTTTCAAATTGAATTGATAAGATATAAAAAATCTAGAACAACTTTTTGTTTCTGTTAGTCTGCATACTGTCCCTTTTTTATTTTCAGTTGATGTATTTGTGTGGAAGAAAAGATTTACTGAAATCCCTTGCCAGTTGCTAAAAATCTGATGATGGAAATCCCTTGAGAGAAGTTTTGGCAAGACTTATAGAAATCTCTACCTCAGAAACCAATGCTGGAAATCCTTTGCTATATATTTTGGCAAGTAGTTTTCAAATTGAATTGATAAGATATAAAAAATCTAGAACAACTTTTTGTTTCTGTTAGTCTGCATACTGTCCCTTTTTTATTTTTAGCTGATGTATTTGTGTGGAAGAAAAGATTTACAGAAATCCCTTGCCAGATGCTAGAAATCTGATGATGGAAATCCCTTGAAAGAAATTTTGGCAAGACTTACAGAAACCTCTACCTTGGAAACCAATGCTGGAAATCTTTTTCTATATATTTTGGCAAGTAGTTTTCAAATTGAATTTATAAGATATAAAAAATCTAGAACAACTTTTTGTTTCTGTTAGTCTGCATACTGTCCCTTTTTTATTTTTAGCTGATGTATTTGTGTGGAAGAAAAGATTTACTGAAATCCCTTGCCAGTTGCTAAAAATCTGATGATGGAAATCCCTTGAGAGAAGTTTTGGCAAGACTTATAGAAATCTCTACCTCAGAAACCAATGCTGGAAAATCCTTTGCAATATATATTGGCAAGTAGTTTTTCAAATTAAATTTATAAGATATTAATAACTAGAACAACTTTTTGTTTCTGTTAGTCTGCATACTGTCCCTTTTTTATTTTTAGCTGATGTATTTGTGTGGAAGAAAAGATTTACAGTGTTCAGGCCTCCGCGCGGTGGTGATGCTTGTAGATATATCTAGTGTAGATCTACGTCTGGCTGGAGGTACTATCGAACTCAAAACTACTTCAGTAACACCGGCGAAAAGCCGAAACAATCAAAATAGGTAGTCGACGCTGATGCTGTTTACAAATACATTTAATAACTAAGAAGGGAATCGTCCGATGTCAGCTATGTCCGTACATTCGTATCTCTATTCTACTGCTCTACACAAAGCATCCTCTTTCTAGCGTCACTAAGAGCGTTCTTGTTTTTTAAAGATCTGTCACGTCATTTGTCGCTAAGTAAAACTTTACCCTTATTCCCGAAACAAATAACTAATTCCTAATCATGTCATAACAACTCCTCCCCCTCCCGCTAAAAAAAATTGCCAGTCAATTTTTTATCCACTGTCTTAGTCTTACATTGTGCAAGGGCCAAAATGTAGGGAAACATAAAAGACAACACAACTTGAGTCTTGATTTCGGTTTCAACTTCCTCATCATTGTCCCAAACTCAAGTTGATCTGAACACCTATTTCCCTCAAATGTCACAAAGTGATACTGTCCAATGTGATGTGCCATAGGTGACCGCCGACATAGTCCGTTGCGCTGACACTATAGGTGTCTATCTATACTTTATCACATCACGTTCCAGAGGTTCCACCACTTTCCCTCACACGTCAGGACAGACATTTTACCTAATATGACAAATTGACATTTATCAATAATCGTTCTCCCACTATACACCTAACGTTTGTTCGGGCATTTACAAGTGTATTTTATTTCCTCTCTCCACTTACTTGTCCCAGCGCGACCTAACTCTTTACTGATGTATGATCATGATCAACAACAAGGAATAACTTATAAAACTTACTTTCCCTTGATATCAATACCTCGTCGCCTTATAAATGCCCTATCTATTCATACCTCAATACATACAATTCATACATATTAATATTCATACATAATAAATAACTAACATGAGTCAATCTAATACTAACTAATACTACAACAACATAATAACTGCCTAGCTATGACTACTAGGTAAGTCAATTAATTAAGAATAAACACTTCAAATATCAAACCAATCAACTTATTTACACACTACGGTTGTATAGTGTTATGTTTCACAGGCTATCTACACGACCCATACATTTGTTCTCTCCAACTGGAGTTAACATCTCTTCTTACACCACTATAGCCCGCTTGCGGCCTTCTACCTTGGTATGCCTTGCGATTACCGCTACCACAGTCATCGGATATAGACCTGTGCCTCCTATCCGAACTCGCAATCTTCTGTTCAGACTGTTCTGCCCTACTCCAACAGTCTTTAGCGATGTGCCCCTGTTTATGGCAGTTAAAACAAATTCTGTCCTTTCTAGGTTTGTTTCGCCTCCTGTTGCCATATCTGCTTTTCCAACTTCTAACCTGTTTATCAGAAGCGGCTCTGACACCTGCTACATTTCCAAGTAAAACATCTCTAGATAACCTCGGCATGGCTACCCCTTCACAATACCCTGTATACAATGGCGATCGAAGGAACACTTTGCATGCTTCGAACCTCTTAACTGCGCCGTCTGCCAATCTGACTGATTTGGTATAGCCTAAATAATCATTGGACTTAACTAATCCCCCTCTAACCGCGAGTGTACTGCTAGCTGTGTCCCGGATCACCTTTATCTGTTTATTATTTATCATGCCTGGATATAATTTAAACCTATCTTCCCCACAATCAACGTAGTTAATTTCCTCATCTGGTTCACTATCCCTACTATCACGATCCCTGTCTTGGATTCTCCTTACAAAATTAACCCTATCTGGTGACCGATTATCCCTCTCTTGTCTACGGTTTCCTTGATTACCTCTCCTATCACTAGTGCCACTATTATCCTGTGTATTCATATTGCCAGCTCTATTCCCCCTATGTTTCTTACACTGGTATGCCATGTGTCCCTTTTCCTGACAGTTAAAACATGTAACCTCCCTAAGGTTTCTATCACCCGCTCTAGGTCTATCTATTCTCCTATCATAACTTTCTTGACCAATGTTCCCACGTTCCCTGGACCTATCATTTCCCTTTACATAATTTACCAGGTCAATAACTTTTTTGTGGTCTCTAACTGAAAGTGGGTTGTTTGGATAAGCATTCTTAAAGATCCTAATAATTTCTACCAAGTCTTCAATTATCTTAGGGTTTCTTTCTTTTATAAAAGACTGTAGCTGAGGGTCGCACTTATTGATGAAATTGTCAATCAGAATAAAGTTCCTCAACCCCTCGTAGGTGTTCTCCACATTCTCGAATCCGAGCCATTTAGTGAAGAAGTCCTTCTCTGCGTTGATAGTTGTTTGCGGATCAACTTGGCTGGATGGAGTGTTTTCGTAATACTTCTTTCGGAATGTTGCCGCGTTGTGCCCGTATGCGTTTAGCAGTTCCTTCTTTAGCACCTGATAGCTGCTTTGCATCGAGTGGTCGTGGTTCTGGCAAATCGTGAGGGCTTTCCCATGTACGAAATCCAACAAGATTTCGGACCACTCCCTCTCTTGGACATTAAACTTTGCTAGTTTAATTTCAAAGCGTTTCAGATAGTCGCCGATGTCGTCCTTGTCTTCCGCAAAAGGTTGTATTTTCTTTTTCATCCATGCGGCGCTACAATGGCTTTCTATATTGGCACTATTGTTGCTGTTCCCTTCAATGGGCACACTTACACCAGCCTCTATCCTCATCTGCTCAACTTGAATTCTCACTTTTCTGTCCGCCTCTTCTTTCTTCTCCCTCTCGATGCGTTCCGCGTCTCTGACTTTTTCCCGTTCTACACGGTCTGCCTCTTCTTTTTCTTTTTCTCTGGCTCTTTCAGTTTCTCTGACTCGTTCCCGCTCTCTGCGATCTGCTTCTTCTTTTTCCTTTTCTCTGCCTCTAGCTTTCTCTCTCTCCAAGCGTTCTGCTTCTTCTTTTTCCTTTTCTCTGCCTCTAGCTTTCTCTCTCTCCAAGCGTTCTGCTTCCCTACTTCTCTCCTTCTCCAAGCGCTCTGCTTCCGCCGCCACCATCTGCTGCACATAGGCCGTTAGTTCTTTGCCTCGCAGTTCCAATTCTGTCTTGGCTTCATGAATTAGCTTTTTTCTAAATTCTTCTAGGTCGTAACCTGAAGTAGTTGCCATATTCCTTATTTGTTACTTTATCCTACTTTATGGTACCTCTTATACCGACAAACAAAACCCTTGGCGTCTAACTACCAACTTAGACTACTAACCACTTCTACCCTTTCTCAAGATACACTTAGTATCCTTGGTACAAGTGTGTAGGCCACACTTTGACCCGACTGAATACGATGTGCGACACACGCACCCTCAACCGACACCGTGTTACTCAACACGAGTGGCCGGTAAATAGACCAACCTGTCTATTTACAAATACTAAAATTACCAATGGGCAATCAGGTTTCACCTCGATTGCTCCCCAGATCTAGTCTAGATTACGCTAGATCTTAGTTACTTCTTACCTGCTTTCACAGCCAGGAGTGTATATAACTTACAACTCATACAACTAAAATATGAAAATATAACTTAAATACGATAAACAACAAACTATAGATCTAGTTCCAATGAATGAGACTTTCGTCTGACAGTAAGACTTAGGACGGGAGTATTGCAAACAATTAATACGTGACGCTACTAAAAATGCTTAACTAAATGATTCACACTCACATACAGGACGCATTAACAGCTAAACATATATATGGACCTCTTGCTAGATTACACCTAATTTTAAGGATATCCCCAATCCACCACGATTTAACCTGGTAGTGATAATCTAGCGAGTGGTCACTTCCCTACAGACTCTAATTATTCTAAGGAGAAAGTAGTTAAATAACACTTGACTTATCTGTCTAAGAAGCGGCGATAACTCCACAGTCAGTCTCGGGTCCACTCTTCCTACGCTAATGTCTGTCCCGGCGGCAAGGCTCACGGCGATGTCTTCCCTAGCGGTGAGACAAGAACAACGAACGTTTCGGCTCTCCAAGGTCCTTCAGTACTGGTCTACAATGGCTCCGGTTCTTCGGTGGTACGGCGTCTGGTTCTGGTGTTCACGGTGATCTGTCGTCTGGCTCCGGTTCGTCAGTGGCGTATAGTCTGGTTCCGGCTACTGGTTCCGGCTACTGGTTCCGATGCAGGTACGATGGTTCCAGGTGGTCGTCTGTCCAAAGTGAATCTGGAACGGTCCAACTATTGATACAGCGACAAAGTCAAAGTCCAGTGCTAAACTACCGGCTATCTGGCTATCTAACGTGTAGCACAGAATTCAGCCGAGCTGTAGATCAAATTAGCACTACTGTACTTAAGTGCCGTAGGCAGTAAGATGTCTCCTACGTCAAAAGTTCTTTGGCGTGACCCTAACGGTCGATCTTGGCCTTGCAGAAGGTGACCTTCACGTTCGTTCTCACTATGCCGGGCAGGCGATATCTCTTCAGTACGGAATCGACAGGACGGCTTTCTTCCCTCCACAAACTGTAGCCTTCTCGATACAAGCTTCAATACGATGCCACAAGTATGGGCATTTACAAATCACAACTGTAGATCTAGATCTATATTTCGTTACCTCCTAGTTCTACGAGTCCAGGATCTCACTGGCTTTCCTTCGCCGACGTGGCTGTATAATCAGGGTCTAGCTGCAGACTAGGCCGATGACGTTAACTTCTGCCTCCTCCTAACAGAGGGCTTCTATTCTTCTTGATGTTGCTGCCAGTAAGCTCCGAGTCGGGGGTCGCCACGTTGTTCAGGCCTCCGCGCGGTGGTGATGCTTGTAGATATATCTAGTGTAGATCTACGTCTGGCTGGAGGTACTATCGAACTCAAAACTACTTCAGTAACACCGGCGAAAAGCCGAAACAATCAAAATAGGTAGTCGACGCTGATGCTGTTTACAAATACATTTAATAACTAAGAAGGGAATCGTCCGATGTCAGCTATGTCCGTACATTCGTATCTCTATTCTACTGCTCTACACAAAGCATCCTCTTTCTAGCGTCACTAAGAGCGTTCTTGTTTTTTAAAGATCTGTCACGTCATTTGTCGCTAAGTAAAACTTTACCCTTATTCCCGAAACAAATAACTAATTCCTAATCATGTCATAACAACAGAAATCCCTTGCCAGATGCTAGAAATCTGATGATGGAAATCCCTTGAAAGAAATTTTGGCAAGACTTACAGAAACCTCTACCTTGGAAACCAATGCTGGAAATCTTTTTCTATATATTTTGGCAAGTAGTTTTCAAATTGAATTTATAAGATATAAAAAATCTAGAACAACTTTTTGTTTCTGTTAGTCTGCATACTGTCCCTTTTTTATTTTCAGTTGATGTATTTGTGTGGAAGAAAAGATTTACTGAAATCCCTTTCCAGTTGCTAGAAATCTGATGATGGAAATCCCTTGAGAAGTTTTGGCAAGACTTACAGAAACCTCTACCTCAGAAACCAATGCTGGAAATCCTTTGCAATATATATTGGCAAGTAGTTTTTCAAATTAAATTTATAAGAAATTAATAACTAGAACAACTTTTTGTTTCTGTTAGTCTGCATACTGTCCCTTTTTTATTTTCAGCTGATGTATTTGTGTGGAAGAAAGATTTACAGAAACACCTAGCTTTATGCTGGAATTCCCTTGCAATGTTTCTTGGCAAGTAGTTTTTTAAATTAAATTTCTTAGCTACTTTAAAGAACCTAAGTAATTGTTACTGTTACTTTGCATACTGACTGATTTTTAGCTAATCTTGTAATTTTTTATTTTTGTAAACAATCTTGATAGATTGGAATTTAAATTATGATGTTGGTTGGCAAAATGTCTTTAAGCTAATATTTCGCACCAAGTAAACAATGGCTGGGTGGTGAACTTGACAGACCTTTGCACTAATAAAGCAAATGTCATTGGTTTGATCCCTACAGTAGCATCTTTGTTAATGACTAATAAAAAATGAATATTAAGTAGGAATTAATTCAAAATATCACCTGTTTCAAAACTAAAATGAATTATTCTAAAACATTTCGGAGGTGAGGTGGATGAGAGTTAATGCACTTCACGTTGGAACCTGGGTGAAGACTGGGATTCTGTTTTTTAGGTTCTCTAGGATACCTCTGAGTCCTCTAGTTTTAATGGGTATCTGACATTAGTTAGTCATTGTGCTGACCACGGCACCCTCATTTACCATGGCCCATAAAAAAGTTGACCTTACATCATTTGCTCCATAGATCACAAGGTCTGATCGGGGAAATTTTTTCTTTTTTAAAACATTTCAATTTTTTACTGTACATTTTTGAACATTTTCTTTTTCTAAATTTCTTTAGTTGAAACTAAGAAGAGCTGCTGACTGAAAAAATTGAAGGGATTTGGTTAAAGAGACTGTCACAGCACCCCTAAGACAAAAGTCAAGGAACAGAAGATGATACTTGTGTTTGAGGGAGGAACCAGTACCTGTGGAAGCAAAATTGGAAATTGAGTGAACAAGTCTCAAGAAAGAAAGCCTGCTACACATTTGGTAAGTAAAACAATTTTTTTTTGTATCGGACAGTGTTTCCTAAAGTGGGATATACATTGCCCCAGGGTATGTTAAGAGTTTGAAGGGGGTATGAGTTACACATGATTAACTAAGCTAATTTTTAAAAGTACCTATTTATGTTCAGTTTATAAATTTGAATGAAATATAATTTTAAAATCCTTTTTAAATGAATTTAACTTTTTAACAAAATTAATTTAGGTACTATTTTAGATAGATTCTTAGATAAATTTCTACAAAGATCAGGAAATAGGGATGTTAAAACCTTCCATAGACACACCCACTTTTTCAACGTAAAAACTAGGTTTCCTTTTTTTAAAGAATACATTCAATGTGTCTCTGAAGCTTGCAAAAATAAACTAATTGAATACATAATTGTAATAGTTATAATTTAGTGTATGCAGGCCTACAAAAAACATGCATTTTTGGGGGGCGAGGGGTACTTAAGAAAATTCTAGAAGGGGTACATATATCTCAAAGGATTGGGAAACACTGGTCTAGGATATTGGTTAAGCCAACAGCAGCCCTACAACAGAGAAAAGATGCTGTTGATGATACTTTGGTGCTTGATGGAGGAGCCAGTACCTGTGGAAAATAAAATGGTTGAACAAGTCTCAAGAAAGCAAGCTTGCTATGTATTCAGTAAGTTACTTTTTTTTAAGTATAGGATATTATAAATGGCATGATTCATTCCCATCTTATAATTATTAAAATTGTAGACTTTATATGTGTCTAGTGTGTATCCTGGGACTTGTTATACTTGAGAACTGGTATTACTCTCACAAGCAAAAGTCATACATTCAACTTTTTGTCACATAAAAATGTTTATTTGTAATAACTATATTCCCATCAGAGAATAAAATGTAGATCTAGAGATTCAATATTGTTAAAAACCCGATTCGCGACGGTGTGTGATCAGCTGACATGTGTGACACAGGCCAGTAATACAGTTTAGCGTGCTATATTGAAAGGCAAGGGACAGCATGGCATGAACTTTGCATGTGAATAGCGCCCGTGTTATGGTCATCTGATTATAAGCCTGCGCAGACCAGACACAGTGTGTAGAAAAGCGGCAGTTCAAGACCGGACAGCGTTGAGACCGGGACTGTTAGTTAGCTATGAAGTCGGTCCTGGTGCAGTCCTCCAGTGAAACGTACGAGTCCAGGAAGAGACAGTAGAGTTATGAGCTTAGTACAGTGATATAAGGTCTAACGTTGTAGCAGTTGATTGTGTTGTGAGAACTAATGTCAGAAGTGTTACATTCTCTCCTAATCAGGCCTTCTGTAAACACTGCTAAACACAACAGAACACATCAAGAACTTGACAAGACTCCAAATAATGTAGTACTTTAATAATGGTCAAATCAAACAGCCAATACGACACAATTGGCAACACAATCAACTGCTATAACGTTAGACTGTATATCACTGTACTAAGCTCATAACTTTACTGTCTCTTCCTGGACTCGTACGTTTCACTGTGTGGTCTGATACATTTTTTTTTTGCTGTCTGCCCATGCTTTCTAGATTTACTGCTGCAGGGGTAAACGACTGTATAGAAAATATGAAACATGCAGAAGAGAAAAGAAGAGCTCATTTTTCTACCTCGATAGAAAACATCGGACAGATAAGTTAACATAAGACTATTTTGTGTTAATTGTTTATTATTTTTGTTTATGTAGCTGATGAAGGCTCGTGGCCCAAACATCCTTTGTTTTACTTGTTTTACAGGGTTACATATATGCATGTTTTTTGTATTTTCTAATGTTGTTTAGTTTGCTATTGTGTAATATTTTAACTTCTTGTACAAGAAGTTGCAAAGGGAAAAGATCGTCTCTCAAGACGTAAAATGCCACAGAATATTTTAACATACAAAATTGGGTCTTGTAATAATTAGTTTGAGGTCTTGGAATAGTAATTTGTTAGCATTAATAACAAAGAATACAATGAGCTGTATAATTAAAACTAAAACTAAAAAACTTAAACATAATCATACATTTGAATGATTTTGCCTTCTTTATACTTTAATTCAAGTCTCAATCTATAGAATTTTTACTATGCATATAATTGATATACCCTGTTGTACACATGTGGACTGCGCTTTATACTTCTGTAATATATTGTCTTTAGTTTGATAAAATGCAATAGCTAATAGATTTCTAAGATTAATGCTAAGACTGTTTTATTGATCCTTATGGAAATTTGTTGTGATTACAAGGATTCTTTTGTTATAAAAGCAACACAACAGAAACATTCACTTAAATAGAACAGACACATTGAGTTCATTGAGTGACTACACTTATTTTATAACCATGCTTTAGAGCTCACTTTACTGTATCTGTATTACCAATGATGTTCCCTCTTTGTTACGAGCAGATGAGACTTTTTAATCCTACACCAAAACAGACCCATCAATAGTAGATTATGAACACTTTAATATTGGCTTAACGAATGTCTATAATCTTGTTTACAATAGCAAATTTAGTTACATGACTTATCCAAACTGATACCACTGCACCTTATATAACCTTAGTTTTGTTCTTCAAAAGTATGTTTTGTATTTTGCTGGTTCTCTATTCATGGCTAATCTCTCCTTTTTTCTTTTTCCTTCGCTTGTCTTTCCTTTTTCCTCTCCATTGCTAATCTCTCTGCATCAACCTTATGTGAACATATTTCCTTAGTTCCATCCATCCAGATCCAACAACATCCCCTTATCCCTCAACACTGCTACCTCAGCCTCGTCCACCATTGTCTATTACCAATAGTATTGTTCCTAGACCTAGACTGTTGTCTAGAATTACTGTTGACAGGAAATCAATTACCAGGGTTTTACTTTTATGTTGAACAACACATGTTGCATGCAGATGTGACTTTTAATTATACACCAAAACAAAACAATTAATAGACTATGAGCACTTTAATGTTCATAATAATCTTGTTTACAATTACTCAATTTTTTTTCTTTCTTATTCTTTCTACATGCGTTTACGTCAATCCACATTCATACTATACTGTGCACATAACTCTTTTTGGATTTAAGCACACAAAATTCATTTAGTAATATTGAGTTTAGAAATGCTAAACTGGACTAAATATTTTGCATTTTATTTACTGTTCTACATCATGTGCTTTGTTGAAGACTTGGGCACATGTGATTACATAAATATTCACTCGGCTGCGCACAAAACTCTTTATGCATAAAGCACACATTCATTTGGTAATTATACATTTTGAAATGCTAAGCTGGACTATATTTTTGAATTTTTTTTTTTCGTTGTGCTTCAAGGGCTTTGTTGACCTCTGGGGCATGTGTGATTAAACATTCACACATAACTCTCTTTGCAATAAATCACACATACATTTGGCAATGAGTTTTGAAATGCTAAACTGGACTATATTTTTTGCATTTTTAATTACCTTTGTATATCATGTGCTTTGTTGATCACTGGGGCATGTGTCATTAATCATTCACACTGGGCTGTGCAAATAACTCCTTTTGCATTAAATCACCCCTCATTTATTAGGTAATAATGCGTTTTGAAATGCTTAACTTTACAATATTTTTTTGCAACTTTATTTACCGTTGTATATCATGCGCTTTGTTGATTATTGGGGCATGTGTGATTAAATATTTACACTGTGCTATGCACATAACTCTTTTTGCATTAAAGCACACAACATTCATGTGGTAATTGAGTTTTGAAATGCTAAAATGGAATATTTTTGCATATTGTTGATATATATCATGTGCTTTGTTGATCACTGGAGCATGTGTCATTAATCATTCACACTGGGCTGTGCAAATAACTCCTTTTGCATTAAATCACCCATCATTTATTAGGTAATAATGCGTTTTGAAATGCTTAACTTTACAATATTTTTTTGAAACTTTATTTACCGTTGTATATCATGCGCTTTGTTGATTATTGGGGCATGTGTGATTAAATATTTACAATGTGCTATGCACATAACTCTTTTTGCATTAAAGCACACAACATTCATGTGGTAATTGAGTTTTGAAATGCTAAAATGGAATATTTTTGCATATTGTTGATATATATCATGTGCTTTGTTGATCACTGGAGCATGTGTCATTAATCATTCACACTGGGCTGTGCAAATAACTCCTTTTGCATTAAATCACCCATCATTTATTAGGTAATAATGCGTTTTGAAATGCTTAACTTTACAATATTTTTTTGCAACTTTATTTACCGTTGTATATCATGCGCTTTGTTGATTATTGGGGCATGTGTGATTAAATATTTACAATGTGCTATGCACATAACTCTTTTTGGAGTTAAGCACACAAAATTTATTTAGTAATGAGTTTAGAAATGCTAAACTGGACTAAATATTTTGCATTTTATTTACTGTTCTACATCATGTGCTTTGTTGACCACTTGGGCACATGTGATTACATAAATATTCACTCGGCTGCACACAAAACTCTTTATGCATAAAGCACACAACATTCATTTGGTAATTATACATTTTGAAATGCTAAGCTGGACTATATTTTTGAATTTTTTTTTTTCGTTGTGCTTCATGGGCTTTGTTGACCTCTGGGGCATGTGTGATTAAACATTCACACATAACTCTCTTTGCATTAAATCACATATTCATTTGGTAATAATGAGTTTTGAAATGCTAAACTGGACTATATTTTTTGCATTTTTAATTACCTTTGTATATCATGTGCTTTGTTGATCACTGGGGCATGTGTCATTAATCATTCACACTGGGCTGTGCAAATAACTCCTTTTGCATTAAATCACCCCTCATTTATTAGGTAATAATGCGTTTTGAAATGCTTAACTTTACAATATTTTTTTGCAACTTTATTTACCGTTGTATATCATGCGCTTTGTTGATTATTGGGGCATGTGTGATTAAATATTTACACTGTGCTATGCACATAACTCTTTTTGCATTAAAGCACACAACATTCATGTGGTAATTGAGTTTTGAAATGCTAAAATGGAATATTTTTGCATATTGTTGATATATATCATGTGCTTTGTTGATCACTGGAGCATGTGTCATTAATCATTCACACTGGGCTGTGCAAATAACTCCTTTTGCATTAAATCACCCATCATTTATTAGGTAATAATGCGTTTTGAAATGCTTAACTTTACAATATTTTTTTGAAACTTTATTTACCGTTGTATATCATGCGCTTTGTTGATTATTGGGGCATGTGTGATTAAATATTTACAATGTGCTATGCACATAACTCTTTTTGGATTTAAGCACACAAAATTTATTTAGTAATGAGTTTAGAAATGCTAAACTGGACTAAATATTTTGCATTTTATTTACTGTTCTACATCATGTGCTTTGTTGACCACTTGGGCACATGTGATTACATAAATATTCACTCGGCTGCACACAAAACTCTTTATGCATAAAGCACACAACATTCATTTGGTAATTATACATTTTGAAATGCTAAGCTGGACTATATTTTTGAATTTTTTTTTTTCGTTGTGCTTCATGGGCTTTGTTGACCTCTGGGGCATGTGTGATTAAACATTCACACATAACTCTCTTTGCATTAAATCACATATTCATTTGGTAATAATGAGTTTTGAAATGCTAAACTGGACTATATTTTTTGCATTTTTAATTACCTTTGTATATCATGTGCTTTGTTGATCACTGGGGCATGTGTCATTAATCATTCACACTGGGCTGTGCAAATAACTCCTTTTGCATTAAATCACCCCTCATTTATTAGGTAATAATGCGTTTTGAAATGCTTAACTTTACAATATTTTTTTGCAACTTTATTTACCGTTGTATATCATGCGCTTTGTTAATTATTGGGGCATGTGTGATTAAATATTTACACTGTGCTATGCACATAACTCTTTTTGCATTAAAGCACACAACATTCATGTGG
Organism: Biomphalaria pfeifferi; assembly: GCA_030265305.1. Classification (NCBI taxonomy): domain Eukaryota; kingdom Metazoa; phylum Mollusca; class Gastropoda; family Planorbidae; genus Biomphalaria; species Biomphalaria pfeifferi. The sequence goes on from JASAOG010000132.1 coordinate 1,719,151, forward strand.
TAATTATGAGTTTTGAAATGCTAAAATGGAATATTTTTGCATATTGTTGATATATATCATGTGCTTTGTTGATCACTGGGGCATGTGTCATTAATCATTCACACTGGGCTGTGCAAATAACTCCTTTTGCATTAAATCACCCATCATTTATTAGGTAATAATGCGTTTTGAAATGCTTAACTTTACAATATTTTTTTGCAACTTTATTTACTGTTGTATATCATGTGCTTTGTTGACTATTGGGGCATGTGTGATTAAATATTTACACTGTGCTATGCACATAACTCTTTTTGCATTAAAGCACACAACATTCATGTGGTAATTATGAGTTTTGAAATGCTAAAATGGAATATCTTTGCATATTGTTGATATATATCATGTGCTTTGTTGATCACTGGAGCATGTGTCATTAATCATTCACACTGGGCTGTGCAAATAACTCCTTTTGCATTAAATCACCCATCATTTATTAGGTAATAATGCGTTTTGAAATGCTTAACTTTACAATATTTTTTTGCAACTTTATTTACCGTTGTATATCATGCACTTTGTTGACTATTGGGGCATGTGTGATTAAATATTTACAATGTGCTATGCACATAACTCTTTTTGGAGTTAAGCACACAAAATTTATTTAGTAATGAGTTTAGAAATGCTAAACTGGACTAAATATTTTGCATTTTATTTACTGTTCTACATCATGTGCTTTGTTGACCACTTGGGCACATGTGATTACATAAATATTCACTCGGCTGCACACAAAACTCTTTATGCATAAAGCACACAACATTCATTTGGTAATTATACATTTTGAAATGCTAAGCTGGACTATATTTTTGAATTTTTTTTTTTCGTTGTGCTTCATGGGCTTTGTTGACCTCTGGGGCATGTGTGATTAAACATTCACACATAACTCTCTTTGCATTAAATCACATATTCATTTGGTAATAATGAGTTTTGAAATGCTAAACTGGACTATATTTTTTGCATTGTCATTTACCTTTGTATATCATGTGCTTTGTTGATCACTGGGGCATGTGTGATTAAATATTTACAATGTGCTATGCACATAACTCTTTTTGGATTTAAGCACACAAAATTTATTTAGTAATGAGTTTAGAAATGCTAAACTGGACTAAATATTTTGCATTTTATTTACTGTTCTACATCATGTGCTTTGTTGACCACTTGGGCACATGTGATTACATAAATATTCACTCGGCTGCACACAAAACTCTTTATGCATAAAGCACACAACATTCATTTGGTAATTATACATTTTGAAATGCTAAGCTGGACTATATTTTTGAATTTTTTTTTTTCGTTGTGCTTCATGGGCTTTGTTGACCTCTGGGGCATGTGTGATTAAACATTCACACATAACTCTCTTTGCATTAAATCACATATTCATTTGGTAATAATGAGTTTTGAAATGCTAAACTGGACTATATTTTTTGCATTTTTAATTACCTTTGTATATCATGTGCTTTGTTGATCACTGGGGCATGTGTCATTAATCATTCACACTGGGCTGTGCAAATAACTCCTTTTGCATTAAATCACCCATCATTTATTAGGTAATAATGCGTTTTGAAATGCTTAACTTTACAATATTTTTTTGCAACTTTATTTACCGTTGTATATCATGCGCTTTGTTAATTATTGGGGCATGTGTGATTAAATATTTACACTGTGCTATGCACATAACTCTTTTTGCATTAAAGCACACAACATTCATGTGGTAATTATGAGTTTTGAAATGCTAAAATGGAATATTTTTGCATATTGTTGATATATATCATGTGCTTTGTTGATCACTGGGGCATGTGTCATTAATCATTCACACTGGGCTGTGCAAATAACTCCTTTTGCATTAAATCACCCATCATTTATTAGGTAATAATGCGTTTTGAAATGCTTAACTTTACAATATTTTTTTGCAACTTTATTTACCGTTGTATATCATGCGCTTTGTTGATTATTGGGGCATGTGTGATTAAATATTTACACTGTGCTATGCACATAACTCTTTTTGCATTAAAGCACACAACATTCATGTGGTAATTGAGTTTTGAAATGCTAAAATGGAATATTTTTGCATATTGTTGATATATATCATGTGCTTTGTTGATCACTGGAGCATGTGTCATTAATCATTCACACTGGGCTGTGCAAATAACTCCTTTTGCATTAAATCACCCATCATTTATTAGGTAATAATGCGTTTTGAAATGCTTAACTTTACAATATTTTTTTGCAACTTTATTTACCGTTGTATATCATGCGCTTTGTTGATTATTGGGGCATGTGTGATTAAATATTTACAATGTGCTATGCACATAACTCTTTTTGGATTTAAGCACACAAAATTTATTTAGTAATGAGTTTAGAAATGCTAAACTGGACTAAATATTTTGCATTTTATTTACTGTTCTACATCATGTGCTTTGTTGACCACTTGGGCACATGTGATTACATAAATATTCACTCGGCTGCACACAAAACTCTTTATGCATAAAGCACACAACATTCATTTGGTAATTATACATTTTGAAATGCTAAGCTGGACTATATTTTTGAATTTTTTTTTTTCGTTGTGCTTCAAGGGCTTTGTTGACCTCTGGGGCATGTGTGATTAAACATTCACACATAACTCTCTTTGCATTAAATCACATATTCATTTGGTAATAATGAGTTTTGAAATGCTAAACTGGACTATATTTTTTGCATTTTTAATTACCTTTGTATATCATGTGCTTTGTTGATCACTGGGGCATGTGTCATTAATCATTCACACTGGGCTGTGCAAATAACTCCTTTTGCATTAAATCACCCCTCATTTATTAGGTAATAATGCGTTTTGAAATGCTTAACTTTACAATATTTTTTTGCAACTTTATTTACCGTTGTATATCATGCGCTTTGTTAATTATTGGGGCATGTGTGATTAAATATTTACACTGTGCTATGCACATAACTCTTTTTGCATTAAAGCACACAACATTCATGTGGTAATTATGAGTTTTGAAATGCTAAAATGGAATATTTTTGCATATTGTTGATATATATCATGTGCTTTGTTGATCACTGGGGCATGTGTCATTAATCATTCACACTGGGCTGTGCAAATAACTCCTTTTGCATTAAATCACCCCTCATTTATTAGGTAATAATGCGTTTTGAAATGCTTAACTTTACAATATTTTTTTGCAACTTTATTTACCGTTGTATATCATGCGCTTTGTTGATTATTGGGGCATGTGTGATTAAATATTTACACTGTGCTATGCACATAACTCTTTTTGCATTAAAGCACACAACATTCATGTGGTAATTGAGTTTTGAAATGCTAAAATGGAATATTTTTGCATATTGTTGATATATATCATGTGCTTTGTTGATCACTGGAGCATGTGTCATTAATCATTCACACTGGGCTGTGCAAATAACTCCTTTTGCATTAAATCACCCATCATTTATTAGGTAATAATGCGTTTTGAAATGCTTAACTTTACAATATTTTTTTGCAACTTTATTTACCGTTGTATATCATGCGCTTTGTTGATTATTGGGGCATGTGTGATTAAATATTTACAATGTGCTATGCACATAACTCTTTTTGGAGTTAAGCACACAAAATTTATTTAGTAATGAGTTTAGAAATGCTAAACTGGACTAAATATTTTGCATTTTATTTACTGTTCTACATCATGTGCTTTGTTGACCACTTGGGCACATGTGATTACATAAATATTCACTCGGCTGCACACAAAACTCTTTATGCATAAAGCACACAACATTCATTTGGTAATTATACATTTTGAAATGCTAAGCTGGACTATATTTTTGAATTTTTTTTTTTCGTTGTGCTTCATGGGCTTTGTTGACCTCTGGGGCATGTGTGATTAAACATTCACACATAACTCTCTTTGCATTAAATCACATATTCATTTGGTAATAATGAGTTTTGAAATGCTAAACTGGACTATATTTTTTGCATTTTTAATTACCTTTGTATATCATGTGCTTTGTTGATCACTGGGGCATGTGTCATTAATCATTCACACTGGGCTGTGCAAATAACTCCTTTTGCATTAAATCACCCCTCATTTATTAGGTAATAATGCGTTTTGAAATGCTTAACTTTACAATATTTTTTTGCAACTTTATTTACCGTTGTATATCATGCGCTTTGTTGATTATTGGGGCATGTGTGATTAAATATTTACACTGTGCTATGCACATAACTCTTTTTGCATTAAAGCACACAACATTCATGTGGTAATTGAGTTTTGAAATGCTAAAATGGAATATTTTTGCATATTGTTGATATATATCATGTGCTTTGTTGATCACTGGAGCATGTGTCATTAATCATTCACACTGGGCTGTGCAAATAACTCCTTTTGCATTAAATCACCCATCATTTATTAGGTAATAATGCGTTTTGAAATGCTTAACTTTACAATATTTTTTTGCAACTTTATTTACCGTTGTATATCATGCGCTTTGTTGATTATTGGGGCATGTGTGATTAAATATTTACAATGTGCTATGCACATAACTCTTTTTGGAGTTAAGCACACAAAATTTATTTAGTAATGAGTTTAGAAATGCTAAACTGGACTAAATATTTTGCATTTTATTTACTGTTCTACATCATGTGCTTTGTTGACCACTTGGGCACATGTGATTACATAAATATTCACTCGGCTGCACACAAAACTCTTTATGCATAAAGCACACAACATTCATTTGGTAATTATACATTTTGAAATGCTAAGCTGGACTATATTTTTGAATTTTTTTTTTTCGTTGTGCTTCATGGGCTTTGTTGACCTCTGGGGCATGTGTGATTAAACATTCACACATAACTCTCTTTGCATTAAATCACATATTCATTTGGTAATAATGAGTTTTGAAATGCTAAACTGGACTATATTTTTTGCATTTTTAATTACCTTTGTATATCATGTGCTTTGTTGATCACTGGGGCATGTGTCATTAATCATTCACACTGGGCTGTGCAAATAACTCCTTTTGCATTAAATCACCCCTCATTTATTAGGTAATAATGCGTTTTGAAATGCTTAACTTTACAATATTTTTTTGCAACTTTATTTACCGTTGTATATCATGCGCTTTGTTGATTATTGGGGCATGTGTGATTAAATATTTACACTGTGCTATGCACATAACTCTTTTTGCATTAAAGCACACAACATTCATGTGGTAATTATGAGTTTTGAAATGCTAAAATGGAATATTTTTGCATATTGTTGATATATATCATGTGCTTTGTTGATCACTGGGGCATGTGTCATTAATCATTCACACTGGGCTGTGCAAATAACTCCTTTTGCATTAAATCACCCATCATTTATTAGGTAATAATGCGTTTTGAAATGCTTAACTTTACAATATTTTTTTGCAACTTTATTTACCGTTGTATATCATGCGCTTTGTTAATTATTGGGGCATGTGTGATTAAATATTTACACTGTGCTATGCACATAACTCTTTTTGCATTAAAGCACACAACATTCATGTGGTAATTATGAGTTTTGAAATGCTAAAATGGAATATTTTTGCATATTGTTGATATATATCATGTGCTTTGTTGATCACTGGGGCATGTGTCATTAATCATTCACACTGGGCTGTGCAAATAACTCCTTTTGCATTAAATCACCCCTCATTTATTAGGTAATAATGCGTTTTGAAATGCTTAACTTTACAATATTTTTTTGCAACTTTATTTACCGTTGTATATCATGCGCTTTGTTGATTATTGGGGCATGTGTGATTAAATATTTACACTGTGCTATGCACATAACTCTTTTTGCATTAAAGCACACAACATTCATGTGGTAATTGAGTTTTGAAATGCTAAAATGGAATATTTTTGCATATTGTTGATATATATCATGTGCTTTGTTGATCACTGGAGCATGTGTCATTAATCATTCACACTGGGCTGTGCAAATAACTCCTTTTGCATTAAATCACCCATCATTTATTAGGTAATAATGCGTTTTGAAATGCTTAACTTTACAATATTTTTTTGAAACTTTATTTACCGTTGTATATCATGTGCTTTGTTGATTATTGGGGCATGTGTGATTAAATATTTACAATGTGCTATGCACATAACTCTTTTTGGATTTAAGCACACAAAATTTATTTAGTAATGAGTTTAGAAATGCTAAACTGGACTAAATATTTTGCATTTTATATACTGTTCTACATCATGTGCTTTGTTGACCACTTGGGCACATGTGATTACATAAATATTCACTCGGCTGCACACAAAACTCTTTATGCATAAAGCACACAACATTCATTTGGTAATTATACATTTTGAAATGCTAAGCTGGACTATATTTTTGAATTTTTTTTTTTCGTTGTGCTTCATGGGCTTTGTTGACCTCTGGGGCATGTGTGATTAAACATTCACACATAACTCTCTTTGCATTAAATCACATATTCATTTGGTAATAATGAGTTTTGAAATGCTAAACTGGACTATATTTTTTGCATTTTTAATTACCTTTGTATATCATGTGCTTTGTTGATCACTGGGGCATGTGTCATTAATCATTCACACTGGGCTGTGCAAATAACTCCTTTTGCATTAAATCACCCCTCATTTATTAGGTAATAATGCGTTTTGAAATGCTTAACTTTACAATATTTTTTTGCAACTTTATTTACCGTTGTATATCATGCGCTTTGTTAATTATTGGGGCATGTGTGATTAAATATTTACACTGTGCTATGCACATAACTCTTTTTGCATTAAAGCACACAACATTCATGTGGTAATTATGAGTTTTGAAATGCTAAAATGGAATATTTTTGCATATTGTTGATATATATCATGTGCTTTGTTGATCACTGGGGCATGTGTCATTAATCATTCACACTGGGCTGTGCAAATAACTCCTTTTGCATTAAATCACCCCTCATTTATTAGGTAATAATGCGTTTTGAAATGCTTAACTTTACAATATTTTTTTGCAACTTTATTTACCGTTGTATATCATGCGCTTTGTTAATTATTGGGGCATGTGTGATTAAATATTTACACTGTGCTATGCACATAACTCTTTTTGCATTAAAGCACACAACATTCATGTGGTAATTATGAGTTTTGAAATGCTAAAATGGAATATTTTTGCATATTGTTGATATATATCATGTGCTTTGTTGATCACTGGGGCATGTGTCATTAATCATTCACACTGGGCTGTGCAAATAACTCCTTTTGCATTAAATCACCCCTCATTTATTAGGTAATAATGCGTTTTGAAATGCTTAACTTTACAATATTTTTTTGCAACTTTATTTACCGTTGTATATCATGCGCTTTGTTGATTATTGGGGCATGTGTGATTAAATATTTACAATGTGCTATGCACATAACTCTTTTTGCATTAAAGCACACAACATTCATGTGGTAATTGAGTTTTGAAATGCTAAAATGGAATATTTTTGCATATTGTTGATATATATCATGTGCTTTGTTGATCACTGGAGCATGTGTCATTAATCATTCACACTGGGCTGTGCAAATAACTCCTTTTGCATTAAATCACCCATCATTTATTAGGTAATAATGCGTTTTGAAATGCTTAACTTTACAATATTTTTTTGAAACTTTATTTACCGTTGTATATCATGCGCTTTGTTGATTATTGGGGCATGTGTGATTAAATATTTACAATGTGCTATGCACATAACTCTTTTTGGATTTAAGCACACAAAATTTATTTAGTAATGAGTTTAGAAATGCTAAACTGGACTAAATATTTTGCATTTTATTTACTGTTCTACATCATGTGCTTTGTTGACCACTTGGGCACATGTGATTACATAAATATTCACTCGGCTGCACACAAAACTCTTTATGCATAAAGCACACAACATTCATTTGGTAATTATACATTTTGAAATGCTAAGCTGGACTATATTTTTGAATTTTTTTTTTTCGTTGTGCTTCATGGGCTTTGTTGACCTCTGGGGCATGTGTGATTAAACATTCACACATAACTCTCTTTGCATTAAATCACATATTCATTTGGTAATAATGAGTTTTGAAATGCTAAACTGGACTATATTTTTTGCATTTTTAATTACCTTTGTATATCATGTGCTTTGTTGATCACTGGGGCATGTGTCATTAATCATTCACACTGGGCTGTGCAAATAACTCCTTTTGCATTAAATCACCCCTCATTTATTAGGTAATAATGCGTTTTGAAATGCTTAACTTTACAATATTTTTTTGCAACTTTATTTACCATTGTATATCATGCGCTTTGTTAATTATTGGGGCATGTGTGATTAAATATTTACACTGTGCTATGCACATAACTCTTTTTGCATTAAAGCACACAACATTCATGTGGTAATTATGAGTTTTGAAATGCTAAAATGGAATATTTTTGCATATTGTTGATATATATCATGTGCTTTGTTGATCACTGGGGCATGTGTCATTAATCATTCACACTGGGCTGTGCAAATAACTCCTTTTGCATTAAATCACCCATCATTTATTAGGTAATAATGCGTTTTGAAATACTTAACTTTACAATATTTTTTTGCAACTTTATTTACCGTTGTATATCATGCACTTTGTTGATTATTGGGGCATGTGTGATTAAATATTTACAATGTGCTATGCACATAACTCTTTTTGGATTTAAGCACACAAAATTTATTTAGTAATGAGTTTAGAAATGCTAAACTGGACTAAATATTTTGCATTTTATTTACTGTTCTACATCATGTGCTTTGTTGACCACTTGGGCACATGTGATTACATAAATATTCACTCGGCTGCACACAAAACTCTTTATGCATAAAGCACACAACATTCATTTGGTAATTATACATTTTGAAATGCTAAGCTGGACTATATTTTTGAATTTTTTTTTTTCGTTGTGCTTCATGGGCTTTGTTGACCTCTGGGGCATGTGTGATTAAACATTCACACATAACTCTCTTTGCATTAAATCACATATTCATTTGGTAATAATGAGTTTTGAAATGCTAAACTGGACTATATTTTTTGCATTTTTAATTACCTTTGTATATCATGTGCTTTGTTGATCACTGGGGCATGTGTCATTAATCATTCACACTGGGCTGTGCAAATAACTCCTTTTGCATTAAATCACCCCTCATTTATTAGGTAATAATGCGTTTTGAAATGCTTAACTTTACAATATTTTTTTGCAACTTTATTTACCGTTGTATATCATGCGCTTTGTTGATTATTGGGGCATGTGTGATTAAATATTTACACTGTGCTATGCACATAACTCTTTTTGCATTAAAGCACACAACATTCATGTGGTAATTGAGTTTTGAAATGCTAAAATGGAATATTTTTGCATATTGTTGATATATATCATGTGCTTTGTTGATCACTGGAGCATGTGTCATTAATCATTCACACTGGGCTGTGCAAATAACTCCTTTTGCATTAAATCACCCATCATTTATTAGGTAATAATGCGTTTTGAAATGCTTAACTTTACAATATTTTTTTGAAACTTTATTTACCGTTGTATATCATGCGCTTTGTTGATTATTGGGGCATGTGTGATTAAATATTTACAATGTGCTATGCACATAACTCTTTTTGCATTAAAGCACACAACATTCATGTGGTAATTGAGTTTTGAAATGCTAAAATGGAATATTTTTGCATATTGTTGATATATATCATGTGCTTTGTTGATCACTGGAGCATGTGTCATTAATCATTCACACTGGGCTGTGCAAATAACTCCTTTTGCATTAAATCACCCATCATTTATTAGGTAATAATGCGTTTTGAAATGCTTAACTTTACAATATTTTTTTGCAACTTTATTTACCGTTGTATATCATGCGCTTTGTTGATTATTGGGGCATGTGTGATTAAATATTTACAATGTGCTATGCACATAACTCTTTTTGGAGTTAAGCACACAAAATTTATTTAGTAATGAGTTTAGAAATGCTAAACTGGACTAAATATTTTGCATTTTATTTACTGTTCTACATCATGTGCTTTGTTGACCACTTGGGCACATGTGATTACATAAATATTCACTCGGCTGCACACAAAACTCTTTATGCATAAAGCACACAACATTCATTTGGTAATTATACATTTTGAAATGCTAAGCTGGACTATATTTTTGAATTTTTTTTTTTCGTTGTGCTTCATGGGCTTTGTTGACCTCTGGGGCATGTGTGATTAAACATTCACACATAACTCTCTTTGCATTAAATCACATATTCATTTGGTAATAATGAGTTTTGAAATGCTAAACTGGACTATATTTTTTGCATTTTTAATTACCTTTGTATATCATGTGCTTTGTTGATCACTGGGGCATGTGTCATTAATCATTCACACTGGGCTGTGCAAATAACTCCTTTTGCATTAAATCACCCCTCATTTATTAGGTAATAATGCGTTTTGAAATGCTTAACTTTACAATATTTTTTTGCAACTTTATTTACCGTTGTATATCATGCGCTTTGTTGATTATTGGGGCATGTGTGATTAAATATTTACACTGTGCTATGCACATAACTCTTTTTGCATTAAAGCACACAACATTCATGTGGTAATTGAGTTTTGAAATGCTAAAATGGAATATTTTTGCATATTGTTGATATATATCATGTGCTTTGTTGATCACTGGAGCATGTGTCATTAATCATTCACACTGGGCTGTGCAAATAACTCCTTTTGCATTAAATCACCCATCATTTATTAGGTAATAATGCGTTTTGAAATGCTTAACTTTACAATATTTTTTTGAAACTTTATTTACCGTTGTATATCATGCGCTTTGTTGATTATTGGGGCATGTGTGATTAAATATTTACAATGTGCTATGCACATAACTCTTTTTGGATTTAAGCACACAAAATTTATTTAGTAATGAGTTTAGAAATGCTAAACTGGACTAAATATTTTGCATTTTATTTACTGTTCTACATCATGTGCTTTGTTGACCACTTGGGCACATGTGATTACATAAATATTCACTCGGCTGCACACAAAACTCTTTATGCATAAAGCACACAACATTCATTTGGTAATTATACATTTTGAAATGCTAAGCTGGACTATATTTTTGAATTTTTTTTTTTCGTTGTGCTTCATGGGCTTTGTTGACCTCTGGGGCATGTGTGATTAAACATTCACACATAACTCTCTTTGCATTAAATCACATATTCATTTGGTAATAATGAGTTTTGAAATGCTAAACTGGACTATATTTTTTGCATTTTTAATTACCTTTGTATATCATGTGCTTTGTTGATCACTGGGGCATGTGTCATTAATCATTCACACTGGGCTGTGCAAATAACTCCTTTTGCATTAAATCACCCCTCATTTATTAGGTAATAATGCGTTTTGAAATGCTTAACTTTACAATATTTTTTTGCAACTTTATTTACCGTTGTATATCATGCGCTTTGTTGATTATTGGGGCATGTGTGATTAAATATTTACACTGTGCTATGCACATAACTCTTTTTGCATTAAAGCACACAACATTCATGTGGTAATTGAGTTTTGAAATGCTAAAATGGAATATTTTTGCATATTGTTGATATATATCATGTGCTTTGTTGATCACTGGAGCATGTGTCATTAATCATTCACACTGGGCTGTGCAAATAACTCCTTTTGCATTAAATCACCCATCATTTATTAGGTAATAATGCGTTTTGAAATGCTTAACTTTACAATATTTTTTTGAAACTTTATTTACCGTTGTATATCATGTGCTTTGTTGATTATTGGGGCATGTGTGATTAAATATTTACAATGTGCTATGCACATAACTCTTTTTGGATTTAAGCACACAAAATTTATTTAGTAATGAGTTTAGAAATGCTAAACTGGACTAAATATTTTGCATTTTATATACTGTTCTACATCATGTGCTTTGTTGACCACTTGGGCACATGTGATTACATAAATATTCACTCGGCTGCACACAAAACTCTTTATGCATAAAGCACACAACATTCATTTGGTAATTATACATTTTGAAATGCTAAGCTGGACTATATTTTTGAATTTTTTTTTTTCGTTGTGCTTCATGGGCTTTGTTGACCTCTGGGGCATGTGTGATTAAACATTCACACATAACTCTCTTTGCATTAAATCACATATTCATTTGGTAATAATGAGTTTTGAAATGCTAAACTGGACTATATTTTTTGCATTTTTAATTACCTTTGTATATCATGTGCTTTGTTGATCACTGGGGCATGTGTCATTAATCATTCACACTGGGCTGTGCAAATAACTCCTTTTGCATTAAATCACCCCTCATTTATTAGGTAATAATGCGTTTTGAAATGCTTAACTTTACAATATTTTTTTGCAACTTTATTTACCGTTGTATATCATGCGCTTTGTTAATTATTGGGGCATGTGTGATTAAATATTTACACTGTGCTATGCACATAACTCTTTTTGCATTAAAGCACACAACATTCATGTGGTAATTATGAGTTTTGAAATGCTAAAATGGAATATTTTTGCATATTGTTGATATATATCATGTGCTTTGTTGATCACTGGGGCATGTGTCATTAATCATTCACACTGGGCTGTGCAAATAACTCCTTTTGCATTAAATCACCCCTCATTTATTAGGTAATAATGCGTTTTGAAATGCTTAACTTTACAATATTTTTTTGCAACTTTATTTACCGTTGTATATCATGCGCTTTGTTAATTATTGGGGCATGTGTGATTAAATATTTACACTGTGCTATGCACATAACTCTTTTTGCATTAAAGCACACAACATTCATGTGGTAATTATGAGTTTTGAAATGCTAAAATGGAATATTTTTGCATATTGTTGATATATATCATGTGCTTTGTTGATCACTGGGGCATGTGTCATTAATCATTCACACTGGGCTGTGCAAATAACTCCTTTTGCATTAAATCACCCCTCATTTATTAGGTAATAATGCGTTTTGAAATGCTTAACTTTACAATATTTTTTTGCAACTTTATTTACCGTTGTATATCATGCGCTTTGTTGATTATTGGGGCATGTGTGATTAAATATTTACACTGTGCTATGCACATAACTCTTTTTGCATTAAAGCACACAACATTCATGTGGTAATTGAGTTTTGAAATGCTAAAATGGAATATTTTTGCATATTGTTGATATATATCATGTGCTTTGTTGATCACTGGAGCATGTGTCATTAATCATTCACACTGGGCTGTGCAAATAACTCCTTTTGCATTAAATCACCCATCATTTATTAGGTAATAATGCGTTTTGAAATGCTTAACTTTACAATATTTTTTTGAAACTTTATTTACCGTTGTATATCATGCGCTTTGTTGATTATTGGGGCATGTGTGATTAAATATTTACAATGTGCTATGCACATAACTCTTTTTGGATTTAAGCACACAAAATTTATTTAGTAATGAGTTTAGAAATGCTAAACTGGACTAAATATTTTACATTTTATTTACTGTTCTACATCATGTGCTTTGTTGACCACTTGGGCACATGTGATTACATAAATATTCACTCGGCTGCACACAAAACTCTTTATGCATAAAGCACACAACATTCATTTGGTAATTATACATTTTGAAATGCTAAGCTGGACTATATTTTTGAATTTTTTTTTTTCGTTGTGCTTCATGGGCTTTGTTGACCTCTGGGGCATGTGTGATTAAACATTCACACATAACTCTCTTTGCATTAAATCACATATTCATTTGGTAATAATGAGTTTTGAAATGCTAAACTGGACTATATTTTTTGCATTTTTAATTACCTTTGTATATCATGTGCTTTGTTGATCACTGGGGCATGTGTCATTAATCATTCACACTGGGCTGTGCAAATAACTCCTTTTGCATTAAATCACCCCTCATTTATTAGGTAATAATGCGTTTTGAAATGCTTAACTTTACAATATTTTTTTGCAACTTTATTTACCATTGTATATCATGCGCTTTGTTAATTATTGGGGCATGTGTGATTAAATATTTACACTGTGCTATGCACATAACTCTTTTTGCATTAAAGCACACAACATTCATGTGGTAATTATGAGTTTTGAAATGCTAAAATGGAATATTTTTGCATATTGTTGATATATATCATGTGCTTTGTTGATCACTGGGGCATGTGTCATTAATCATTCACACTGGGCTGTGCAAATAACTCCTTTTGCATTAAATCACCCATCATTTATTAGGTAATAATGCGTTTTGAAATACTTAACTTTACAATATTTTTTTGCAACTTTATTTACCGTTGTATATCATGCACTTTGTTGATTATTGGGGCATGTGTGATTAAATATTTACAATGTGCTATGCACATAACTCTTTTTGGATTTAAGCACACAAAATTTATTTAGTAATGAGTTTAGAAATGCTAAACTGGACTAAATATTTTGCATTTTATTTACTGTTCTACATCATGTGCTTTGTTGACCACTTGGGCACATGTGATTACATAAATATTCACTCGGCTGCACACAAAACTCTTTATGCATAAAGCACACAACATTCATTTGGTAATTATACATTTTGAAATGCTAAGCTGGACTATATTTTTGAATTTTTTTTTTTCGTTGTGCTTCATGGGCTTTGTTGACCTCTGGGGCATGTGTGATTAAACATTCACACATAACTCTCTTTGCATTAAATCACATATTCATTTGGTAATAATGAGTTTTGAAATGCTAAACTGGACTATATTTTTTGCATTTTTAATTACCTTTGTATATCATGTGCTTTGTTGATCACTGGGGCATGTGTCATTAATCATTCACACTGGGCTGTGCAAATAACTCCTTTTGCATTAAATCACCCCTCATTTATTAGGTAATAATGCGTTTTGAAATGCTTAACTTTACAATATTTTTTTGCAACTTTATTTACCGTTGTATATCATGCGCTTTGTTGATTATTGGGGCATGTGTGATTAAATATTTACACTGTGCTATGCACATAACTCTTTTTGCATTAAAGCACACAACATTCATGTGGTAATTGAGTTTTGAAATGCTAAAATGGAATATTTTTGCATATTGTTGATATATATCATGTGCTTTGTTGATCACTGGAGCATGTGTCATTAATCATTCACACTGGGCTGTGCAAATAACTCCTTTTGCATTAAATCACCCATCATTTATTAGGTAATAATGCGTTTTGAAATGCTTAACTTTACAATATTTTTTTGAAACTTTATTTACCGTTGTATATCATGCGCTTTGTTGATTATTGGGGCATGTGTGATTAAATATTTACAATGTGCTATGCACATAACTCTTTTTGCATTAAAGCACACAACATTCATGTGGTAATTGAGTTTTGAAATGCTAAAATGGAATATTTTTGCATATTGTTGATATATATCATGTGCTTTGTTGATCACTGGAGCATGTGTCATTAATCATTCACACTGGGCTGTGCAAATAACTCCTTTTGCATTAAATCACCCATCATTTATTAGGTAATAATGCGTTTTGAAATGCTTAACTTTACAATATTTTTTTGCAACTTTATTTACCGTTGTATATCATGCGCTTTGTTGATTATTGGGGCATGTGTGATTAAATATTTACAATGTGCTATGCACATAACTCTTTTTGGAGTTAAGCACACAAAATTTATTTAGTAATGAGTTTAGAAATGCTAAACTGGACTAAATATTTTGCATTTTATTTACTGTTCTACATCATGTGCTTTGTTGACCACTTGGGCACATGTGATTACATAAATATTCACTCGGCTGCACACAAAACTCTTTATGCATAAAGCACACAACATTCATTTGGTAATTATACATTTTGAAATGCTAAGCTGGACTATATTTTTGAATTTTTTTTTTTCGTTGTGCTTCATGGGCTTTGTTGACCTCTGGGGCATGTGTGATTAAACATTCACACATAACTCTCTTTGCATTAAATCACATATTCATTTGGTAATAATGAGTTTTGAAATGCTAAACTGGACTATATTTTTTGCATTTTTAATTACCTTTGTATATCATGTGCTTTGTTGATCACTGGGGCATGTGTCATTAATCATTCACACTGGGCTGTGCAAATAACTCCTTTTGCATTAAATCACCCCTCATTTATTAGGTAATAATGCGTTTTGAAATGCTTAACTTTACAATATTTTTTTGCAACTTTATTTACCGTTGTATATCATGCGCTTTGTTGATTATTGGGGCATGTGTGATTAAATATTTACACTGTGCTATGCACATAACTCTTTTTGCATTAAAGCACACAACATTCATGTGGTAATTGAGTTTTGAAATGCTAAAATGGAATATTTTTGCATATTGTTGATATATATCATGTGCTTTGTTGATCACTGGAGCATGTGTCATTAATCATTCACACTGGGCTGTGCAAATAACTCCTTTTGCATTAAATCACCCATCATTTATTAGGTAATAATGCGTTTTGAAATGCTTAACTTTACAATATTTTTTTGAAACTTTATTTACCGTTGTATATCATGCGCTTTGTTGATTATTGGGGCATGTGTGATTAAATATTTACAATGTGCTATGCACATAACTCTTTTTGGATTTAAGCACACAAAATTTATTTAGTAATGAGTTTAGAAATGCTAAACTGGACTAAATATTTTGCATTTTATTTACTGTTCTACATCATGTGCTTTGTTGACCACTTGGGCACATGTGATTACATAAATATTCACTCGGCTGCACACAAAACTCTTTATGCATAAAGCACACAACATTCATTTGGTAATTATACATTTTGAAATGCTAAGCTGGACTATATTTTTGAATTTTTTTTTTTCGTTGTGCTTCATGGGCTTTGTTGACCTCTGGGGCATGTGTGATTAAACATTCACACATAACTCTCTTTGCATTAAATCACATATTCATTTGGTAATAATGAGTTTTGAAATGCTAAACTGGACTATATTTTTTGCATTTTTAATTACCTTTGTATATCATGTGCTTTGTTGATCACTGGGGCATGTGTCATTAATCATTCACACTGGGCTGTGCAAATAACTCCTTTTGCATTAAATCACCCCTCATTTATTAGGTAATAATGCGTTTTGAAATGCTTAACTTTACAATATTTTTTTGCAACTTTATTTACCGTTGTATATCATGCGCTTTGTTAATTATTGGGGCATGTGTGATTAAATATTTACACTGTGCTATGCACATAACTCTTTTTGCATTAAAGCACACAACATTCATGTGGTAATTATGAGTTTTGAAATGCTAAAATGGAATATTTTTGCATATTGTTGATATATATCATGTGCTTTGTTGATCACTGGGGCATGTGTCATTAATCATTCACACTGGGCTGTGCAAATAACTCCTTTTGCATTAAATCACCCATCATTTATTAGGTAATAATGCGTTTTGAAATGCTTAACTTTACAATATTTTTTTGCAACTTTATTTACTGTTGTATATCATGTGCTTTGTTGACTATTGGGGCATGTGTGATTAAATATTTACACTGTGCTATGCACATAACTCTTTTTGCATTAAAGCACACAACATTCATGTGGTAATTATGAGTTTTGAAATGCTAAAATGGAATATCTTTGCATATTGTTGATATATATCATGTGCTTTGTTGATCACTGGAGCATGTGTCATTAATCATTCACACTGGGCTGTGCAAATAACTCCTTTTGCATTAAATCACCCATCATTTATTAGGTAATAATGCGTTTTGAAATGCTTAACTTTACAATATTTTTTTGCAACTTTATTTACCGTTGTATATCATGCACTTTGTTGACTATTGGGGCATGTGTGATTAAATATTTACAATGTGCTATGCACATAACTCTTTTTGGAGTTAAGCACACAAAATTTATTTAGTAATGAGTTTAGAAATGCTAAACTGGACTAAATATTTTGCATTTTATTTACTGTTCTACATCATGTGCTTTGTTGACCACTTGGGCACATGTGATTACATAAATATTCACTCGGCTGCACACAAAACTCTTTATGCATAAAGCACACAACATTCATTTGGTAATTATACATTTTGAAATGCTAAGCTGGACTATATTTTTGAATTTTTTTTTTTCGTTGTGCTTCATGGGCTTTGTTGACCTCTGGGGCATGTGTGATTAAACATTCACACATAACTCTCTTTGCATTAAATCACATATTCATTTGGTAATAATGAGTTTTGAAATGCTAAACTGGACTATATTTTTTGCATTGTCATTTACCTTTGTATATCATGTGCTTTGTTGATCACTGGGGCATGTGTCATAATTCATTCACACTGGGCTATGCAAATAACTCCTTTTGCATTAAATCACCCCTCATTTATTAGGTAATAATGCGTTTTGAAATGCTTAACTTTACAATATTTTTTTGCAACTTTATTTACCGTTGTATATCATGCGCTTTGTTGATTATTGGGGCATGTGTGATTAAATATTTACACTGTGCTATGCACATAACTCTTTTTGCATTAAAGCACACAACATTCATGTGGTAATTGAGTTTTGAAATGCTAAAATGGAATATTTTTGCATATTGTTGATATATATCATGTGCTTTGTTGATCACTGGAGCATGTGTCATTAATCATTCACACTGGGCTGTGCAAATAACTCCTTTTGCATTAAATCACCCATCATTTATTAAGTAATAATGCGTTTTGAAATGCTTAACTTTACAATATTTTTTTGAAACTTTATTTACCGTTGTATATCATGCGCTTTGTTGATTATTGGGGCATGTGTGATTAAATATTTACAATGTGCTATGCACATAACTCTTTTTGGATTTAAGCACACAAAATTTATTTAGTAATGAGTTTAGAAATGCTAAACTGGACTAAATATTTTGCATTTTATTTACTGTTCTACATCATGTGCTTTGTTGACCACTTGGGCACATGTGATTACATAAATATTCACTCGGCTGCACACAAAACTCTTTATGCATAAAGCACACAACATTCATTTGGTAATTATACATTTTGAAATGCTAAGCTGGACTATATTTTTGAATTTTTTTTTTTCGTTGTGCTTCATGGGCTTTGTTGACCTCTGGGGCATGTGTGATTAAACATTCACACATAACTCTCTTTGCATTAAATCACATATTCATTTGGTAATAATGAGTTTTGAAATGCTAAACTGGACTATATTTTTTGCATTTTTAATTACCTTTGTATATCATGTGCTTTGTTGATCACTGGGGCATGTGTCATTAATCATTCACACTGGGCTGTGCAAATAACTCCTTTTGCATTAAATCACCCCTCATTTATTAGGTAATAATGCGTTTTGAAATGCTTAACTTTACAATATTTTTTTGCAACTTTATTTACCGTTGTATATCATGCGCTTTGTTAATTATTGGGGCATGTGTGATTAAATATTTACACTGTGCTATGCACATAACTCTTTTTGCATTAAAGCACACAACATTCATGTGGTAATTATGAGTTTTGAAATGCTAAAATGGAATATTTTTGCATATTGTTGATATATATCATGTGCTTTGTTGATCACTGGGGCATGTGTCATTAATCATTCACACTGGGCTGTGCAAATAACTCCTTTTGCATTAAATCACCCATCATTTATTAGGTAATAATGCGTTTTGAAATGCTTAACTTTACAATATTTTTTTGCAACTTTATTTACTGTTGTATATCATGTGCTTTGTTGACTATTGGGGCATGTGTGATTAAATATTTACACTGTGCTATGCACATAACTCTTTTTGCATTAAAGCACACAACATTCATGTGGTAATTGAGTTTTGAAATGCTAAAATGGAATATTTTTGCATATTGTTGATATATATCATGTGCTTTGTTGATCACTGGAGCATGTGTCATTAATCATTCACACTGGGCTGTGCAAATAACTCCTTTTGCATTAAATCACCCATCATTTATTAAGTAA
Source organism: Biomphalaria pfeifferi (assembly GCA_030265305.1). Lineage (NCBI taxonomy): Eukaryota > Metazoa > Mollusca > Gastropoda > Planorbidae > Biomphalaria > Biomphalaria pfeifferi. The sequence continues at coordinate 1,739,144 of JASAOG010000132.1, forward strand.
TAATGCGTTTTGAAATGCTTAACTTTACAATATTTTTTTGAAACTTTATTTACCGTTGTATATCATGCGCTTTGTTGATTATTGGGGCATGTGTGATTAAATATTTACAATGTGCTATGCACATAACTCTTTTTGGATTTAAGCACACAAAATTTATTTAGTAATGAGTTTAGAAATGCTAAACTGGACTAAATATTTTGCATTTTATTTACTGTTCTACATCATGTGCTTTGTTGACCACTTGGGCACATGTGATTACATAAATATTCACTCGGCTGCACACAAAACTCTTTATGCATAAAGCACACAACATTCATTTGGTAATTATACATTTTGAAATGCTAAGCTGGACTATATTTTTGAATTTTTTTTTTTCGTTGTGCTTCATGGGCTTTGTTGACCTCTGGGGCATGTGTGATTAAACATTCACACATAACTCTCTTTGCATTAAATCACATATTCATTTGGTAATAATGAGTTTTGAAATGCTAAACTGGACTATATTTTTTGCATTTTTAATTACCTTTGTATATCATGTGCTTTGTTGATCACTGGGGCATGTGTCATTAATCATTCACACTGGGCTGTGCAAATAACTCCTTTTGCATTAAATCACCCCTCATTTATTAGGTAATAATGCGTTTTGAAATGCTTAACTTTACAATATTTTTTTGCAACTTTATTTACCGTTGTATATCATGCGCTTTGTTAATTATTGGGGCATGTGTGATTAAATATTTACACTGTGCTATGCACATAACTCTTTTTGCATTAAAGCACACAACATTCATGTGGTAATTATGAGTTTTGAAATGCTAAAATGGAATATTTTTGCATATTGTTGATATATATCATGTGCTTTGTTGATCACTGGGGCATGTGTCATTAATCATTCACACTGGGCTGTGCAAATAACTCCTTTTGCATTAAATCACCCATCATTTATTAGGTAATAATGCGTTTTGAAATGCTTAACTTTACAATATTTTTTTGCAACTTTATTTACTGTTGTATATCATGTGCTTTGTTGACTATTGGGGCATGTGTGATTAAATATTTACACTGTGCTATGCACATAACTCTTTTTGCATTAAAGCACACAACATTCATGTGGTAATTATGAGTTTTGAAATGCTAAAATGGAATATCTTTGCATATTGTTGATATATATCATGTGCTTTGTTGATCACTGGAGCATGTGTCATTAATCATTCACACTGGGCTGTGCAAATAACTCCTTTTGCATTAAATCACCCATCATTTATTAGGTAATAATGCGTTTTGAAATGCTTAACTTTACAATATTTTTTTGCAACTTTATTTACCGTTGTATATCATGCACTTTGTTGACTATTGGGGCATGTGTGATTAAATATTTACAATGTGCTATGCACATAACTCTTTTTGGATTTAAGCACACAAAATTTATTTAGTAATGAGTTTAGAAATGCTAAACTGGACTAAATATTTTGCATTTTATTTACTGTTCTACATCATGTGCTTTGTTGACCACTTGGGCACATGTGATTACATAAATATTCACTCGGCTGCACACAAAACTCTTTATGCATAAAGCACACAACATTCATTTGGTAATTATACATTTTGAAATGCTAAGCTGGACTATATTTTTGAATTTTTTTTTTTCGTTGTGCTTCATGGGCTTTGTTGACCTCTGGGGCATGTGTGATTAAACATTCACACATAACTCTCTTTGCATTAAATCACATATTCATTTGGTAATAATGAGTTTTGAAATGCTAAACTGGACTATATTTTTTGCATTGTCATTTACCTTTGTATATCATGTGCTTTGTTGATCACTGGGGCATGTGTCATAATTCATTTACACTGGGCTATGCAAATAACTCCTTTTGCATTAAATCACCCATCATTTATTTTAGGTAATAATGCGTTTTGAAATGCTTAACTTTACAATATTTTTTTGCAACTTTATTTACCGTTGTATATCATGTGCTTTGTTGACTATTGGGGCATGTGTGGTTAAATATTTACACTGTGCTATGCACATAACTCTTTTTGCATTAAAGCACACAACATTCATGTGGTAATTATGAGTTTAGAAATGCTAAAATGGAATATTTTTGCCTTTTCTCGTTGTTCATCATGTGCTTTGTTGACTACTGGGGCATGTGTGATTAAACAAACACATACATTGTTGAATTAAAAGCTTTTTATTACATCACTTGCTAATACATGTTTTAAGAAATGTTGCACTACATCAACAAAATGGTTGCATCCAATTAACACCAAAGAAAATAAGTTTACTTTGATTTTAAAATGGTTAACTTCTGGACCTCCTCTTGTATGACAATGCTAGTAATTATTTATAACAAGATCCAGCATGGGGTCATTTAGTCCTTTTGATTTTACACTAATTTTGTAGTTTTATACAATCTCTTTCCTCTTAATGTACTATTACTTCTAAGTAGTATCTTTAGCATCTTTTAGTGTTCCTGTGAGAAAATATTTAGTTTGCTTTTCTGTGTTGTTACATACAAGAGAGAGATGCATTATGATTGTGATATCTTGTTTCTGTGGGTATAAAAATGCAGTTTTATAATAATAATCTTTATCTGTGAGGAAATTTGTTTTACTATTGGGCATTACATAAAACAGTACATGATTTGAGCAAACAATTGTACAATAGCACCCAAGATATATTTTATACCCCAGTTTCTCTTTAACATTACATGCGAAATGGACAAAAATGAGTTGCATGTTGTTCAATGGTTTAATTGTCAAAGGAACAAGTTTTTATGTATTTGGTGTCATGTATTTTCTTATATAATTATACCTGATGTTAAACATAAGTCTTATGAGACAGTGGGTTATGTGTTCATATAATCACTGAAAGGGATCATACATTATACATTTGTTCCTGTTTACCTTTGCATATTTATTATTACAAATGTAAAAATGTTCTTCCTATAAGTTAATGAACAACTATTTCTCCTTTAAAACACACAAGCCTAAAATGAAAGTTACGTCCAACTTCTGTACAAGTGTCAACAACTTGATTTATTTCATTTGTTTAGCATAGTGTCACTTCGTTATAGCTTGCGGAAGCATGGTCGAGAGGCTTAGTAGGCTTGAACTTTGCTTGGTTTGGCTACCTATGAAGGCGGCTCGAGGTTCGACACCGGACTACTGATTCAAGCAGAATTGTGTTTAACTGAGCGTCTAAAAGGCATCACAGAAAACCTTCTCCCAAATACCCCGCCCCCCCCCCCCCCTCCCTTTTAACTGGTCTATAAATGAGATTGGACCATAGCGCTCTGAGCAGGCTATAACCATAAAAGTAGTGCTATATAAAAGCCATAACTTATTTTTTTTAAAAATATTTGTGGGTTTTTTTTGTTTTTTTTCAGATATAGTGGAACCGTTGATTCCCATAATTGCAATTATGACAATTCATCTATTTTTCAGCTTTCTAGATATAATAGAAAATATTTTTGAATATTCTCTTACACCAGATATAAAAATTTGATTTTCTTTTCAGAATTCTCTGCTAAAAGAAATAATTATTGTGCATGTTTTTTTTTTTCGCATGTTACTTACCTTACTAATTCTGACTGACCCCGAGAAATGGTAAATGGATAGTTTAGATTTTGCCTTGTCTAAAAGTCAGAGGTTAGGATTGAATGTTGGGTTATGATCGAGTTTTGGTTTTGGTTGTGAGCTTTGAGTGAAATTAGAAGCAAATGTGACTCGCAGAAAGTTATTTCTACCTTATGGGATAAAATACCACTGCAAATCGACGCGGACGGACTTGTTTTTACTAACTACTAACCCGGGGTGTAGGTTAAGTGAGAAAGGTGAATGACAGCCATATTCTTTCAACTTAAGAATAGTCATTCACCTACATTTCTCAACTACCTAGCTCATGTATGGCTCCTCGAATGCCTCACCCTGGGCAACAGTCTTGGCTGACTGGCTAAATACATGAGTAATTTATGAGCTTAATAATATTTACAGGATAGTCCATGTTTTGCATGAATCAAAACAAGAAATCTGCAGGAAATTACATAGGTTGTATGTAAAAATCTACATCTAAAAATTTATTTAAAACCATTGTAGTTGTAGTTAAAAATTTTCAAATTAGTGTCAATTAGTTTCAATTTCTCATTATCTGATTTATGACTAGTAATCTAGAAATTTTTTATTTTTTTTACTTTAAATTGACATCACAAATTTTGTATTGTTCTTTTGTATTGTTCATCATTAATAATTTTGATAATTTTTCTAGGATTTGAATTTTAAAATTTTTCCACATGCATTTAACATTGAACATTTAATAAAATAAATTGTTCATGTTTGTATTATAGACAAAGCTTGAGTGTTGTGTCAAGCATGGTTATGCAATCTTTGATGAAACAAACATGTTGGGTGCCTTCTACATTGAGACTACATGAAGAGACCATTGAGGCCACCAAACAGTCCATTGTCCACATAACCAGATCCAGGTAGCCTTAGATCTATATTCATAAATACGAGTTAGAAATTCTAGATATCTATAAACTAGACAGTATAGATCCAAATCTAGATTATCATATATGTAGATCTAGCTAGAAGGTCTAGAGGTCTATTAATACTAATGGACCTCATTCGCCAATCGTAAACAAACATTTAGCCACGTGACAGCCTGTGTGTATTACATAATTTGTATAGAAGAGATAGAGAACCAAGTTTTTAGTTATTACTATATTGTAGCCTATTTTCTACACTTTGATCTAAGATTCATTCTATTATTCTATTGACTATTCATAATACATCTGACTTATTCCGGATTCTGATGAATTTGAGTACAGCACAGCCATTTCAATTATAATTTTTTATAAAGCATGACCCAACAATTAAATTCATTTTAAATATGGCTCATTCTGACTTTAATTTTCTTTTTCTTTATTTTAGTAAACAGAAAAGTCCAAAGTAAGCATTACACCCAATGCAGCCCTATTCTAAGGAGTGCAAAGTTGCTTTCAAGTAAGAGGTAAATGTAAATCACCCTGACATGAAATAATGTTGTTAGTTGTTTTTGTTTTTTTTATTTGTGTTGATACTGATAAAGAAAAAAATAGTGTCTCATCGTTACAGCAACATTTTGTGTTTTGCCTCTATTGTAATATTATTTTGTTTGAATTGTTTAAACAATTTTTTTTTTTTCCCCACAGATCGTCACATTTTTCTTTACATATCTCATAGATGAGAATGATCTATGCATGCACTACAGATGCTGTTCTTTTCACCAGGAAGCCTGCTCAAGAAGGTAAGAATAATTATTTAGTTTTAAGATTACTGATCAGCAACCCGTAAAAAAAGTTTTAATGAGATGGAATTAATTCAATAATTAAATAACTAAATATTGTCCTAATTTTGAAACACTGGTTGTTAGCCCAGTATCTTTAGCTTTTTTTTTTTGGTTTCACTGTGATCATTTATTTTAAATATAGAATAACTTTTCAGCCAAAATTTTTAAAAATTATCATTCAACTATAGATACAACAGAATATAGTTGTATTATTAAGAGCCTGTGATAAAATTAATATAAATAAATTGGACAAAATATAATATTGAAGTGAAACCTAGCTAGATTTAGTCTGCTATTGCACTTTTAGGTGTAGTCAAATACCATAACCATATTTGCTGACACCACTTCATAACATGTATTTTAAGAAAATTGGGCTCCAAAGTTTGAAATATCATCATTTTTAAAAATTGCTTAACAGGGTTTAGAAGCAACCTAATTTTTAGCATTATTTCCTATACTAGCCCAAGGGCTGGAAATATCACTGTAAAATAGTATGTCCACATACATGAATGTAGGTCTTCTGATGCTTGATGTAGTTTTGTTACAGGAGAAATAAGTTTTAATTTTTTGTTTGTTTCAGCTGCTGCATGGAAGTCAAAATATGATTGCTTTACTGATGTTGAAATAATTGCCACCACCCTTAAAGTTAGCCTGTAAAGAATGCAAAGGATAGAATGAAAATGCTTTCTTCATTTCTTGTTTGTGTCATTATATTTGTCTGTTGTGTTGGTTTATTATTATGTGAATAAAGATAAAAATTGTTTTGTCCTACTTTGTGTAAGTTTAATTTTAGAATGAATGAACAGAGCATGCAAGTCTTGTATAGTACATTTCCAAAATTATAATAATATGTCCATTATTGTTTAAATATGACATCATAGCTACACTGATTGTACCAATTTGGCTTCATTTCTACTAAGTCAATGAGCTGCATCTGAACAAAAAAGGCCAAATAAACACAAAAATCAGTGATGAATTGAATAATAATGGTCATCCCTAATAGAAACCCAATAAAATTTACATTACTAAACCATTGGGGCCAGCATTGGAATGATAATGGCACAATTAGGGTAATCGTCTATTGTAAGAAGTCTTTCTCTTTTCTTAGATTTGATTTCAGTCGGATGTCAGTCCAAACTCACAAAACAATGAAGATGCAAATGGAAGAACAATTTTAATTGCTTTTAAACTGATTGCAGGATATAACTTGTTGATTGAACTCTGAAACATATCCAAGCTTTCTCTGCAAAACTTAAGTTTTGCATCTTTTTTTAAATCAATCAATGAGCTGCTCTGCTCAGTTGTCAGATTAGTAGCTTCAGTGTTTCCAAATGGAGAGCTGACCCATCCATATTCATGACTTCCACCAACTGTTCAAAAGTCATGCTGCAATGTTGACAGCAGGTGTGTCAAGGTGTCCAGAATTTCGGGGGTGATTTCTTTAGTTGAAGCACATTCATTGTAAGTAGGAAAGCAGTCCTTTCGAGATCTTACTTTGCCACAAAGACAATCAATTTTTCACCAAAGGATTTCAGTTTTGAAGATGCAATGATGATGGTTTCCGATGGTCCTTGAAGACTTAAATTCAATGAATTTCATTTGTCAAATAAATGAGAGAGAAATGTCACCTTAACCCACCAGATCTAGTCATGAATAGAAAATCCAGTCTTTTTTTTTTTCAGCCTCCGAGAATGAAATCAGCTCAGCCTTGAGTTGGAAGACACCCTTTAACACTTTTCCCCTGAAGAGCCAACGAATGTTGGTTTTATTTGTAAATATTTGGGTTATATTTTTTTTTTGTGGCTTCATGAAAATGGGTTATTTATTTTTAAAAGTTAAGATTAAATTTGTACAAGTGCTTCTTCCATATTGCCATTAGACAATGGAATGGGTTGCCTGAATCAGCCAGAAAATCGACTTAGCAGAGTTTAAGTTATTGATTAACATGCTTGATTTAAATGACATGAAATGCTTTAGATGTAACATCTGGCTATCACAATAACAAACTTCTTATGTTTTTCCCCGACTAATATCAGGTATCCATTATAGCTGGGTGGACTCAATCACATCCCAAATATCTTTCTTAACCAGGATTTAAAATCAGCACTTTATCACTTAGCTACTGCACCTCCTTTTTATGATGGAAAGAACAAACATTATTTAAGACATTTTATGTGTGTCTTATAAAATAATTTTTTTAATTGCCTATTCTTCATTCTGGGAGAATATTTCAATATAAAGACTAAAGCATTATGAATAGTTGATAATGTTAATTTATGCTCACAAAAAAGCATGGAAGTGACAGAGTGAGTGTGTGTGAGTTAATACAATGGTGAAGTTTGTTGTATTGTATTAAATAATAGTTGAATTACTTTTAGGTACCATTAGTAAGAATGCTATGTAATGTTAAAAGTTTGTTTTTACAAATGGTTGTGTTAGGTATCAGTAGTAAGAATGCTATGTAATGTTAAAAGTTTGTTTTTACAAATGGTTGTGTTAGGTACCAGTAGTAAGAATGCTATGTAATGTTAAAATGTAGTTTATTACAAATGGTTGTGTTATATATAAAAATGAATTTACTTTGTAATATTGCAGATGATTCTAGGTCTTTCTGAGTAGCAAATAAGTTACTCTTTCTTCCAGTATATATTATCTTTTATTGAATGACATTGAAGAGCTTCCAAATAAATATGTCTTAATATAATTCTTTATTTTTAATTTCATAATACTAGTAATAATAATAATAATATTGTCATTGAGGAAATGCATTTAAATACACTATTTTAGAAAAGAGATTTATATATGAAGGTTCCATAAAGAAGTGCTGTTACATTATATTCTAAAAAAATGCATTGCATTTGCTTATAGCTCTAAAAATATTTGATAAATTGTTTTGCAATAAACAATTCTTAAGATATAACTTGAAAAACTGCAAATCAGTTATAGCAAAGTATTAAACAAAATTTAGAGAGACATACTGCAATGTAGGCGTATATTCTTAGATAAGAATGTTTCAATGCACGATGGCCGTGCTGCTAATAGTGTCTGGACTGAGGATGTAAAGGATTTTACAATGTAAAAAAAGTGCTTTTCTGATAATGAGTTGTTCTCAGCTATATCATCTAGTAATAATAATCTTTATTGTCCGTACGGAAATTTGTCTTACAATTTGTGCATACACCAAACAAAAAACACAACTATAAGAAACCAAAGTGTACATTCACATCAGACTCACTCATAATTTACATGTGACAAAGTTTATACCAGATTGATCTTATTTAATGATTTGATTGCCAGGGGAACAAAAGAGTGTCTGTGCCTGTTTGTCTTTGCTATCGGTGTCTTGTATCTCTTTTGTGATGGTAAAATCACAAAATCCTGACACAAAGGGTGATTCTTTATTTCGAGGATCTTGTTAGCTTTTTTATAGATGTTTGTCTCAAACAGCTGCCCAAATGGGGTTTGTTTTTTTGCCAATGATTTACCATCTAGCAAATTTTAAGTATAAATTAATTTTTATTATTTTTTTGACAAAGAAATCTCTATTGAGCTGTATTTAGGAGACTTTCATCACTGGTCATTTCATTACTGATGGTTGCTTTCACAGCAGTTTTTCATCTATGATACTTCTCTTGTTGGTTACAGATTCTACTGTCTCATCCAGAGTAATAGATTGTGTGTTAGTCACCTTCTTATTATAGTCTTGTTCATTGTAAGTAGCCTACTATCCCATATTTAAACTACATGGCTTGTTTTATGAAACGAAAAGTGCGAGTTCATCAACAAGATTCAGTCCTTCACTTTGAATTAGTGAAATTAGGGATTTCTTCTGCAGAATGGCCAAATAAGCTAAAATTAAAACAGTTTTAGAACAAAAAATGAACATTATGATTAATTGACATTACAGTCACGCTGAGAGATTAGAAAAAAAAAAACACTAGTGAAAATATTGTAATACTTATATAGGTTATGACTGAAATAATATGAATACTGCTCATAAATGCTGTATAATAAAGTACACAAAACTGCAAGTCATAAATTTTCGTTTCATAAAACTCTTTAACCGGCCAGTCTATAATTATTTGTATTTGTTTATGTCTATGGCTCTAACAAAAAAAAAAGTGGGAGGAGAAATTAAGTGGACCAATTAGATTCTACTCTAAATTTGTTTGCATTTTTAGGATTGAAGCATAAATTATGAGCTATAGTCCCAAATTTATTAACTAGAAAAATAGCCGATTGAGTAAAGGTTGGGAAAAGACGACTAGGAAAAGAATATGTGGGTTCAGAACTCATCTTATCTTATCTTATATAATACAGACGTTACTTCAAAAATCGTTACTCTTATACTGAAAATCTTCGTATGAATTCTAAATTTTCCAAAGCAAATTCATTCTTTAAAAAATTATGATAAATTCATGTGAAATTTTCATAAACTCTGTCGCCATATTTGATTATTCTGTTTTAAAACATCATGTTTTCGTCTGGAAAGTGGAGGGGCGGTTGAGTGAAAACGATTAATCCTCGCTCCTTTTTATAATTTCTACTAATTGCATTTGGCATTAAAGAATAGGGGTCGGGGGACTCGATATAAGAATTTAATTTATAACATATATAAATTATATTAGTGACAGATTTTGATTTTAATTTTGTAATTTCTTAACTATAATTCAAAAAGAAAAAGTATTGGTTTGTCCGATGGGTGGAAGGCGATTGAATGTATTGCCCCTCCCACATGGTACAACCCTTTTTCATTTTATATTTACTAATGATAAAATTGGAGATTTAGAGTGTGGTGCGACATAATATACAAATGGGTTCACATATCAATACGTAGCTTATATTATAAAACTAATTTTGTTCACAAACTATGATTTCTCCATAAAAATAGGACCGTCCCCCCCCCCCCTCAGAGGGCTAGAGTGGAAAGGGCAGTAGATGCAAGCGCCCCCCCCCTTCCCTTTCTCCCACCGAATCGGCAAAAAATACCAGAAGGATAGCGACATAATATAAAAATTATATTTTACTAATATAATATTTACTAATTTTGTTCACAAACTATGATTTCCCCATAAAAGTAGGACCGCCCCCCCCCCCCCCATTCAAAGGGTTTAGGTTGGAAGGGGCAGTAGAGGTATTCGCTCCCTCCCCAATCGGCCAACAGGGGAACGACATAATCTAAAGATCGGTTAAAACACCAATAACACATTTTAATCCTATAGATATTAAGACTAAGATTAAGACTGCTGTATTGATTCTTACGGAAATTTGTTGTGATTACAAGGACTCTTTTTCTCATATAAAGACAACACAACAGAAAAATACACATAAATACAACAGACAACATAAAGAGTTCATTCAGCGACTACACACAGGTATCTTGTTAAGTTGATTCTGTTAGCAAGCTGTGATTTCAACAAATTAATTTGACCGCCCCCTCCCCACCCCGCGATAGTTTAAAAAGGGGGGGGGGATGCGGATTGATTCTATCGCCCCCTTTCGACCCCTCCAAATCGGCCAACATATTAGAGGGGGGGCGAAATAATCAAAAAATAGGTTGAAATATAAATAATTAGCATATATTATTAATACAAGTAATAAATTCGTATACAAATTGTGTGAATTCTATACTAAAATCCGTTCGTCCACCCCCCCCCCCCTTTTTTTTTCGAGTGGGAGGGGGGCGATCGCCCCTACCGCCATCCCCCCTGGATCCGCCAGTACCTAGTAGACAGTCATTGAGTTCTGCTATGTTTGAGATTTGATCCATGTTTCGCAATTTATTTATGAGCCCTGTACAATGCTTCTACTACTAGTGGTAAATGATGTCCTGCCTACTACTATAGCACAGGGCAGACAGTGATTTCAACAAAGGAAGATGCGCTTATTGGTTAAACACCATGACTAAACTATGTTAGTTAAGAAAAATTGATTCTGTGGTGCAAAAAAAAAAAAGTGCGCTAAAAGGATCTTTTAACTTTAAACAATGTATCATGCCATTTATGTATTGGCCTCAACGTATATCTCAAATACGATCTTTAGTAATAGGTTTTCTTTCTGTGTGGGGTTGATGCAGTGTGTGGGATAAATGCAGTGGAGAGATTGATGCAGTTTGTGGATTGATGCAGTGTGTAGGATGGATAAAGTGTGTGGGATTGATGCAGTGTGGAGGATGGATGAAGTGTGTGGTAGAGATGCAGTGGGGGATCGAAGAAGTGAGTGGAATTGATGCAGTGTGTGGGATTGATGCAGTGTGTGGGATTGATGCAGTGTGTGGGATTGACGCGGTGGGGAGAACGAAGCAGTGTAGTGGGATTCGATCTCCCCTACTGCATCAATTCCTTCACTGCATCAATCTTACATACTGCACCAATGCCACAAAACTACATCAATCCTACACAACTTTAATAAGCGTCAGGATATAAGATTCGATCATTTTCTTGGTCCACAGGAAAGAATGACTTCAGATAAAAATGCCAGTAACTGTTATATATTACTTTCCCATCTTATAAATTATTAAAATTACGGAAAATTACGACTTCACGTCTCACCAGCGAGCCACAGAAAGGCAGAACCAAGCTTTCAGCCTCCCTAGATGAAAAAGACTAGCTTGAAAAATAAATACATAAATAAGATATAAAAAGCAAAACATTGTAGGAAATTTAATAAGATTAATGAACTTAAAGATTCCAATGACTTTCAAGATAAGCAACTATTTTTTAAAAATAATTTTGTGTTTGAATCTATTTCCAGTTACGTAGTATAAATGCAATATCAAATGAAGTATGTTATAAAATAATTTTTCAATAAATTTGTGCATATATGATTTAATCTTAGTAATAAGTCTCTCACATAGACCATATATGTTTTCTTTATTGTCACTGGCATAAAGATCTGTTTCTCTTCTGACTCGCGTTCTATGAAAACAATTTTGCTGAATACACCTGGCAGGCAAGGAAGTCGCTGAGAATCGATGGATAGTGTTTCTGACTTGACCCCACAGATATAAAGTTTATCCAAAAAAGTGATCGCTCCGCTAAGCAACCAGTTGCAACTCCACAACTTGGCTACATATTCAAATTCTAAAACATCTGACTGTGGCTTGACCATCTTCCACAGATCACCACTGGACTTCAAAAAGTAAGTAAAATGATCATCTTTAAAACTGGTCATTCCATTAGCTGAACCTTCGAGATTGTTGAGTCTTGTCCAGATTTTTTTGGTCGTATCATAGCACTGGGTGACAGTCTCATCTACCCCTTTCTCAGATACGCTTGAATAGACAAGAATCATTTGTTCAAAAGTCGTTACGTGACAGATTGGGTGGTCGTCTTGCATTGTTGGGTCTGCTGGTACACGAGGCAAAGTTACAAGAACTTCCGAGGATGGCTTAAGACTGCACATTACTGTCCCATTGTTTGGAAGTATGTAAATGCATTCATCTACTACTATTGCAAAGAATTTCGCATACTTTAATGTCAGTGACATTTTTATTGCTTTCAATTCCTTTTCAACTAGCCCATAAGCGTTAACATGCCCATTGATTTCTTGGCCTTCTACTTGCGTCATATAGAAGTAATACACGGTATTGTCTATTGCACAAAATGCAACAAAGTCTCTTTCGTAGAAATTTCGAACGTCAAATCTGAGCCACTTGTTTCTTGCAAAAGAGAGTGTCTGTAATGAAAACAGCCCACCTTCTTGCTGTTTCGTTGTCCAGGCAACATTTTCATACTCGCTGCAATTTCTACGTATCGCCGCTGTTGGCCATTGGCCATTTCTTTTCCCGATTTGAAGTTTGTACAAGAGAGCTTTGTTCACGACATCGATGGCCATCTTGTTGTCGCTGACCAGTGGGTTACAGAGCAGCATTTCTAAACTTTCACGACTTAATAGGCATGTTCTGGCATTCGACAGCAAAAGTCCCAGATGCTGTTCTCTGTTATTTGAAGAGATGTTTCTAGGATCTGTGTCACTTTGAGCGGAACCAGCAAATGTTTCAATGTCACCAGTATTACCTCCCTTGTCATTAATATTTAAGGCTTTTAAACGCTTGCATCTCAATTCACGAATGTTCGACAGATTGTCCTGCGGTCCAGTAGGTCTGAACTCTGTCCATTTTAAAATGGCCATAACCACGTCATGTTCTGATTTTACTTTCAAATTCTGACTTTGAACTAATTTTAACAAATCATTTATTGATAACTCTAAGAAGGCGCTAGTCTTCACAAAGGAATTGAAATTGTTTAGAACATAAAGCGAAGCTGCTTTGGTTACTGGCTGAGAGGTTAAGAGGTTGCCAATTTGATAATATTCAATATAGTTTTCTGACGACATAGATCTAATTATATAATGTTCACATTCAGTGATCAGAAAAACTATTTGCAACTTGTCAGCGGCCCTCCAGATGTCAATGACATTGTTATTTGTCAATACACCATGACCAGTGTAGAGAGTTTCCAGGATCAATTCGAAAGTTTCACTTGAGATGTCATAAATATCTACATTTTTTTATTTCTGTTTCTTTCATCCCAGATCGAAACAATGCTTTAAAATACCCAGAACAAGCTGCCAGAAGAAACCTGTGACACCCAAACTTTGTTGTACCAAGCGTGACTGTAAAATCTTGTAGATCATCGCATTTCCAGAAGTCCCTCAAACCTTGGATAATTTCGTAGGCCAATCCTCGATTTATGGACATGACTTTTTGTTTTTCTGGAAAAGAAAAAAAAATTCTAATATAAAATAGTATACATAAAAAATCTTGACAATTCAAGAATGTGTGGACATTATCACTTTATGTCCATGGATAAATACTTTGCTTCATTGAGTAATTAAAAAAACAGTGCATTAATTTAATGTTGATCTAAACTTTTAATAATAATATTAAATAATAAATTACGATAGCCAATGTCGATGTTTCACATTGTCAGTCGATGTTTCACATTGTCAGTCGGGCACGACATGGCCTAAAGTGTGCCGATGTGCCAAAAAACTTAAAACTTACATTGTCAGTCGATGTTTCACATTGTCAGTCGGGCACGACATGGCCTAAAGTGTGCCGATGTGCCAAAAAACTTAAAACTTAAATTGTCAGTCGATGTTTCTCTTTACCATGAGGCCCGTATAAGACACTGGCCCCAATAGAAAGAAAACTATATGGAGAGCTCTCTGATTTGGAAACCACTGTACAGTTCATCTCGTGTATTGGTCTAGTCATCTGAACGCTCCAACATAACAATGAGAACGAAGAAGAAGAAGAAGTCGATGTTTCACATTGTCAGTCGATGTTCTAAAATGTCCATCGCGATGATCTAAACAAGAAAACATGATTACAAAGAGAGTTTGTGTTATCACACAAACTGAGAGGCGGCCCCGTCGGAGTCATATCCCTGTCGGATCCCTATCTACTAGGTCTTGATCTATAATATAAATTTGGAATAATTTAGATCTAATTTAGATTAGATTTACGCCCCCCAAAAAATTCTGGATAATCTATCAAATGACTGAATGCAACATTAAATTTAAAAATAGTATATTTGTTTTAGACATTGGTGCACCGAGTGAGTTCTTTTATCATTTTTTATAAAACAATATCCGGAACAACTTCATAGTTCTTCATAGTTCATAGCACAGAAATTACATGTAATATAAGGTAGAATAGCAAACAAACATTCATGAGCATTGATATGTTTTTCACAAAAACATCTGTAACAATCTATTATATATAACTATTGCAATGTTTTGGAAGGAACATTAAAGGTTAAATCAGATTTTCAATAGCGTTTAGTGTTTTTTTTTTTTATATAAACGTGACGGACACACGATCCAAAAGACAAAACGCACAAAAATAAGCGACTTTTATCCTGATGGGGGCACTAAACAAAAAATATATAAAATCTGATTATTTAAAAATTTTTGAGGAATTAGTTTAGCACCATATCATGTCGCGGCGTCGTGCTACTGCATGAAAGTGGCTGCGTAAAAAGTCCATTTTAAAAAGTGAGTGATATTTACATACAAAGTCCATTCTTAGCCTTTATAAACAAACATAAATGTTTTCTTTTAATTTTAGCAGCTAGTTGACCAGAAAACACCTTTAACTAATATTTACATTTGTTGTGAACATTTCTTGCATAATTAATGTTATAAACTAAACGGTTTGCACCTAAACCTTTCAAGCCGCATCGCATGGTGAAATAATATTTTTCACTTCTGTTCTATGTTTGAGATCTCAGTGTGACATACGGACAGACGGACATTTTGCACAAACCTAATAGCGGCCTTTCCCCTTACGGGGCCGCTTAAAAAACATCCCTAAAAAAAGGACTAATTTAAAAGTGAATGTCTCAAATTAACGAATCAGATCTTGATAATTACACAGCAAAAGTCACTTTTGTAAAACTTCATGGGCAAGTCTGTGCAAAAAGAGGCCTAAGCACCCCATTAGACCTGCTTTAATATAAAAGCTTGAGTCTATTCGCTTCACAGCCATGGACTTAATAAAGCTTAACCATTTTTTTGGTCATTGTCTTTAAGAAAACTAAGCCAGAAAATGTGGCGCCGTTTGGCCGTTCTCCTTGACATCCAAATGACAAGCCCTTGTTGTAGACAGGCCTAGAAGACAAAAAGAAAAGTTAAATAAACTGCCGGTGGACAACGGCTTTGTCTGCACGAGATGCGGGAAAATATGCAGGTGGCAACTGGGTTTGCGTAGTCATGTGAAACACTCGCGCTCATCTTCAGAATCGAAGACATCCATCCATCCACCCCAGTGGCGCTCTAGCCTCCCTGATCACATCCCCCTCATTCTCATCTCTCCTGAGCCTTTCGTCTCCACGTCCTAACCCCAAGCTGTTGTAGATCTGCCTCCACATCGTCAATCCATCGCATTCGGGGTCTGCCTTTGGGTCGCCTGCCTTTTGGTTTTTGCTTGTATACAATTTTCGATCTTCTGTTATCTGACATTTGTTCAAGGTGATCTGCCCAATGTAGTCTGTTCTTTTTTTTTTTAGAGTTGAAGATAGTTTACTTCCTAGTCCAAACCTCCCGCAGGACGACGGGGGATGGGAGCGGGCATGGTTTGAACCCTGGAACATCGATAAATTTAAACGACAGTCTAGCGCGCAAACCGCACGACCAGGTAGTTTCATCTTGTATAGCACCATAGATTTTCCTAAGAATTTTTCGTTCCCAAGTATCTAGTAGGAATAGAAAACATAGCCATTATTATTCTAGTCTAGATTAGTTTTAATGTTTTAATAACAAGGAAAATCTGTAGTCTGGGGAGGAGATATGCTAAACCTTAGTTAACTTACTTTTACTTAGTATCAAGTCGTACACTGGATGACTTTACAAATGTTGCATACACAGAATAGAAGTCTAGACCTAAAAAAAAAAGTTCCGTATTTTAAAATCTCTAAATCTGTGTTCTAATACAAGATTAGAGGTAAGAGCCCAGTCCACACTTAGCGAGAATCTAGTCGTGATTGATATTGTCTATATCTAGATAGTCGTGATTTATATTGTCTAGATCTAGATAGTCGTGATAGATATTGTCTATATCTGGATAATCGTGATAGATATTGTCTAGATCTAGATCTAGATTGTAAACAATTTAACCACGTCATATCCTGAAATAAAAAAAATCATGACTTAAAAAAAATGTAAAATAGAAAGTGTTATTTAGTAACAAAACAAACTGTAACACCCTCCGTTCAAAACATTAATAAAATTACACTTTTAGGCTACTATTAGGTTACTATTCTCTATCCTGTTCTAATTCCAATGACTGCTAATTTATCATGAAATCTTTTTGTCAAGGACCTTGGCAATATTTCGTACTGTCGTTTTGTTTTAAAAGTAAAAGTTCCCTTTCAGACCTTGCGATCTATGGAACAGGAATGTCTGTGGCCCGCTGTTAACAAGGGTGTGACCAGCATAACGACCAACTGCCTTTACTTTTCCCCATTAGGTACCCATTAACGCTGGCTAGACACAGAGGCACCCTAGAGATCGTTAAATTAAAAACATAAGACCTCACCAGGATTCGATCCCGGAACGCCTGGTTTGGAAGCTAAGCGCTTTACTACTCACTATACTCTCTTAGGGAATCGAACTCGGCAGCTTTACCTCTTGCAAGCCAATGATGTACCAGAGAGCCACACGGCACTTGTAGTGGTTTGTTTCGTTGCACCATTGTCCCGGTTCATTTGGTACATTTACCAAGTGAGCGTCTAAAAGGAAAGGTTCTGACGACCATATCTTATCTTATCTTATATAATACAGACCTTACTTCAAAAAAGAAGATGATTACGTCCTACGCGTCATGCATTCATTCATGCATATTAACCAATGACTTAAATTCTGCCAAATCACTGGTTTTCCTGGCTAGCTCAGGCAACCCATTCCATGCTCTAATAGCATTAGGGAAGAAGGAGCATTTGTACAAATTTGTCCTAGCATATGGGACGAGGAATGTGCCTTTATCTTTGTGTCTTTCAGAGTTTGTTATTAAATTTTGTTTTTGTATTTGAAGATTATGGTTCAGTGTTTTATGTATAGTTGCTACTTTGGAGTCTTCTGTCCTGAAGGCTTTCTAAATTTAGTGATTTTACTAAAGGTGTTACTCTGGTTAAGTGTGGATATTCGTTTGTTATGAATCTCACTGCTGTTCCAGTTTCTTAATGTTATCTTGAGTTGAGGGGTCCCAAACGGAGGATGCATATTCTATTATTGGCCTAACTAAGGTTAAATAACATTTTAGTTTTATGTTCTTATTTGATTTATAGAAATTTCTCTGTCCGTCTGTCTGACCATACTCCTAAACTAGGCTGTCCACTTCTCCAGGTCTGAGTGCAGGTCTGCGCACAACACTTGTTCATTTCTTGGTCATTCTTTCCGACTAATCAAGGATCTCTGAACCAGAGGCGTAGTGAGCAAAACGTGAGCCCGGGGCAAGGTACTTGGCGCCCCCCCCCCCCATTTTCCCGTGAACATCACATAGAAATATAGGCTGCGTATGCCCGGAGCATCGTGCCTCCACTTGTCACTACGCCTCTGCTCCGAACGACTGCCTGCTTTTTTTTTTTTTTTTACAAAGCTTATATCTTCTCTGTCCGTCTGTCTGTGTGTCTGTCTGGTAAAAAGTTCGAACACCCATTCTCGGATCAAGTTGAAACTTCGCACAATTGTTCAATGGCGAAAAAAAATGTATGAATCAATAAAACAAAAGTAACCAAATTAGTTAGTTTATTACTGGTAATTAATTATTTTGTTTAATACCAAAAAGGGAAATTAATTCTTCAGTTTTTAATAGGTATGGCTAAATATGTAGGGTTTTGTCCCCGTTATTTCTCTCAGATCCATTCTCGGATCAAGTTTAAAAACTTTCCACAATTATTTGTTGTACCTAACAAAACATAAATGAATTTTAAAAATTAACCAATACGTCAATTAATTATTTTGTTTAATATCAAAAAGGGAAATATCTTCTACATTATTGAGAGATAATGTGTAAGTGTAGAGCTCTTTACCTTAGCTAAGCTTTTTAAAATTTTATTTTAAATTACGTCTCACAGGTCTGTACGATATGGCAGCGAGCTATTGCTTTAAACTGCCCACAGGTTGCGTCGTTGCAGGTCAGTGTTCAGGCCTTCTATGTCGATTGGTATCGGTTTGCCTGTCTCTGTACAGAGCAAGACCACCGCATGCACCAGTTCTATCTTTTCTAAAGAGCTGTCATACTTTGAAGTCGTATCTGATCACCCTGCTAACCGTTAAGGATTTGATCTACTGGTTCATCTGCCAGAAGCGTAGATACGAAAATGACGAGCCAAGCCCTTAGTCTCACGCATGCACAGACTTAATTAATCCAATCTATTTCACTAAGACAAACAGCATAACACTGTATCAAACTTTTAAAAAAATTCTTAAGAAAACTAACTATATGTGAGCTTGCGCTCCTAGATCTAATTTAATTTATATTATTTACATAGGCCAGGGCTATGATGTTTGTTATTTAGTGTCCTTTTTTATTTTTATAGTTCAGTGCTGATTATTTTGTAGTTTCCGCTATTTATAACTTTCTGCTAGTTTTAGTCTTTTTCTGTTATTTGTGTTTTACTCGAAGAGGAAAAGTAGTTTTTAAAATAGTTAACTAGCCTTGGAGCTGTGGATGTTATTTTCTATTTTTTGTCCCTGGTTAGTTTTGCTTATTTTTGTCTTTGGCATTAGTGTTGGAATAGTTGTTATTTTTTTATATCAGTTTATGTGCAGGTCTGTAAACGGTATAGAGCCCCCATATGAGTCTAGAATAGAAATAACTTTTTATCTTCTTTTTGTATTTTTATAGGATTTAAATTTTAAGATTCTCTTTTTAATGCTGTTTAATTTGGTATATAATGTTTTGTAGTCCGTGTCTGTAGTAATTTTCTAGGTTTTATTGTTGTGTAAGGCTAGGTACAAATTAGGGAAATAGGTAGTCCAGTTTAGTTTTAAATAATTAGTGTGACGTCATGCTCTCCGATACGTTCGCGCTGACCAGTTATAGCTGGCTCCGGGACCACGTTGAATTCTTTTTTGTCTCGACCAGTGGTCAGTGCGGACAGTGGTGTTTGTGTAGAGTTAGTTTTGTGTAGTGCTATTTCGGCTGGGACCGCCTGTAAGTTGTGAATTGTTTTTATTTTTGCTTTCTTTTATTGTATTAGTATTGATTGTTTCTGCATCTATTGCTATAGTCTAGATGCAGACTGATTAGTTTAGTGGCGTCACTGGCTAGTTAATTAGCCATGATTGCCTCTGATGGAGCCGGAAGCTCTGTAGATTTGGTTAGTGTCACCCAATTGCCCCCGCCTTAGTGCTTTTGCTTTTCTATACTATGTCTAGGTGTAAATATTTTATTATTTTGTTTTCTATGTAATTTTATTATTTTTATTGTTAGGATAACCACTCCATTTAAGTTGGCGTTTTGTCCTTCTTTTTAATGTAAAAGATGGCTGCGGCCTAAGCATCGCTGTCATGGCGGCTTGTTTAGTCTAATACTATTATTTAGATCTAGCTTGTGTCTATTGTGGTCTAGCCTGACCTGTGTTGGTTGTGGCTGGTATTGCTTTTATTAGCTACATGTAGGTAATTGAAATTACCTCATGCTTGTATGTGTTAGACTAGGACTAGGTCTAGTTCATATTTATTTTTTATATTTATCATTGTTTCTTATGTTTGTTTATTTTGTAATTGCAGGCTATAATTCCTGCCAAACTGCATAGCTGCCAAACTGCATAGCTGCTACTGCATTGCTGCTGTATTGTTACTGCATAGCTGCTACTGCATAGCTGCTACTGCATAACTGTCTGCCACAGTTATTACTGCATTACTCCCTTACTGTATTACTGCATTGCTGTCTGCCACAGTTATTACTGTATTACTCCCTTACTGTATTACTGCATAGCTGTCTGCTGTAGTTCTCAGTTACAATAGTTTATTGTTTTGTAGGTTATACTAGTGGTTTATTGTCTTGTAAAGTATCTTGGTGGATTTTGGGTGAATCAGGTTAACTAGTGGTTTTATTTGGGTTTGGTTTGTTGGATAGTGATTGTAGTTGTAATAGTATAAATTAAGTAGAGTTGATTAGTCGTTTAGTTTTTTGTTTATCTATTTGTTTACGTATATTTTCTTTTGCACATATATTTTTATTGATTTGTTTTTTCCTCGTGTAAATAAAGTGTATATAAGTTCATTTTAATCTTAGTTTGCTTTTGAGTTAGCTAGTTTAGTTTAGTTTGCTTGTGCTGTCTGGTTGCTTAGGCTACTATAGCCCCTTGGTCACCATACCGAGGTGCACAGATTGGGCCCACCCAGTAGAGCTACCATCTGCCTACTGTAAAATGAACAAATGTTGAGCAGCAAGTAGCACAAAAAAGGAGGCCTCACTCAGGTAGCGCCACCCTGACCTGCTCACATTTTTCTGGTGTCAGAAGTGGGATCTGTGCTTAAGTGATCAGACGCACATTATTTTTTTGGGATTAGGTTTTTGTTAGGCTGATTTAGGTTTTTTTCTAGGTTTCTTTAGGGCTTGTGTTAGGATTGAATAGGTTAGTATTGGTTTTAGGTTTTTTGGCATCGGTAGGAAGCAGTGTTAGATAGTTTATTTTGTTGTAGGTTGTTAAGGACTAATCGATTTTGTTTTGTGGGTGTTCATTTTGTTAGTGAGTTGGAAGTAGGGATTTCTTTTTGGTCTTGTAAATTGTAGAAGTTGTTAGGGTACTATGAACGGCGAGGCAGCAGTGGCAGGAAGGATGCAGCGGTCCCAGGCTGAAGTTGAGGTGCCTCGGAAGAGTGATCAGAGAGGAGACAAGTCTACAGCTCTTCCATGCCTGCGGAGAGATGTCAGCCCCAGTTGATAACGGATGGGGAGATGGCAGTTCAAGTCTTGATTGATGGGTTGTCGCCAAACTTGACTATTGCTGGTGTGATTGGTTTCAAATATTACTGCCATGACTGGTGCAACTCTGATGCAAGCATATAAACACCCATGTACTGGCTTGACACAGGTGCCCCACCACCACCTCTGTGTTATTAACAACTGGGCCAGTTTGTCCTTCCATTTAGGATGACTGTCCGTCCAGTTGCAACGCATGGTCTGATAGCCCTCACATCTTGAAGATACCACTAAAGAAGGTCTTCCACGCCATTATGCTGAAGACAGACTGTAAACCACATGGATTTCACTCCTCACTTACTGGGTGCCCTATGTCAGCCGCTGGTCATCTCTACTGGACAGCGGTGGTGGACCGGCCAGAGATGTAGAAGTTGTCAAGAGCAGAACAAATCTGTGGTGTCTTTTTCCTTTTATTAAAAGTTTTTTTATGTTCTTACCACACTGTTCATTGTGTGGCTCCTTTTATACTTTGAATTGTTTTAATGTATTTATGCATATTATTTTCAATTTGTATTTATGCTTTTATGTATTTTGAATAATGATTTTTTTTATTTTTTTATTTTGAGTATGTTCCATGTATGCTTTGCTAGTTGTGTTGCCTGTATTGCAACCTAGTAGAGATGAGTAAGGTATTTAAGTTTTTTTAAAGTCTTTATTGGGCTCTCAAAAGCCAATATTGTGCTTGATTGTGGTATGCTGATGTACCTTTTACTAGTCTTGTTAATGTTCGATGTTGCCGTCAAGGTACTCGATAATATTATTTTGCCTTGGAGGCCATGACTAAGTTGAATATAATGGTATATTGCAGTATTCTGTTGTTGCCTTTGGCAGGCATGTATGGTTTTTGTAGTTGCCTTTGGAAGGCAGGTAATGTTTTTTATAAAGGTGGTTTATAAGTAGTTTGACTTTTTTGAAGTACTTAAGGTACTCATCAATGTCGTGTTAAGCTGATTTGTCTGACAGTGGTCCTTGTCTTTTTTATTTTTTTATGTCTTACCACCACTATGTTAGATGCCCTGTGTTTGAGTTATAACACATTAACCTCAGGTTAGTGTTATGTCACTTTGTATGTTACTATTTTTTTTGTTTTGCCATCTGGCTGAACATGTCAGCTATGTGGTGTTTTATTTGTGAGATGTTCTGGTCTGTGTGACCCTAGTAAAGCCTTTAGTGGCTGACCATAAGTCTGTGTGACTATGGACCTGTTTAAAGCCTTGGTGGCTTAGTATAAGTCTGTGTGACTTTGTTTTAGCCTGTGTGGCTAAGGGACTGAGTTAAGCCTCATAGAGTTCCTGTTGGTCTGTGTGACTAAGCGTATCATGTTTGGCTAGGGCGTCATTTGCTCTAACCATGTAGTTTTCATTTTATTATTTTTTTATAACGTCCCATTTTTTTAAAGATGTCATGCATTATGTTTTGTATTACCTGTATTTTTATTGAATGTATGTTCAGTTTCATTTTATAACTGATTGTTTTCAGTTGTAAGCTTTGCCACTTGTGAAGCCTTTTATTAGTGCTAATGTATTTTTAGAACTGGGAGCTATGGTTATAGTTCTCCGTTCTTTTGAATGAATTCATTTCTATTTTTTTATTCCTACAGTATCTATGTTTTATGTTTTGCATTTTGTGTATTTTAGTTTTGCGGGGACGCAAAAGTTTTGGCGGGGGTGAATGTGAGCTTGCGCTCCTAGATCTAATTTAATTTATATTATTTACATAGGCCAGGGCTATGATGTTTGTTATTTAGTGTCCTTTTTTATTTTTATAGTTCAGTGCTGATTATTTTGTAGTTTCCGCTATTTATAACTTTCTGCTAGTTTTAGTCTTTTTCTGTTATTTGTGTTTTACTCGAAGAGGAAAAGTAGTTTTTAAAATAGTTAACTAGCCTTGGAGCTGTGGATGTTATTTTCTATTTTTTGTCCCTGGTTAGTTTTGCTTATTTTTGTCTTTGGCATTAGTGTTGGAATAGTTGTTATTTTTTTATATCAGTTTATGTGCAGGTCTGTAAACGGTATAGAGCCCCCATATGAGTCTAGAATAGAAATAACTTTTTATCTTCTTTTTGTATTTTTATAGGATTTAAATTTTAAGATTCTCTTTTTAATGCTGTTTAATTTGGTATATAATGTTTTGTAGTCCGTGTCTGTAGTAATTTTCTAGGTTTTATTGTTGTGTAAGGCTAGGTACAAATTAGGGAAATAGGTAGTCCAGTTTAGTTTTAAATAATTAGTGTGACGTCATGCTCTCCGATACGTTCGCGCTGACCAGTTATAGCTGGCTCCGGGACCACGTTGAATTCTTTTTTGTCTCGACCAGTGGTCAGTGCGGACAGTGGTGTTTGTGTAGAGTTAGTTTTGTGTAGTGCTATTTCGGCTGGGACCGCCTGTAAGTTGTGAATTGTTTTTATTTTTGCTTTCTTTTATTGTATTAGTATTGATTGTTTCTGCATCTATTGCTATAGTCTAGATGCAGACTGATTAGTTTAGTGGCGTCACTGGCTAGTTAATTAGCCATGATTGCCTCTGATGGAGCCGGAAGCTCTGTAGATTTGGTTAGTGTCACCCAATTGCCCCCGCCTTAGTGCTTTTGCTTTTCTATACTATGTCTAGGTGTAAATATTTTATTATTTTGTTTTCTATGTAATTTTATTATTTTTATTGTTAGGATAACCACTCCATTTAAGTTGGCGTTTTGTCCTTCTTTTTAATGTAAAAGATGGCTGCGGCCTAAGCATCGCTGTCATGGCGGCTTGTTTAGTCTAATACTATTATTTAGATCTAGCTTGTGTCTATTGTGGTCTAGCCTGACCTGTGTTGGTTGTGGCTGGTATTGCTTTTATTAGCTACATGTAGGTAATTGAAATTACCTCATGCTTGTATGTGTTAGACTAGGACTAGGTCTAGTTCATATTTATTTTTTATATTTATCATTGTTTCTTATGTTTGTTTATTTTGTAATTGCAGGCTATAATTCCTGCCAAACTGCATAGCTGCCAAACTGCATAGCTGCTACTGCATTGCTGCTGTATTGTTACTGCATAGCTGCTACTGCATAGCTGCTACTGCATAACTGTCTGCCACAGTTATTACTGCATTACTCCCTTACTGTATTACTGCATTGCTGTCTGCCACAGTTATTACTGTATTACTCCCTTACTGTATTACTGCATAGCTGTCTGCTGTAGTTCTCAGTTACAATAGTTTATTGTTTTGTAGGTTATACTAGTGGTTTATTGTCTTGTAAAGTATCTTGGTGGATTTTGGGTGAATCAGGTTAACTAGTGGTTTTATTTGGGTTTGGTTTGTTGGATAGTGATTGTAGTTGTAATAGTATAAATTAAGTAGAGTTGATTAGTCGTTTAGTTTTTTGTTTATCTATTTGTTTACGTATATTTTCTTTTGCACATATATTTTTATTGATTTGTTTTTTCCTCGTGTAAATAAAGTGTATATAAGTTCATTTTAATCTTAGTTTGCTTTTGAGTTAGCTAGTTTAGTTTAGTTTGCTTGTGCTGTCTGGTTGCTTAGGCTACTATAGCCCCTTGGTCACCATACCGAGGTGCACAGATTGGGCCCACCCAGTAGAGCTACCATCTGCCTACTGTAAAATGAACAAATGTTGAGCAGCAAGTAGCACAAAAAAGGAGGCCTCACTCAGGTAGCGCCACCCTGACCTGCTCACATTTTTCTGGTGTCAGAAGTGGGATCTGTGCTTAAGTGATCAGACGCACATTATTTTTTTGGGATTAGGTTTTTGTTAGGCTGATTTAGGTTTTTTTCTAGGTTTCTTTAGGGCTTGTGTTAGGATTGAATAGGTTAGTATTGGTTTTAGGTTTTTTGGCATCGGTAGGAAGCAGTGTTAGATAGTTTATTTTGTTGTAGGTTGTTAAGGACTAATCGATTTTGTTTTGTGGGTGTTCATTTTGTTAGTGAGTTGGAAGTAGGGATTTCTTTTTGGTCTTGTAAATTGTAGAAGTTGTTAGGGTACTATGAACGGCGAGGCAGCAGTGGCAGGAAGGATGCAGTGGTCCCAGGCTGAAGTTGAGGTGCCTCGGAAGAGTGATCAGAGAGGAGACAAGTCTACAGCTCTTCCATGCCTGCGGAGAGATGTCAGCCCCAGTTGATAACGGATGGGGAGATGGCAGTTCAAGTCTTGATTGATGGGTTGTCGCCAAACTTGACTATTGCTGGTGTGATTGGTTTCAAATATTACTGCCATGACTGGTGCAACTCTGATGCAAGCATATAAACACCCATGTACTGGCTTGACACAGGTGCCCCACCACCACCTCTGTGTTATTAACAACTGGGCCAGTTTGTCCTTCCATTTAGGATGACTGTCCGTCCAGTTGCAACGCATGGTCTGATAGCCCTCACATCTTGAAGATACCACTAAAGAAGGTCTTCCACGCCATTATGCTGAAGACAGACTGTAAACCACATGGATTTCACTCCTCACTTACTGGGTGCCCTATGTCAGCCGCTGGTCATCTCTACTGGACAGCGGTGGTGGACCGGCCAGAGATGTAGAAGTTGTCAAGAGCAGAACAAATCTGTGGTGTCTTTTTCCTTTTATTAAAAGTTTTTTTATGTTCTTACCACACTGTTCATTGTGTGGCTCCTTTTATACTTTGAATTGTTTTAATGTATTTATGCATATTATTTTCAATTTGTATTTATGCTTTTATGTATTTTGAATAATGATTTTTTTTATTTTTTTATTTTGAGTATGTTCCATGTATGCTTTGCTAGTTGTGTTGCCTGTATTGCAACCTAGTAGAGATGAGTAAGGTATTTAAGTTTTTTTAAAGTCTTTATTGGGCTCTCAAAAGCCAATATTGTGCTTGATTGTGGTATGCTGATGTACCTTTTACTAGTCTTGTTAATGTTCGATGTTGCCGTCAAGGTACTCGATAATATTATTTTGCCTTGGAGGCCATGACTAAGTTGAATATAATGGTATATTGCAGTATTCTGTTGTTGCCTTTGGCAGGCATGTATGGTTTTTGTAGTTGCCTTTGGAAGGCAGGTAATGTTTTTTATAAAGGTGGTTTATAAGTAGTTTGACTTTTTTGAAGTACTTAAGGTACTCATCAATGTCGTGTTAAGCTGATTTGTCTGACAGTGGTCCTTGTCTTTTTTATTTTTTTATGTCTTACCACCACTATGTTAGATGCCCTGTGTTTGAGTTATAACACATTAACCTCAGGTTAGTGTTATGTCACTTTGTATGTTACTATTTTTTTTGTTTTGCCATCTGGCTGAACATGTCAGCTATGTGGTGTTTTATTTGTGAGATGTTCTGGTCTGTGTGACCCTAGTAAAGCCTTTAGTGGCTGACCATAAGTCTGTGTGACTATGGACCTGTTTAAAGCCTTGGTGGCTTAGTATAAGTCTGTGTGACTTTGTTTTAGCCTGTGTGGCTAAGGGACTGAGTTAAGCCTCATAGAGTTCCTGTTGGTCTGTGTGACTAAGCGTATCATGTTTGGCTAGGGCGTCATTTGCTCTAACCATGTAGTTTTCATTTTATTATTTTTTTATAACGTCCCATTTTTTTAAAGATGTCATGCATTATGTTTTGTATTACCTGTATTTTTATTGAATGTATGTTCAGTTTCATTTTATAACTGATTGTTTTCAGTTGTAAGCTTTGCCACTTGTGAAGCCTTTTATTAGTGCTAATGTATTTTTAGAACTGGGAGCTATGGTTATAGTTCTCCGTTCTTTTGAATGAATTCATTTCTATTTTTTTATTCCTACAGTATCTATGTTTTATGTTTTGCATTTTGTGTATTTTAGTTTTGCGGGGACGCAAAAGTTTTGGCGGGGGTGAATGTGAGCTTGCGCTCCTAGATCTAATTTAATTTATATTATTTACATAGGCCAGGGCTATGATGTTTGTTATTTAGTGTCCTTTTTTATTTTTATAGTTCAGTGCTGATTATTTTGTAGTTTCCGCTATTTATAACTTTCTGCTAGTTTTAGTCTTTTTCTGTTATTTGTGTTTTACTCGAAGAGGAAAAGTAGTTTTTAAAATAGTTAACTAGCCTTGGAGCTGTGGATGTTATTTTCTATTTTTTGTCCCTGGTTAGTTTTGCTTATTTTTGTCTTTGGCATTAGTGTTGGAATAGTTGTTATTTTTTTATATCAGTTTATGTGCAGGTCTGTAAACGGTATAGAGCCCCCATATGAGTCTAGAATAGAAATAACTTTTTATCTTCTTTTTGTATTTTTATAGGATTTAAATTTTAAGATTCTCTTTTTAATGCTGTTTAATTTGGTATATAATGTTTTGTAGTCCGTGTCTGTAGTAATTTTCTAGGTTTTATTGTTGTGTAAGGCTAGGTACAAATTAGGGAAATAGGTAGTCCAGTTTAGTTTTAAATAATTAGTGTGACGTCATGCTCTCCGATACGTTCGCGCTGACCAGTTATAGCTGGCTCCGGGACCACGTTGAATTCTTTTTTGTCTCGACCAGTGGTCAGTGCGGACAGTGGTGTTTGTGTAGAGTTAGTTTTGTGTAGTGCTATTTCGGCTGGGACCGCCTGTAAGTTGTGAATTGTTTTTATTTTTGCTTTCTTTTATTGTATTAGTATTGATTGTTTCTGCATCTATTGCTATAGTCTAGATGCAGACTGATTAGTTTAGTGGCGTCACTGGCTAGTTAATTAGCCATGATTGCCTCTGATGGAGCCGGAAGCTCTGTAGATTTGGTTAGTGTCACCCAATTGCCCCCGCCTTAGTGCTTTTGCTTTTCTATACTATGTCTAGGTGTAAATATTTTATTATTTTGTTTTCTATGTAATTTTATTATTTTTATTGTTAGGATAACCACTCCATTTAAGTTGGCGTTTTGTCCTTCTTTTTAATGTAAAAGATGGCTGCGGCCTAAGCATCGCTGTCATGGCGGCTTGTTTAGTCTAATACTATTATTTAGATCTAGCTTGTGTCTATTGTGGTCTAGCCTGACCTGTGTTGGTTGTGGCTGGTATTGCTTTTATTAGCTACATGTAGGTAATTGAAATTACCTCATGCTTGTATGTGTTAGACTAGGACTAGGTCTAGTTCATATTTATTTTTTATATTTATCATTGTTTCTTATGTTTGTTTATTTTGTAATTGCAGGCTATAATTCCTGCCAAACTGCATAGCTGCCAAACTGCATAGCTGCTACTGCATTGCTGCTGTATTGTTACTGCATAGCTGCTACTGCATAGCTGCTACTGCATAACTGTCTGCCACAGTTATTACTGCATTACTCCCTTACTGTATTACTGCATTGCTGTCTGCCACAGTTATTACTGTATTACTCCCTTACTGTATTACTGCATAGCTGTCTGCTGTAGTTCTCAGTTACAATAGTTTATTGTTTTGTAGGTTATACTAGTGGTTTATTGTCTTGTAAAGTATCTTGGTGGATTTTGGGTGAATCAGGTTAACTAGTGGTTTTATTTGGGTTTGGTTTGTTGGATAGTGATTGTAGTTGTAATAGTATAAATTAAGTAGAGTTGATTAGTCGTTTAGTTTTTTGTTTATCTATTTGTTTACGTATATTTTCTTTTGCACATATATTTTTATTGATTTGTTTTTTCCTCGTGTAAATAAAGTGTATATAAGTTCATTTTAATCTTAGTTTGCTTTTGAGTTAGCTAGTTTAGTTTAGTTTGCTTGTGCTGTCTGGTTGCTTAGGCTACTATAGCCCCTTGGTCACCATACCGAGGTGCACAGATTGGGCCCACCCAGTAGAGCTACCATCTGCCTACTGTAAAATGAACAAATGTTGAGCAGCAAGTAACACAAAAAAGGAGGCCTCACTCAGGTAGCGCCTACCCTGACCTGCTCACATATATTTCAGTTAATTTTATTACTGAATATTTTAAAGTTAATTATGATAAAACCCTAACAAACAAAATATAGTAAAATAAGAGATTTTAACAAATTATATCAATACATAATAGTTGTAAGTGTGCCTGCTAGACCATATATTTTCGGCGGAGTGTTATTGGTAGAACGACTTCGGTTTCAGTGAGTTCACTGTTGATGTAAACTATCTCCCCAAATATACCTAGTAAATATTTACTTAACCTAGGATCCCTTGACAGTGTTTCTGACCGGACACCACAGATGTAGAGTTTATCGAAAAACGTGATCGCACCGACAAGTGACCAGTCGCAACTCCAAAGGTTTGCTACAAACTCTAAGTCTAAAGAATCTGATTGTGGTATAACCATCTTCCACAGATCACCATTTGACTATAAAATGTAAGTAAAATGGTCATCTCTAAAACTGGTCATTCCTTTAGCTGGACTTTCAAGAGTGTTGAGACGTGTCCAGATATTTTGTGACGTATCAGTCTCTACACCTTTCTCAGATACATTTGAAAACACAAGAATCATATGCTCATAATTTGTCACGGGACATATTGTTTGGCCGTCTTTAATTGTTTGATCTGCTGGTACAGTAGGCAAAGAAACGAGACTTTCGGAGACCGGATGAAGCCTGCCCATCACTTTCCCATTGCTTGGCAGAATGTAAATAAACTCATTTACGACTGTGACATAGAGCTTGGCATACTTGAGGACCAGATACATTTTTATGGCTTTAAATTCATTGTCGAATTATCGATAAGCGTAAACAGATGCATTATGCCCCTGATTTTCTTTGTGCGCCATAAAGAAGTAATATAAGATACTGTCCATTGTACAAACAGCGACAAATTCTTTTCCGATCAAACATCGAACGTCTAAATGTAGAAAATTGTTTCTTGGAAATGACATTGTCTGTAATAGTAGATCTCCATTTTCTTTCCGTTTCGTTGTCAAGGCGACATCTTCAAAGTCACTTTCATTTCTGTGGATCACTGCTGTTGGTCTTTGGCCATTTCTTTTACCAATTTGAACTTTGTACAAGAGTGCTTTATTCACAACATCGTTGGCCATCTTGTTGTCGCTGACCAGTGGATTACAGAGCAGCATTTCTAAACTTTCACGACTTACTAGGCATAATCTGGCTTTGGATAACAAAATTCCCAGATATTGTTCTCTGCTATCTGAAGAGATATTCTGAGGCTTTGAGTCACTCTGATCTGAAATGGTAATTGTTTCGTTACTTTCAAATTTATTAATGGTTAGAGTTTTGAAACGTTTGCATCTCATTTCACGAATTGTTGACACATTGTGTTGTAGTCTAGTTGGTTTGAACTCTGTCCAATGTAAAATAGCCTTAATGACGTCTTGTTCTGAATTGACTTTTAAATCCTGACTCTGAACGATATGTAATATTTCATTCATTGGCGACTCCAAGAAGGCCCTTGTTTCATAAAAAGAATTGAAATTGTTAATAACGTACGGCCAAGCTGCTTTGGTTACTGATTGAGAATTTAAGAGGTTGCCAATTTGATAATATTCAATATAGTTTTCTAAAGACAAAGATTTTATCACAAAATTTTCACATTCAGTGATCAGAAAAACTATCTGCAGCTTGTCGGCAGCCCTCCAGATGTCAATGACATTGTCATTTGTTAAAACACCATGTCCAGTGTACATAGATTCCAGGATCAACTCAAAAGTTTCGCTATATATATCTTCAAAGTTGACATACTTTAATTCCGTTTCTTTCATGCCGGATCTAAAAAGTCCTCTAAAAAACCCAGAACAAGCTGCCAGAAGAAACCTATGACACCCAAACTTTGTTGTACCAAGCATGACAGTAAAATCTTGCAGTTCTGAACATTTCCAGAAGTCACTCAGTCCGTGAATGATCCCATGTGCCGCTTCTGGTTTGATAGACATGCTATTTGTTTTCCTGGAGAAAAAACACAATATCATACATAAAATAATGCTACAGAAAAATTCTAATTACCACCTGCAAACAGCGGTTCTCAAACGTTTTCCTTATCGGAACACTTCGCACATGCTGAGTAGTTAGTGGAACACTTTGCTTAGTTTTCTAGAAGATCAATTCACGTGGTGGCCTACTAGTTAATGGACCTCATTCACCAATTGTAAACAAACAACATTTAGCCACGTGGTGCTTTATCTCTTCTATATAATTTACGATCTCATGTTTAATTCATGATGGTTGTCACGTGACAGTTTTTTTTCATGTTTTATCAATAAGATCACGTGACTAAATGTTGTTTGTTTACGATTGGTGAATGAGGTCCTTATTCCAGTAGTTCGTGGAACGCCTATTCAGGCCTCACGGGAAAATTCGGTTCCGCGGAGCGCAGTTTGAGGAACTCGGATCTACAAGATTGCATAACAAATGCGAAAATACAAAGTAGAATGACAATAGCGACTAGATTATTCAGCCCTTTCACGAGATCCGGGGCAAAGACTTTTCTACAGGGAACAGTACCAGGAAAAAAAAGAAGAGACAGACGGAAGGAACGATGGGTGGAGAGCATTAAACAATAGACGGGTTTGTCAAAGGAAGAGAGTGGATTGGAGAGAGACGGTTTTCAGATCATGTGAGGTGTATCCGTTCTCACACTATGCATTTCAAGTAGAAACTTAACACAAATATTCATTGTCTATGACAACACATGAATCAATTTTTAAAATCAATAAGTTAATTAATTAGCGGTAATTCATAATTTAAAATTGATTAAAAAACGAAAATACATCTTGCAGCATTGAGAGATGCTACAGCAAATGTGCAGTTCTTTCCCCTATAAAAACTGAAGGGCCTGCGCTAAGCGTCGCGTATCGATCATCTATTTGGATAGAATTAAAACAAAACCATCACGCTGTTTGCGTCTTTGGCGCAAAAAAAAAAAAGAAACAAACAGGCCCGCTACATGACGTCTTGCTGACTAAGCACAAGAATGACTTGACGACAATCTAGACTATTTTAAACATATGCCTACTGCTGCCTCTATTGTCTCTAAGGCTTTGACGTTTTTAGATCTCTTCTTATCAAGAAAACAACAACCTTTCGGTATAATGCATTTCTGTAGCGTCTATTGCAGGCAAACGCTTAGGGCTTAGTCCTGGAGTCCCGATTTCCTTCTACATGGGTGGCGGGGAAAAATAAAGGGGGAAGGGAGGAGGCAAAAGTAGTACTCTGTGGGATAGTGACTAGTACAAGTTTGGGATAAATTGTCATAAAACGAACAGAATGATATGAACGCATTTCAATCTACGTTACTAGTTTCAACCTATTCTTTTTCTTCTAACCAGCTTTATTGCTGCTGAGCTGTGAGCTCTTTTGCAGACTGTGCCTAGGAAAAAAAAGTGTGCTGTTCTCTTCAGTTGTTCAGCACTGCCGTACAGGGTGTTTGGTTATGTTGGGCTGTAGTGGTAGTAGGGTCTGCCTAAGGTGGATTAGGGAGTTTCAACCTATAAATGTGTGATTGTCGTCTTGTGCATCTAGTTCTAATCTTATAAACATTATAATAATAATGGCAATGTCCTTCGATTCCGAAGATTAAGGATGAGTGCGAGTGTTTCACATGAGTACTCAGACCCAGTTGCGACCTACATATTTTTTCTCATCTCATGCAGACAAAGCCTTCGTCCGCCGACGGTCTATTTAATTATTTGTTTCGATTTGTTTGCTACTGAGCTGCTCTATACATACGAATGGGCCCTTCTAGCACGTACCTAACAGGAGCTTTTACTTGAGGTGATGAATTTGAAGAGGTTTCTGCCCGTTTTGTTTGTCCATCAACCTAAAAAAACAACAGAGGTCATGCTTAAGAGGTCCCCATTCGGAACTAACCTAGCTCCACAAATCGTAGTGAATGTCGAACTTCTTCCTGTTGTTGACCACAATACCTACATGGGCAGCACGATGTCCAACGATGCGTCACTGTCCAGAGAAATAGACAACCGTCTTGCAAAGGCCAACGGCATTTTTTGGTCGCCTCAAACTGAAAGTATGACGGAATAGGCCCCTTTCCCTAAGCATCAAAAATCAATGTGTATAAAGCTGTGGTTCTCAACACTCTTGTATGGATCTGAGACCTGAGTGCTCTATCGAAGGCATTTAAGGCTACTCAAACGATTTCATCAAAGGTGCCTTCATTCCATAATAGATATACTCTGGCAAGACTACACTACAAATAACTATGTTCTTCTGGGGCCAGTGTGGATTGTATTGAATCCCCAATTACAATTCGACAGCTGTGCTGGGTCGGACATTTATCCCGCACGGGAGACAACCGCATGCCAAAGGTGAGCTTCTTTGGCAAGCCTAAAGGAGGACGGCGTAACAGAGGGGCCCGCCGTAAGCGCTATGAAGATCAACTCACATGCCATTTCGCCCTCACTGGCATAGAAGAAATTTGCTGGCAGCGGGTGGTATCTGAAAGAGACAGTTGGAGAGCTCGCACAAAGGACGCATATACCACATTTGTAACCAAAGAAAAACCATTCGATAATTCTAAACATTAGTTAGTAATTAACTTGCAAACTAAATTATGCTGTTAATCAAGTCGAATTTACTACAAGTGTTAAACAGAAACTAGATATTAAAAATACATGTTGTTATTATTTCTTAACATCTAACATCTTAATATAGTCTTTTAGGGTCAGATCTCATTAGAGTCTAGATATTCTCGATTAAATCTTGCCATGTGAATTTAGATCTAAATTTTAAATAACATTTTAAAAATGACGTCATATCCTTACCGAAAAAAAAAATATAGAAAAGGAAAAAAAAAAAAGATTTGCATTTAAAATATGTAAACTAGATAGAATTAATAATTATTTAATAATAATATCTATTTTAGCCTTTGTACTTCACACACAATAAACCTTTTTATAATTCTTACAGCTATCTTAGAAAAGATTTATGAAATTTCGTTTTGGATTTCTTTTTGGGGTATCGATACCCAGTGTTTGCGTCCTTAACATTGACTACAAATTGTCATTTTCTTTACAAATGAAACCACAGCACAATATTCCTTGAAGTTGTCTATTTAGCAGTAAAATCTTCAGCCGATATCTTGTCAAACACTGGACTCGGTTTCATTAGAGAACAGAAATAGAATGGGATGGGGGGAGTGAATAGGACTTGATCAGGACCTACCTTTCAGTCAGTAGTCTTATCTTATTTAATACAGACTTTACTTCAAAAAGGAATATGATTACGCCCTACGCCTGTTCCTATGTCATTGTAGTCATGCATGTCAATTAATGACTTAAATCCTGCGAAGTCATTAGTTAATTAATGACTTAAACTCTGCCAAGTCCTTGGTGGTCTTGGCTGACTCAGGCAACCCATTCAATACTCTAATAGCGCTCCCAGGGACGCCAATGCAAGCGCTACAAAGACACTCTTAAGAGCTCCTTCAAGGAGTGCGATATCGACATGTACGGCTGGGAAGCACTAGCTCTCGATCGCTCCTCAAGGTGTGAAGCTGTGAGTCTCGGAGTCTCTAGATTTGAAGCAAGAAAAGTGGCCAGGATGAAAGAGCGCCGAAACAAAAAACAAAAAAACTGAGGAAAGATGCCACTGACCAAACCCACCCATGCCACGTATTCGGCCGGCCTTTTAAAGCGAGGATTGGACTTTACAGTCATCTTCGAGTCCATAGGATATGAGAAATGTGCCCATCTTCGATCACGACGGAGGAGCCAGTGGCGTAGCTAGGGTGGGGGAGGAGGGGGAGGATAAGAAAATCCACCAGGGCCCCCATTTTAGGAAGGCCCCCAAATGACTTTTTTACATTAAAAAAATTAAATATTGCTTAAAACGCAGTCTGTCTGTCTGTCTGTCTGTCTGGTAAAAAGTTTGAACATGTTTTTTTCTCCCATTTCTCAGTCTCAGATCATGTTGAAACTTTGGACAATTATTCGCTGTGCCTGACAAAATATGAATCAATTTAAAAAAAAGTTAGTTCATTAATTATTGGGGATCAATTAACTATTTTTTTTATATCGAAATAAAGGGAATAAATGCTACTTAATAAGAGATATGGATGTATACATGGATTTAATTCCATTATTACGTTTTGACACTTTTCTTCTCCCACTTCTCAGGCCAAGATGAATTTCGGCACAATTATTCATAGTCGATGACGATAGAAGAATCAATCCGAAAATTCACCAATTAATTTATCTATTAGAAATAGTTAATTAATTTTGCTTTATATAGCATAAAGGTAGTTCAGCCCTGCCATTCTCAGATAAATAACATTAATTAGTGGTTGTTTCCCTTAGTAATGTGATTTTCTTTCTTCTTCTTCCTCGTTCTCATTGATTATGTTGGAGTGTTTAGATGAGTAGACCAATACATGAGATGAACTGCGCAGTGGTTTCCAAATCAGGGAGCTCTCCATATAGTTTTCTTTCTATTGGGGTGATTTGGGGCCAATGTCTTATACGGGCCTTTTGGTATAGAGAGCTGTTTTGGAGGACGTGGTCTGCATTCTCTGGTGATACTCCACATGGGCAGATTTCACTGGTTCCAATTTCGATTTTCTTTTGCTTGTTGTCACATTTATAGAGCCATCAAACACAAACCGCTACTTTTGTTTTCTAAATTACTTTTATATTGTTAACAGCAGGCTCAGTGTGTTGTAGTCCAATCACAATTTTGGGGCGAGGAGCTATCAGGAAAAATGTTTCCGTACTGCATTTAGGTCTTCAGCGCCAACACATCTCGCCTCGAAAATCGGGGATTAAGCTTGAGTTGAGTTTGAGTTTTTGGCACATCGCCTCACTTTAGGCCATGTCGTGCCCGTAATCCCTAAACGGTTGTTCTTCCTTCGTACCACAAGAGCCAAGATTTATGAGTTCCCTTGGTAAGCAGCCAAGCGCTCTTTGCAACTCAGCCACACAACGGAAACAAATGTGCTTGCATGTGTGTGTGGGAGTATCTGAATTGTGTGTGTGTGTTCATGGTAATGGTTCTACTGAAGAAAAACGTACAATCTCACTTCCTTTCATTTGGGCCTATACAAAAACAACAACGACAGCAACAAAACAAACTGTGGAGTTAAAATGAAGAGGCGATCCTCCAGCTCCATGGAGGACAAACAATATCCGACATCGACAAGATTTGTTTGTTTTACGTGTTTCGGATGTTCCTTCAGTGTTTCGGATGTTCCTTCAGTGTTTTGGATGTTCCTTCCGTGTTTCGTATGTTCCTTCAGTGTTTCGTATGTTCCTTCAATGTTCCGGATATTCCTTCAGTGTTTCGGATGTTCCTTTAATGTTTCGGATGTTCCTTTAGTGATTCAAATGTTCCTTTAGTGTTTCATATGTTCCTTCAGTGTTTCGATGTTCCTACAGTGTTTCGGATGTTCCTTCAGTTTTTGGATTTTTCTTCAGTATTTCGGATGTTTCTTCTGTGTTTCGGATTATGCTTCAGTGTTTCGAGTGTTCCTTCAGTGTTTTGGATGTTCCTTCGGTGTTTCGGATGTTTCTTCAGTGTTTCGTATGTTCCTTCAATGTTCCGGATATTCCTTCAGTGTTTCGGATGTTCCTTTAATGTTTCGGATGTTCCTTTAGTGATTCAAATGTTCCTTTAGTGTTTCATATGTTCCTTCAGTGTTTCGATGTTCCTACAGTGTTTCGGATGTTCCTTCAGTTTTTGGATTTTTCTTCAGTCTTTCGGATGTTTCTTCTGTGTTTCGGATTATGCTTCAGTGTTTCGAGTGTTCCTTCAGTGTTTTGGATGTTCCTTCGGTGTTTCGGATGTTTCTTCAGTGTTTCGTATGTTCCTTCAATGTTTCGTATGTTCCTTCAGTGTTTCGGATGTTCCTTCAATCTTTCGGATATTCTTTCAGTGTTGCGTATGTTCCTTCAGTGTTTCGGATGTTCCTTCAGTCTTTCGGATATTCTTTCAGTGTTGCGTATGTTCCTTCAGTCTTTCGGATATTCTTTAAGTTATGCGTATGTTCCTTCAGTGTTTCGGACGTTCCTTTGAACTGAAAATTATTACGCCCTAGATTGATCTTTACACAGAACGGGAGGCGGGCAGTGTTCGAACCCAAGACTAAAGGGCATACCACTCAACCAGGCAGTCATGTATTGATAAAGATGAAAAGAGCAATAAACATATACTCAATGAAGATCTCTTCTCTAATGACTTGTCAGCAAAGCAATAAATCTTTTAAACAACTTTATTATTAATTCCTGATAAGATACGTAGTGCATGAATACTTTAGTACGTGTAAGATGTTACTAAAGATATTAATGAAATCATTACACTTATATTAATCTGAGTTACTTATATCTCAAAGTTGGACCATTTATGTTTTCTTGATTATTATAGGAAGAAAGATCTTGTTCTCAACTGGTTCACGCTCTATAAAAGCTATTTGACTGAAAACACCTGGCAGAGCCTTTCGTAGCTGAGTATCACCTGAAAGTGTTTCTGTCTTGACTCCACAAATGTAGAGTTTATCCGAAAAACGTGATCGCTCCGTTAAGTGACCAGTCAATACTCCACAGATAACTCACATATTCAAATTCTAAAGAATCTGATTGTGGCTTGACTATTTTCCACAGATCACCATTTGATTGTAAAATGTAAATAAAATGGTCATCTCTAAAACTGGTCATTCCTTTAGCTGGACCTTCAAGATTGTTGAGACGTGTCCAGATATTTTGTGACGTATCATAACACTGAACGACAGTCTCTACATCTTTCCCAGATACACTTGAAAACACAAGAATCATATGCTCATAATTCGTCACGTGACTAATTGGTTGGTCGACTTTAATTGTTGGGTCTGCTGGTACAGGAGGCGAAGAAACAAGAGTTTCTGAGGCCGGGTGAAGCCTGCCCATCACTTGGCCATTGCTTGGCAGAATGTAAATAAAGTCATTTATTACTGTGACATAGAACTTGGCATACTTGAGGACCAGATACATTTTGATAGCTTTCCATGTTTTGTCGACTAACTGGTAAATGTAAACATATCCAATAAGTCTTGCGTCATCCATTGGCGCCAAGAAGTAATGCAAGACATTGTCCATGGCACAAAAAGCGACAAAGTCTCTGTCCTTTAAATCTGTATTGTCCAGATTCAGCCACTTGTTACTTGTCAACGAGAATGCCTGCAATAGACAACCTCCACTCAGTTTCCGTTTCGTTGCCATGGCAACGTTTTCAAAGTTGCTACAATTTCTACGTATCGCCGCTGTTGGCCATTGGCCATTTCTTTTCCCGATTTGAAGTTTGTACGAGAGAGCTTTATTCACGACATCGATGGCCATCTTGTTGTCGCTGACCAGTGGGTTGCATAGCAGCATTTCTAAACTTTCACGACTTAATAGGCATGTTCTGGCATTCGACAGCAAAAGTCCCAGGTGTTGTCCCCTGTTATCTGAATAGCTATTCTGAGAAAAAGCTGTTGTAGAGAATGTTTCATTGTCTTCGCCATTGCTATTAACCCCTAGTGTTCTCAAACGTTTGCAACTCATTTCATGAATGTCCGACAGGTCGTGTTGCAGTTCATAAGGGTTAAACTTTGTCCATTTTAAAATGGCCTTAATTACGTCATGTTCAGAATTTACTACCAATTCCTGACTCTGCACTAACTTTAACAATTCATTCATTGACGACTCCAAGAAGGCGCTTGATTGCACAAAGGAATGGAAATTGTTCAGAATGTATGGCCAAGCTGCTTTGGTTACAGGCTGAGAGCTTAAAAGGCAACCAATCTGATAATATTTATTATAGTTTTCTAAAGACAAAGACTTTAATACAAAATGTTCACATTCAGTGATCAGAAAAACTATCTGCAGCTTGTCGGCAACCCTCCAGATGTCAATGACATTGTCGTTTGTTAAAACACCATGTCCAATGTACATAGATTCCAGGATCAACTCAAAAGTTTCACAAGAAATATCTTCAAGGATTACATTTTTTAACCTAGTTTCTTTCATCCAGGATCTAAACAGTCCTCTAAAAAACCCAGAACAAGCTGCCAGAAGAAACCTATGACACCCAAATTTGGTTGTACCAAGCGTGACAGTAAAATCTTGCAGTTCTTCACATTTCCAAAATTTACCTATACCTTGAACAATACCACAGGCTATTTCTCGTTTGATAGACATTTGTTTTTTTCTCTGGAAAAGAAAAAAGAAAAATGTATAAATTATTATTCTTATTATAAAAAAGATATTACAAAAAATATCGCTTTAATACGTTTGTAAATCTTTGTTTAAAAAGAGTTTTGCTTCATAAGGCAAGGCCAACTTTACTTAAAGACTTAGATCCTCCCGCGCTATTCGGTGCATCGGGTGTTTCTAAGGTGACGGTTGGATGAGGTTAGCGATTTGTTGATGGCAATGTAGAGTGAATGAAGCAAGATAAGCGCCATAAGTCTACTACATTTATTTCATTTAATCTCAAGTTGACTTGGTCTATATTGTAATAAACGTCATATTTAGTTTTGCGGTTTTCTTGTCTACCAGAAGTTTGGTGCTCAACGTCAACGACCGTCAACACCGATTCCCCATATGGGTTAGATGTCCGACCCAATGTGAGTTGTGCTTCTATGCTGTCCACACCAGCCTCTAGCTGTCCACACCAGCCTCTAGCTGTCCAAACCAGCCTCTAGCTGTCCACACCAGCCTCTAGCTGTCCACACCAGCCTCTAGCTGTCTACACCAGCCTCTAGCTGTCCACACCAGCCTCTACCTGTCCACACCAGCC
Organism: Biomphalaria pfeifferi; assembly: GCA_030265305.1. Lineage (NCBI taxonomy): Eukaryota > Metazoa > Mollusca > Gastropoda > Planorbidae > Biomphalaria > Biomphalaria pfeifferi. Next base: position 1,779,531 of record JASAOG010000132.1, read on the forward strand.
TCTACCTGTCCACACCAGCCTCTAGCTGTCCACACCAGCCTCTAGCTGTCCACACCAGCCTCTACCTGTCCACACCAACCTCTAGCTGTCCACACCAGCCTCTACCTGTCCACACCAACCTCTACCTGTCCACATCAGCCTCTACCTATCCACACCAGCCTCTACCTGTCCACACCAGCCTCTAGCTGTTCACATCAGCCTCTACCTCTCCACACCAACCTCTACTTGTCCACATCAGCCTCTACCTGTACACACCAGCCTCTAGCTGTCCACACCAGCCTCCAGCTGTCCACACCAGCCTCTAGCTGTCCACACCAGCCTCTAGCACTATACACCATGCGTATGCTCCATATTTAGATTTATATTTCACAGTTTGTAAACTATTGTTAGGCGCTTCCGCGGTGTCTCTAGCAAACAAACTAAATGGAGGTAGCACTGAACGTAATGCAGAATCCGATAATACAGGCGAAAGGCTAGACGACGCTGACGCTGAATATCAAAGAAGTTTAATAGCGATGAAGGGAACCATCGAATGTGACCTACTTCTAGCCGTTTGTAAAAGGCTTCTTATTTCTACGTTGTTATGGAAGCATCTTGTTGACGTCGACGTCTAGTTCGTTCTGTCTCTAAAACCCTGTCCTTGTTTTAACTATTCACGTCATTATCACTAAGTCAAAACTTCCCCTTTTTAATTCCTATCGTGTCATAAAACTATCGTCTTTTAAATATAGTCTCTGTTTGAGCTCTGTATGTAACTACTATTCTAGATCTTATCTTCTTATCTTATATAATACAGACGTTACTTCAAAAAAGAAGATGATTACGTCCTACTCGTCATGCATTTAGTCATGCATATTAACCAATGACTTAAATTCTGCCAAGTCACTGGTTTTTCTGGCTAGTGCAGGCAACCCATTCCATGTTCTACTAGCACCAGGGAAGAAGGAGTATTTGTACAAATCTGTCCTAGCTTATGGGACGAGGAATGTGCCTTTATTTTTGTGTCTTTCATTGTATTTTATTAAATTTTGTTTTTTTTATTTGAAGATTATGGTTCAGTGTTTTATGTATAATAAGTAGATTAGTAGATCCGCATTAGTTCTTAGCTTGTAAACCTTTTAGTTTACCTACTTTTTTTAGCTTAATATTCAGTCGAACAGTAGATGATTTTTTAAAATGTTACATAGACAGACTAGACTTAAAGAAAAAATAGTTCCTTATTTTAATTTCTCTTGATGTTCTAATATAGACCTGCCTAAAGGTTAGAGCTAAATCTACACAGGGCCTATATCTAGTCTAGACATTATTGATGTTACATTGTCTAGATCTAGATCTTAATAAATTGTTTACATTTTGTTTAAAAAATCACGTCATATCCTGAAAAAAAAAGGTTTTGAAAAAGTCAAGATTGTTTTTTGAAACTAAACAAACTGTGAGATCTTCTGTCATAACTCTGAGGCATTTTAAGTCTTCAGAGATCTTTCCCCCTTTGCAACTTCTTGTGTGACTAAAGAGGCCAGTCCTTGATACACAGCTGGGGTTACAGGTTGGGCATATGTAATCACCAGACATCATTGCACTTTCACCCTTCTTTCTACTACGGTTGTGTGTGACATCTGCAATCCGGGACCCTTCCTTTATGCTCGCTCTCCTTGTGGATCTATCCAGTGCCACCTCTTCCCAGCTGTAAGTAACAATTTTGAAGAGCTTCATGTCGCGTTTGCCATACCATCAAGAAAATATACACTTTAAATTTAAGAAAATTCTCTTTTTAGCGGCCCCCGAAAGGGGAATGGAGGCAATCAGTTTTGTGTAGTCTATCTGTCCGTCCATCCGCCCCGTTTAGATCTCGTAAACTAGAAAAGATATTGAAAATCAGACGTCTAAATCAACTATGCAAGAAGTTGTTTTTTTTTCAAAAAAATACACTATTTTTACAACTATTCACTATTAATAATAACAAACACAGGAGGTTATTTGGCAAGGGAGTTGACTATTAACAATATTTTTAGAACATTTATGCAATCGGTTTTAGATTTTAAAAAAAATTGTGTATTGCTAAGTTAAGTAAGTTCTATCTTATCTTATCATATATGATACAGACGTTACTTCAAAAAAGAAGATGATTGCGTCCTACGCGTCATGCATTTAGTCATGTTTAGTAACCAATGACCTAAATTCTACCAAGTCAAACATTCCGCACTAACTACTACAGTTATAAAAAAAATGTTTACTTTTTTTAAAAGAGAACAAATCTATGTAATATGCATATAAGTGGAACTTAATTTACAACAACAATAATAAGTAGTTTTTCGTATTATCTTGTGAACTACAGCGCAATACTACCGCATGGAATACCTAGCTAAAAGATTTTTATTTTATTTTTTTAAGGAAATGTTTTTTTCTTGAGGCTTTGAATAAGAGATTGACCCATTACAAAACAATTAGATCAATTTGATAATCATTATATGACATCAGTTAGGCCAGGTTCACATCTAGCTTCACTTTCACCTATCCCTTGGTCTGCTGGACCGTTGGGGCACCACACAAGATCTGTCAACCTTCTTTCTCCATCATTCTCTGTCATTTGAGTTTGATAGAATTTCATTTCGATATTCTTTCTGAAAAATATTGATATCTGCCTTTTTACTTGCCTGGGTGGACCACTTTGGAGGCCGATTTTGAGTTTTGTGTTTCCACACAAACTGTCTTTGTAACCTTGTTGTTTTTTTTTTGTTTTAATCGTAAAATATTGTTTCCTTTAAAAAAAACCTTATAATTCTTTTATATTTTATGGAAACAATATGAAAGATTTTATGCATCAACAATTTACCAAGCACAATAATGTTGTATCTAATTCATGCCATTTTACATGTCGAGAGGTGATCACCTCCCTTTGGAACTTCTCATGGGACTAAAGAGTCCAAGCCTTGATGCACAGCTGCAGTAACAGGTTGTGGATCTGTAAGACCACCAGACGCTGTAGTACTTTCAATATCCTATTTACGACCTAGAAAATCTTCTATATGTTGTTGTAACTCCACTCCCGCGCGACAAGTAGTAGAAGACATGTTGATTCTACCTGAAGAAGGACTGTTGTAGATCTGGCTGAAGTTATGGGAGTCTGAACTGTCTGGGACTAAGTTCTGTCCTTTGTGATACTAGTGAAGTGTTTGGAAGACCTGGAGCGACACTGGGAAGTGTGTCGGTGGTCTGTTCTAGAGTTAAGTAGGACTTGTAGAACTTAAGACATAACTCCCTGTGACTTGATAGCGGAAGTCCAAGTCTAACTATTTGCAGATAGCTTATAATAAATACCTCGGCCATTATAACCTCCTGCCTTTCGTTGAGTGCTTGCTTTAGAGTTATAACAATATATAATTCTCTTGGTGGCCCAACCATGCGGGACACCACGATGAAAAAGGTCATGGAAACATAACTCTTTCATTTCTGCAAGTCGGACTAGAGTTACCCCACTTAACTTTAGCGGTGACAGAGAGCGAGAAGGGGAGGGGGCGCACGCTACGCCGCGGGTCGGCTCGTTGTTATAAAACAAACTCCACATTTTAAATGACACAACTAAATTATTAGATTACTGGCGAATAGAAATATGTCACTCCCAAATACTAAGCGGTATAACTTATATTGAAATGGTAACTTTACCTTTTTTTATAACCTATATAATATTTATATTAACAGCTATCAAATAAAAATATTATTAATATTCCGATAAGCCTGTATTAATAATGGGTTTATCGATGGTTCGGGTTTAAACCCTGCCCGCTCCCATCCCCCGTCGTCCTGCGGCGGGTTTGGACTAGGAAGTAAACTATCTTCAACTCTGAAGGAATATCAAACATTTTACAAACAACATATATACTTACATGAAACTTTTCGGTTGTAATTTATAATATCCCTTTGCGTTTAAATCTTGACTTGATCCATCAGTTGTTGGGATAATGTTTAGAAGGGTTCACCCTTTCTTTGAGCTCTTTTTGATTGTGGGCAGATTATTATATTGTTTAGCAATGTTTTCGATACCGTCTCTTATATATAGAGGTTAGGTCCCAGGGTGATCGATTATTATGCTGTTTAGTTGAAAAAAAAAAGTTATGTATTTACTTTTTAGGTCTATACTATAGATTGTTGAATGAAAATAATTTATTTCAGCCTGTTTTTAGTGTCAGTCTTGTAGAGATTGGTTTTCAGTTGGTGCTAGGTGATCTGCGTAAATATTTTCAATTCTCTTTTTTCATTCAGAGAGACTAGGCCGTCGATTTCCTTCATTTCTGTAATAGGTGTTGTTTAAATTGGTCTTATCATTATCCTTAGACCAATATTTTGGAACTTGTCTCTTTTCCTTAGTTTGGTTTGGGCTGCTGAGACCCATGCTCTGGCACTATATTCTGGAGAGGGTCTGGTCTAAAGTAAAGTAGTGTTTCCCTTTCAGACCTTGTGGTCTTATCTGTTTTTGTGGCCAACGGTTAACGAGGCTGTCATGTGGCCAGCACATGGACTAACCACTTTTACCCGACCAATATCAGGTACCCTTTAGAGCTGTGTGGATTCAGAGGCGCCCAACCACTTTCCTAACTGATCCAAACAAGTGATAGGATCATAGTGTATTGAGAATGCTAAAAGCATGAAATTGCGCTAAATCACAAAGAAAACAAAAAACAACAGTTTGTAAAAATATTTCTAATCGCATAGATTTATTATTTTTAATCTATATCTATTACAAATGTAATGACATCACAGATCCAAACTAATTGATACAATTACACTGAATATAAGCTTTGTTTTTTAAAGTACTTTGTATGTTTTTGTTTTTTTTTGTTAAAAAAAAATTAAGCGGGTATAGGAGAGAGAAAGAAAGAGAAGCGATATGAATAAATAAAGTGGCAATATAAGGGAAACTTAATACAAACGTAAAAAAAAAGAAAGATTGGAAGAATTGGAGAAATTTGTAAATAAATACACACAATAAACAATGTTTAGGACGCCATATTGTATGATCATATATACGTACACACAAAAAAAGTAATATTATTACAGGCAAAGTATAATCAGATTCTACATCAGATTCTACAGTGCTGAAAACAAAAACAAAATTATATTGTTTATAATAATACTTCACATGTCACTGTTTCCGTATTCTATACATCGGATACACCAAAAAGGTTACTTGTTGACCTACTTGCCGCCATGTTTGAAAATCTCCATTATTTTTCCAAAATTTCCGGTTAAAGGGCCAAAGGAACTTACCTTTATTACGTAACGACTAAAGGGGGGGGGAGTGGGCTATACGAATTTGTAACGTAACAAAAATTGTTCAAATGAAATAACATTTATTTTAAATCATTTTGTCATTTTAACTCTCGTTTATGTTTGTTATTTAGTCACAGCGCCTTCAGTCTTGCGGATGGGGGGGGGGGGGGGGGGTAACGTGAGGTCAGGACTGTAAAACGACAATTGAACGACTTGTCGGTGTAGTTGTGAGGTAGATTAATATAAAATAGATCTATACGAGTTTGTTACTTTTGATGAGATGTTTGTTGTTCAATAACAATTAGAAAGTCATCACACACGGGTTGAAAAAAAAAATTTTAAGGAAAAAATATCCGTTTTTTTTTTAACACCACGAGTTTTTCGATGGGTTATTCGGCGGCCGCCCGATGTCTTGTGTTTACAGTATTGGGGGGGGGGGGGGGAAACTTAATACGTCATCAAAGCGCCGCTAGAAGTCAAGGCTTTTCCCGCCATTTCTATGGAAATATTGGTGAAAACATGTAATCTGGGGAAATGACAATTAACTAATCAATGTTTTCTAATATTCGATTTTTCTTGTTATGTTACTCTTTTGAGAGGGGGGGAGAAGTTTTGTTACGATTTGTTATAAGGAACGGAGGGGGGTTTAAAAAAGTATTTTTGGTGTTATGTAATATCCGAAAGTTCTATAAGCGCATGACAATCGATGACTTTTCATTCCAATAATGTCATTCCATTTTCTTTTGAAAGTGTCACGTATTACAAATTGAATTCTACTTTTAAATGGCTTGCCTAGGGGAACGTGACAATAGAAAAAGGTAGTTGTGTCACTTATCTTAAGTCTGAATTTAATCAGAGACTTACAATGAATAACAAAAAAAAAAAAAATGACACAAGAAATCGGAAGGTAAAATATCAACTTAATGTTTAATCATAATATAACTCAATACAAAATGGAAGGGTTGACCAAAACCCTTTTACAAAAATGGCATGTAAAAATATTACAATACAATAGTTTGAAAATATAATTACAAATACAAGCAAGGCCTTGAAAAAAGAAAAATCTTAACTTACACGATCAATTGGTATACCACGCACGGGTCACGCAATGTCTCCGCTATTCTGTCTCACGGCTGTCTCCGTATGTCTGTCCGTCAACGTTACGCGAGCGGTCTTTATATAATCTACCGCGCGTCGATATCTAGTAATTTCTAGAACAGAAAGTCATCAACACCCAGATCTAGAACGCTCTTCAAAGAGACAGAAGAAAAGAAAAAAAACCACCCTCCTTTCAACCAGAGGTACACACATAGGTCAAGGACCGGTCACTGTCTGTGTGGCTTGACTCTTGAAGAATAAAATAAAAAAAAACTTATTACACAAAGGGGCAGACAACCTACAGGTCAAGAAAAAAAAAACAATAGTATCTAGGCATTGTTACCTAGATACGTAACAAAAGAAATAGTCATAGTTTACGTGATTAGAAACACACAAGAATTTTCCTCTGTGCAGAAGTGACCTACTTTAAGTAGGTACGCCATCTAGCCTTATCGACCAGCAGTAAATCAGTGGAGTGTGTGGCAGATTATACTTCCCTGTATTGTCACTAACATATATATATAAATATTGTTCGTGAATTGGCAAGGTGCGAAGGTTGTTATTATTTTTTAAAAATTATGACTGATTTCAACAGCTGTTTCAAAAGTCCCGAAGTTTCATGACAACTAGACAATACAAATTGTACGTAACTCTACATCTCCGGCTCAAAGAAAAGATGTAATGGCTATAGATAGGACTAAAGATGTAATGGCTATAGATAGGACTAAAGGTGTAATGGCTATAGATAGGACTAAAGATGTAATGGCTATAGATAGGACTAAAGATGTAATGGCTATAGATAGGACTAAAGATGTAATGGCTATAGATAGGACTAAAGATGTAATGGCTATAGATAGGACTAAAGATGTAATGGCTATAGATAGGACTAAAGATGTAATGGCTATAGATAGGACTAAAGATGTAATGGCTATAGATAGGACTAAAGATGTAATGGCTATAGATAGGACTAAAGATGTAATGGCTATAGATAGGACTAAAGATGTAATGGCTATAGATAGGACTAAAGATGTAATGGCTATAGATAGGACTGTATGAGAAAAAAAAAGACGTTTGGTGGTATTAAAATCTATTTCAGAGCCAACCTGCTGAAAACCTTGCGGCGATTTTTTGTATCTCTCGAAAGCCAACTGCCTTTACTTTGCCCAACTCATGTTGAGATGGGTGAACGCAGAGGAGTCCCGAGAATCCCAAAATTGAAAATCTCAGTCTTCCCCGAGATTCAGACTTGAGACCCATCGGTTTCTTTTTCAATTAGATAAAAATTTCTAAAAACCTAATGTTAACTTATGAGATAATAATTTCTAAAAACCAAATGGTAACTTATTAGATACTAATGTCTAAAAACCTAATGGTAACTTATTAGATACTAATGTCTAAAAACCTAATGGTAACTTATTAGATACTAATGTCTAAAAACCTAATGGTAACTTATTAGATACTAATGTCTAAAAACCTAATGGTAACTTATTAGATACTAATGTCTAAAAACCTAATGGTAACTTATTAGATACTAATGTCTAAAAACCTAATGGTAACTTATTAGATACTAATGTCTAAAAACCTAATGGTAACTTATTAGATACTAATGTCTAAAAACCTAATGGTAACTTATTAGATACTAATGTCTAATAACCTAATGGTAACTTAAGTTCTTTTAATGTTTAAAACACCCCCACACGTGAAAGAAATAACGCAATCTTTCAAGCTACCAGACTCAGGAAATTACTGCATTTTGTCTTTTAAACTGTGAGTCTTAGGAAAAGAAAACAATATAAGCACTTGCGTTGCTTCGCCTTCTAGACAGGGAAAAATACATCTTCCTACTACTTTTAGAGCCTAGACTATAAAATAATGTTATTATCATAAGTGATGTATGTTTAATTCTGTACTGAAGTCAACTGTAGAGGATTGTTAGATTTCAATCAATTACTCAGCAAGCGTTTGGATTTCTTGTTCGGGTGTATGCAATGTAGTTGAACGACAGCACATAATCAACACACACCGATTTTAACTAGTGAAAAGATGTGGTCAACACTGATGAACAATGAATAATAAGTTTAATCCAATAAAAGGCCACAGTCTGTCAAATCAAACACTTCTTTACCCAAGAGAATCCTATCGCTAACTGATTTTCCAGTCTCTAACCCAAAATGTCCCAAGCGTCACTAGTCCCGTTCAATATACGTCTCCTATGGTGCGTCTCTAACTCACTAATAATATAAACTAGGTGCCTAACACATAGTTAGACCCCTTCGGTATAACCTTTAACACTAGTACTATCATAATTCCACAAAGTTGGCTGTTGTGGCTGGGAGGAAGGGCTTCCAACATATATTACGACTTCTGCAATGATCTAACTACATTAAGAACGGTTAAATAGCTTCGATTTATGCGGGAAATATACACACACCTCACATTATATTTTATATAGTGGACAGTTTGTTTTAAATATTACTGGTAATTTATGATTAGTTTAAAATGTACTCATAGCAAAAAGCTATTCTATATGGCTCTTTTGATTTCAGTTCGTTGGACTATATATGGCATAAAGATTGACTTTTCATTAGACTTACTATGCTTGTAAATAATATTTTGAAATAACCCGTTGACAGATTTTCTTAGTTTTGGGTCATTGGAAAAATTATCATCCTTAACTCCGTAGATGTAGAGGTCATCCATGAAAGTGACCGCTCCATGAAGGGGCCAGTTACAACTCCAGAGTTTGACCACATGTTCAAAATCGACAACGTTAGATTGAGGCTGGACCAACTTCCACAATTCGCCACTGGACTGCAAGAGATACGTAGAATGATCATCTTTCAAACTCACGGTGTCCTTGAATGACCCTTCAAGATTGTTGAGGCGTCTCCAACTATTTTGTCTTGTATCAAAGCAGTCGATGGCAGTCTCATCCACACCGTTATCTGAGCAAGAATAAAACACAAGAATCAAATGTTCATGGCTCATCACGTACGAAATGCTGCATTCATCTGGTAAATCACTCATTCGGTCATGAGTTCCTGTTGTTGGGTCTAACTTCCAAACTTCCTTGCCTTTTGGTGAAAAGACATAAATAAATGACTTGTTTTCAACAACAGAAAAGACGCTTGAAGGCAAAGTGAAAGTACTAAATTTGTCAGACCAGGAGCCTCCATTTAGTTGCATAATTGATATTGGAGTTCTGTTTTGCGAATAGCTCGCCCGAATTTTGGAATCATAGATACTAAGTAAATGTCCCATTGCATATAAAGTTTTATCCAGAACAACTAACTGAATCGAAGATAGTGTTGCTTCACTGACTAATTTTGGAAGACTTAACCACGAGTTTCTTGAGAATAGAAATGTCTGAACGATTATGTTCTTGTTGTCTTTTCTATAGGTCAAAGCAGAATTGGCATAGATATCAGTATTTCTGAAGATAGCCCCAGTTGGCCATTGCCCATTTCGTTTGCCTGCTTGCAACTTATAGAATAATGCTCTTATAATTAAGTCTCTTGTTTTCTCGTGAGGTCGAACCAACGGATGAGATATTAGCATCTCTAAACAATGGTGACTTGCCAGACAGAGTCTTGCTTTGGATAATAAATGAAATAAATCTTTTACTCTAGTGCCTGGTTTGAAATTAGTCATTTTCTGAGCTTTAAAAGGGCTTTCGCTAGTTATGTCTTCATGAGGCAAAGTTTCCTTACACATAGTTTTACATGAACTTTCGCTTTCTGTTTGTGAAGAACTTTGGTCAGGTGTATCCTCTCTATGTACATCAGTGCTGGTATGTGTTACATCTAAACTTGTACTGGTGTTATCAGAACATTTTCCTTTCTGGTTTTCAATTTTATTTTGTGACGTAAACTTCACCCATCTTAAAATAGCATATATGAAGTCATCTTCTGAGTCTGCCTCCAAATCCTGGCAGGTAATCAAGTTTAAAACATTAGACTTCGATAGCTTTAGGAAACTGTTTGTCTTAAAGAAATGACTTGAGTTTCTAACAATGAATTACCACACTACTTTAGTTACGGGTTCTGAGTTGAAAATCCTAGATAATTTAAAATATTTTATGTAGTTTTCTAAAGATAAAGTGTCAATTACAAAATCTTCACATTCTTTTACCAGAAACATTATTTGTAGCTGATGAGCTGCTCGCCAGATGTCAATGACATTGTCATTTGTCAAAACACCATCACCAGTGTACAGAGTCTCCAGGATCAACTCAAAAGTTTCACTTGAGATGTCTTCAACAGTCACACATTTTAGTTCCGTTTCTTTCATGCCGGATCTAAACAGTCCTCTAAAAAACCCAGAACAAGCTGCCAGCAGAAACCTATGACACTCAAACTTTGTTGTACCAAGTGTGACAGTGAAATCTTGCAGTTCTTCAGATTTCCAGAAGTCACTCAAACCTTGGACAATGCCGTAGGCCACTTCTCGTTTGATCACCATTTTTGAAGAAACTGTGAACTAAAAACAATTTTGTCTTATCAAAAATTATATTTTTCAGCTTTTTACAAAGCTTATATCAGCTCACTCTGTCTGTCTGTCTGTCTATGTGGGTCAGGCTGTGACTTCGCACAATTATTTATTAACATTAATGCAGTAAACAAAAAAGTAACCAATTAGACAACTGGTAATTCATTATTTTGTTTAATAGCAACAAGGGAAACTAATACTTTCCTATTAACATAGGAATGCTAAATTTGTTGGGTTTAGTCCACTGTTATATTTTTATTATTTTTTTTACTCTATTTCTCACGCATCCTCCGATCAAGTCGATTATTTATTGCCCTTAACAAAACATTAATCAATAAACAAAAATACTCAATTAGTCAATTAATTATTGATAAAAAATTATTTTGTTTGATATCGAATAAGCGAAATTACTTGCACATTATTGGTAGATATAACTTTAAGGGCTGAATGGTAAAGGGCTTGGCTTCCGAACCAGGGGTCCTGGATTCGAATCCTGGTGGAGAATGGAATTTTTAGTTTCGGGAACTATAGAGCGCCTCTGAGTCCACCCTGCTCTTATGGGAACCTGACATTAGTTGGGGTCGTTGGTCGTTGTGCTGGCCACATGACACCCTCATTAACAGTGGGCCACATAATCAGATGACCTTTATATAATCTGCCCCAAGATCTAAAAGAAGAAACTAATTAACTTACTAACTTACTTTACTAACTTATAAGATGACCAGTGGCTAGCTAGGATGGAGGTAGGGGTGGTCCAAATTTGAACTTTCCCCCCGGCACCCACTTGAGTGTGCCCCAAATTAGTGTCCGAAATGTGTTTTTACATTAAATATTACATCATTATCTCATGCCATGTTGTCGAATGTCAAAATGCCAGGCCCCCAAAATCCATAGCTACGCCACTGAAAATGACTGAGTGTTGGTAGATATATAGATCTAATTGTTTAAAAAAAAAAAAGATACGCAGATAAACTAGATATTAAAGTAGTAAGTGAACAAACACTTGTGCATTTATTAACATAAAGAACCAATGACTGTCATATTAACAATTAAGCAGCAACATTTTCATTTAACAAGAATTACCTTTTTAAAAGAAATGAAATATTTTTAACTATACAAATAGTATTATTGCACAATCTAGTTTAAAACTGTCTACACTTTAACATATCTAAAAGCAGCAATGTCTAAATCTAAGTCTACGAGACATTGAAACAAAACTGAAAGATTAGGAATTCTAGGGACGCTATTTATAACGTTTATTATCGTAGCCTTCAATGTTACGGACTGGTTATCATTCGCTACAATGTCACAAAGGTGTGCAGAATATATCCTGAAAGATTCAATTTGAGATTATATAATATATATATATATATATCACTAGCGAATCTATAACTTTTGAGTGGGGGGGGGATTTTTTTCCAAACCCTAACCCTAAGGCCCAGTAAACTCTAACCCTTTGTATAGACGCATATACACAATATATATATATATATATATATATATATATATATATATATATATATATGTGAGAATTAAAAAGGCAGTGTTTCTCATCCTTCGGTAAAAAAAAAAAATAACAACAAACAGTAATGTTGGCGGCTGTTCTATTGACAGCTAGGGGGTCTGGGGAGCGCTGTAAGCTTCCTCAGTGTGGTTCACCAAACGTTTTCTCACATTCTTCACTGCGGAAATGCATTCTCCTGACATCTGCATCACATTATTCATCCTATTTAAAAAGGCAGATCAAATTTTGTAAAATACAGTAACATGGGAGCAAGGGCCGATCCTGAAGTGTGACTTACAATCTAGGCACAAGTGGCGTATATCTTTATTAGGCGTATTTCTCGTAATATTATCTATGGTAGAAATGATATCGCCCTTACAGCAGTTCCCCCCTCTCCACGCCACTGATCTATGTAAAGTAAGACCTACAGCAAAAGTCGATACAGTTCGGGACCAGCGGCATCGAATGCTCTGCCAAGGCGTAGCACTTTATGCTGCAGGCTGCCTAAGGGTCGCCGGCACATGATTTATTTTCAGGGTTGACGCCCTAGCTAAGGCTAACGAGACCCGAAACTTACTGATTTAGGCGCCTGTTACTCGCCTTTGCCACGGTTCCGCCGGACCCAATATCTGAGCCACATGTAAATTACAGGAGATCGATTAGTTGTTTCAGGCTATTTAAGAAACACGCCAATTCAAACATTTTATAGGTAGCCTGTTTGCGTTATCACATAGTGTTGATGCTATCGTTATTGTAGAATAGCAAGTGCTGATTTTGTTGTTTTTTGCATAATTTTAAATCAACAAGCTCAATGCAAAGGACCGCTTTTTAAATTAATTTCGTTAAAGGCTAGAGGTTTCTAGATGTACTGATCTAGTACCATATAATGTATAGTCAGTCAGTATCGTAGGCCTGAATTTTGTTAGCAAACTCCCGGTTTTTAACTTTCCTTGTAAGCTTTGGCCCAGTGATTCCCAAAGTTGTCTATGTCAATTTTATTTTCCCTTTTCAGTAATGGAATAGTGTTGATATCCAATAAATTACATTTTGTCCGTTTTAAAATAGCCAAAATAAATTCTTCTGAATTTACAACTTTTTATTAAATTTAACAAATCATTTATTGGTAACTCCAAGAAGTGCTAATTAATTATTTAATCCATCAGTATTCACAGATTTTGGCTCATATTTGTAGACTTTCCTCCTTAAATAAGCCTCAATGTTTAACGCTATTTCTTTCGACGCATAACTTCTACATTATTGAAAGCTATAGTTGTAAAGATGGTGTTCTTTCCCTTAGACCTTTTAAAAAATTTTTTTTTATTTTGTTTATTTGTGAACTATTTTTATGAAGCGTTAGACTTGTTCCATTAGATTCGAGATCTTTTCATCTGATATGTCGTTTTCGCCAATATGACCGGGTCTGAAATTTAAAAAAATTGATTTGCTGTGTGATCATCCAGGAAAATCAACGACTTAGCAGAGTTAAAGTCTCTAGATTAACATTGGGATACGCACAGTGCGTAGTCATCATTTCGTTTGAACCTAAACTGGACATGGTCATCTCTTGCACTACACAAAAAATGGCGTGAAAAACTTTTTAAGAAGCTGAAACAAGACGTTGCTTTGTAAAGTAGTCATAAGAAGTAGAGTTTATTTTTCAACCCTAACCTATGTAACATTTTATGAAATGTTTCTAGATCTAGTAATTGGGCATCGACAATAAGAGCACTCTCGTCTCATAATTATTATGTTGCAAGATCTAGGTAATCAAGATAATTAAAATCAACAGATGTAAAATATTTTCGACACATTATCTCGATGGAAACTAACAGGAAATGGCTTTACTATTAACTTTTTATTGCCTGAATATATAGTTCTGTGCATGGGCGCGCGCAGGATTTTTTGCAGGGGGGGGGGGGGGTTGCAAGTTGCCTCCTATGACTCAAAGTTGTAGCTTCAACTTTTTTTTTTATTATAGAGAATATCAAAGAAAAGAACTGGTGCCCTCTCGCCCCCCCCCCCTCAATACCTATGAGATATTATTCACTGTAAATACTTGTTTCATAAAATAAAAAAACAAACATTTGAACAAACTATTTCCTGTACACGTGGTACCAAGTTTGTCTGCTAGTAGTGTCACCTTACTCAGGATGCCATCCCTAAAGCGTACCTCAGCAAGTCAAATTGGTTTTAGATTATGTCATTAATGTGACTGCTAGCGTGCTGTTGAGCTGCCGCTTGTGCTAAGATTGACAGACTGCAACATCACGGAAACTGGTTCAAGAATGGATGAATAATTGACAATAATTTAAAAAAAAACAAATAAATAACCGTATGAGAAGCAGTTTTTTTTTTTTTTTTACAACCATTATTTTAAAATACGCCTAACAGTCAAAGTTGTGACTCAAAGCGCCTATGTTCACCGTGTGTCACTCAAAGTAAAAGTAAATTGAGCACCATCTCTTGGGACTGTTACGAAAGAAATAGATAAACTTCTTGATGATCTATACAGCCAGGGGCGGACTGGCTATATTGGCATTCGGGCTAATGCCGGTAGCGCCTGTGAAATCATCATCTTTTTTGAAGTCACGTCTGTATTTATAAGATAAGGGCGGCATTGGTGCCCCTATGGCAAGTATTGTTAACGGTTTTATAGTATTCTCTTATAAAAAAAAAACTTGTTGTTAGGGCCTACTAATTTAATCTGACACATTTTCCGAAATAATATCATAGCCTACATCCATAGACAGTGCTTTTAGATCTGGTAGGCTTCATTCTTTTAGAGCCCTACACACTTAGCGATTAAAAACAACACAAGACCTTTAGGCTATTCCATATAAGGATCTATTGTTCTCAGTATGCACGTGTACAGCTATCGATACATTATCAAACTTAACACAATGATGTTGAGAACAGGTAGACCTACAATCGTATGTCCATTATATAACATTCAATTTATGCACGGGCCGATTTTGACACCCAGTCCGCCCTTGTCAACAGCTTTACGTATATATGAAACGTCATTCAGGTCAATGATAACAAGTTCAAGTCTGTTGGACGCGCAACGGACAAGGTCTGCGTTTGGATATTTTCAACTAATGCTTGCCTGAACACAGTTCTGAACGCTACCCATCACGGGGGCAGCCATCGTAGCCTTGGCCGAGTAGTTTGTCCATCTGTAGACTGTACATAATGCATCCGCTGACGTAAGATACAGGCACTGCGTCTCTCTTCACAACAGAGACAAAAACCAATGGTTTCTTCTCGAATACAATCGCCATCAACAAATCCAACGCTCAAAAACATCTACTCAGTGCCAGAGATATCTGCATTTTCATTACCGAAATACCAAGTAAACTCAGTGAATTCATGCTGCTGCCAGTGCTCTGTCGATACAAATCAACGTTTCGACTCAGACGATGGCATGTGAAGAACTTTCTTGTATCTCTTCTCTTGTAAACTGGTGGACGTGTTTATCCCGCTGTTTTGTTTAGCGCTAACAATGTAAATGTATTGACCAAGAGGACTGCACTCTTCAATCTTGTTCAATGAAACTTTCACATATCACAAATCGAAAGACAGCTGGATAGAGCTTTTCCTCCAAGACAAAAGCAAAAAAAAAAACCAAAAAAAACAATGATGATACAATAAAACTAACACGGAATAATTGCTAAGACGGTCACAGACGGATTTAGTAGCATAACTTTTCTGGCTTTTTCCTGTGCAAAATGGCGTTTTTTTTTCAAGCTATGCTAAACCGTTAAACAATGATAGCCTCTTAGAATCGACAGGTCATAAGATACTCCTTTACAGAAACTGAACGGTATTTCGAAACCAAGAATGTCTTGTTAAAAACTTACTTGGTAATTGTATCATATAGCCTAGATGCAGGAAAAAGCTTCCAAAATATCGAGTAAACGGTCCTAGTTTTTGAAAACTGGTTAGGTTTTCGAAACTGAAGGAAAAATGGAATCTCTTTAGCGGGGCCCCTCTCATGCGCCCGTCGCCCCACTTGCCAGCCCCTAAGGCAGGTACTGCCTTTTCTAGAACCGTATCCATCCATAAGGTTCCAGGTTTTGCTCACTTCGAATGTGTGACCTGAATAGAGGTATTATAAAACTAAAAGTAAAATAATATTTTAAACTAAACGGTTTGCTTTTAGAAAACCAAAAGTAGCCGTTGCACCTAAACTTTGCCAGCCACAAAGCATGGTGAAATAATATTTTTCATTTCTCTTCGAGATCTGAGTGTGACAGACGGACATTTTGCACAACCTAATAGGGGCTTTTCCCCTTCCGGGGGCCGCTAAAAAGCACAAATAAGAAAACAAAATTTATAACATGATAAATTAAATCATATGATATAATTTTCTTTGTACAACTCCCAATATTCATTATACAATCTATATATTTACAAACTTTTATTATGCATTTGATATAAATTACATGTTGTGGTATGGGCGCTGTCCTTCTTCGTCTCGGTGTCTCTGGTTCAAACCCTGCCCGCTGCCATCTCCAGTCGTCCTGCGGAAGGTTTGGGTTAGGAAGTAGATTTTCACATGTATATGGAGAGTGTTATGGTAACAAAAAAAACATGTTAAAATTATTATTATAAATAATGGTTTTGAAATGGTCAACAACCAAAGCGTTGTATAAAATATATATGGTTAAGTTAGCCCCATTTTTTTTTTTACTTTAAAACAGAATAATAATAATTGCAAGCTCTACTTTCATGTTTAAAGCATGCTCAGAGCGCTATGGTCCAATCCCATTTATGGACCAATTTTTTTATTTTTTTTTTAGGTGGGGAGGGGGTATCTGGGAGAGGTGTTTCGTGCTGCCTTTAGGCGCTCAGTAAACGCAACCCTGCCTGAGTCGGGTCTCGAAACTTGAGCCTCCTTCATAGGTAGCCAACGCAAGTTCAAGCTTAACCTCTTAACCACGCTTCCCACCGTCTATAGTAATAATACTAATATACAAAATAAAATATAATATAAATAAAATAATATTCAAACTAAGTCTTAAAAGACTTAAACTTTAAGGATGACAGGTTTCGAGCCTCAGAACAACGGTCAGCCTCAACATAGTTGACCTTTAACCTTTGCGCTTAAGAATAAAGGGTACAAACGTGGACTTTTCTGTACTGTTGCTATAGTAAATGTGGTAAATTTTATTGAATCTCTGGACACTTCGCTTTGATTTGACGTTGTTCTCCAGTTTTGGGGATCTCACTCCAAAGATATACAGTTCATTCATAACAATGACCACACCATGGAGTGGCCAGTCTATGTGCCTAAGTTTTTCTACAAATTCAAAATCCACACTGTCAGCAGCTGATTGGACGATCTTCCACAAATGACCGCAGGACTGTAAGATGTAGGTGTTGACCTCATCTTTAAAACTAGTCATTCCATTAAATGTATTGAGAAGACTGTTTTTGAGTGGTGACTAGTAATCCTTTTTTATATCATAACAATGTATACTTGTTTGTATCTTGTATACAATGTATACTTGTTTGTATCTTGTTTGTACCTGGTACTTCCTCCGAATAAAAGACAAGAATAACTTCAGCGTAGCGCATGGCATAACTTATGGGTTGATTAGTAGGTAAATTTTTCAGTGTCTCCAATTTTCTTGTTGAAGAATCCAGTTTCCACAAGTTTTTCTCAAGAGGAGAAAGAATGTAAAATGAAAGGTAGAGAGAACTGCGCTATGACTGACCACTGGTCGTCTAAATACTGTGAAACCTCCATTACAGGGTCGCTGATGCTGTCAGTGCTTTGAACGTCTTTAAGACCTGGGCTAGGTATTCTACTAAGGGTGTATAAAGATGTGTCTATAGCAGCCAGCTTGAGGGTCGTCGCTTTGCTTAAACCGTTTGAAAATACAGCTCGACTTTTTAATGCAACTTTTTGTTCTTTAATTTCAAAACAGTTAATGAGATAAGATCCAGTGTCGTTGCCGTTTTCAACGCTTGACGTAAGCAAGACTGAGTGCACGAATTGACTGTTTTTTCTATGCGTAGCATTGGCTGGCCAATATACATCTCTTTTTCCTATGAAGGCGTGGTATGACAAAGCTTTTATGATTAAATCCTTGAGCTTACAGTTTCCCTGTACGAGTGGATGTTCATTTAGTTTTTCTAAGAATTTGTCACTGACAAGAAACAATTTGACATGCGTAAACATTGTTAACAGAGTTTCTTCTCTGGTATCAATAATGGCTTTGACATTAACTGCCATCTTAAAGTCTGACTCTAATTTTCTCATTTTATTTGCTGGCTCGGCATTGTCTTTCTTAGCATCAATTCTTTCTTCGATCTTTTCATTTGGCCTGAAATTTTTATCCTCCTTTTCCCATGTTTGATTCTCTGCCCAAAACAAAATTGAGTCAACTACACAGTCTTCTGACGTCGTCACCAGGTCTTGACTTTGAACTAACTTCACAACATCATCTTTTGAAAGCTCACCAAACTTGTCTGTACTGTAAAGAGAATTGAAGTTCTTAAGAATAAAAGGCCAGACAAAGTTTTTTACTCTTTCTGAGTTACTTTTTGTTCCGCTTAAATAAAGATCCATGCAATTTTTCAAAGACAATAAAGTCTTCAGATATCTAGCACATTCTTTTTCCAGAAAAGGAATTTGTAAATAGTCAGCAGCTTTCATCAAGTCGATGACGTTGTTGTCAGTTAGGATGTAGCATCCAGTGTACATGGTCTGGTGAATTAATTTGAATGCCTCGCTAGAGATGTTTTCTAGATCCAACTGATGAATGTATTTATTTTCTTCTGGCTTTGTATTAAACTCTGTTCTGAAGTAGCCAGAGTGAGCTGAAAGAACAAGTCTATGGCATTCGAATTTTTTGTCGCCAACAATAACATTAATATCGAAAAGCTGTTCATTTATTAAGAATTGTCCCAGACGTTGAACAATCTCCAATGCAAAATTGCTTTTGATGTCTCCATCTTTACAGTGTGAAAGATAAATGTAATATAAGTATTAGTAGAAATACTGGGCATTCAAAGTGGTTAAAAATACCGGGAATTCATATCGGTTAAAAATAGCGTGCTAATCAGTGGGTTACTTACATTGCTATTTAAATTGCTAAGCAATTTCAAATCTTTTTCATTCTTTCTGTCTACATTAAGTGTACGAGTGTCCCCAGCTCCCCGAGCTAAGGGGGGAACTGTCTGAGCAGTCACTCGACTTGTATGGTAGCTACGAGGCATTAGGCCGAACGGCCCAGTTTCTTGCCAGAGCACTACGGGAGGACCAGTCCTTCCTGCTCTGATTTTTCAATAGGAGTTCATCTCAGGTCTACATTAAGTTCTTTTGTATTCTAGTTTGAAATAAATTTTTTATTCTGTTGTTTTCGTTGTGAAATTCGTCAAATTAGTTAAAAATGGTTAGAGTATGTTTTATAAGCATTTAATGTTAGATCTGCTTAATTGTCCATCATTTATAACGGAATGTAGGTCTAGATCTCTTTTAAGTGTTTTATTTAAACAAAAAAAACGGTGCAAGTATTTAGTTTTGTATTAGTATAACTATTATTCTGTTGTGGATTATTGATACTTTGTATTTTTACTGTTGCGTTTCTCAACTTGTTTTTTTTGCATTAAAAATTAAATATTACGCAAAATGCAGAGGCCCCCAAGAGGTCCCCCCCCCCCTCCAGGCCCCCAAAAGATTGAAATTTTCTAACTACGCCCCTGTTGTAGTAAAAGTTATATTGAGTTTTTGTTCGCAAGAGAAATTTGTTCAAGCTATTAAAGTTTATGTATTAAAATATAAAAAGCATACATCTGTTAAGTTGTACTAGCTGTCTGGAGCGACAAGCCAACGACCAAACAGCAACAAGGGAAAGGGGAAGGGTGGCGAGAAAAACAGTTTTATTTTCATTTTATTTTATTCATTATTATTTTATATTAGTAAAATTACATCATGACCAATGTTTTAAAATGAAAATCTTAAGTAAGAGACGCCGTTTCAACTTCTAATAAGACCTTGTCAAATGTTTTCGTGAGAGGCGTATGCTACAATTTGGGCCTAAAACCTTTTGAAGAAAACATTTCCAGCTAGTGTGTTCTGGATTTTTAGTCTCTAAATAGTCGAATGTCTTCCGATTATTGCAATTCATTTTGGTGACGACCTAGGCTTTTTCAAAAGATTCAGCGCACAAATTGCGTGTTATGATAATGGTGGAAATCCATTCGTATATGAACTCAATGTAAAGTTGAAAGTATGCATGTCTGGTAGAATATATTGAATCTCAATGCGTACGCGCCAGTTAATTGGCAAAGTTTTGATGATCCTCCTTCGTTTAGACTAGCGAACATATTATACAACTTCATGAAACAAGAGGACAAACGCATTCCGAAAGTCATTCTCTATGGACAACTCGCGACTGGCTCAAGAAAAACCGTTCGCCCCCACCTCCTACAAATTAAAAAAAAGTTAGCAAAAAAGAAAACATAACATACCTTCGGACGCCATGTCAATTAATAGACTCGCTGGGTCAGTCAGAGTATTATAATTGCGGGAAAACCCAATACATACAAATATTATCAGTGAGTTTCACTATCATTATTAAGCTGATTAGTGTCATTGGCTTTGTACAAATACATTGTTTCGTCAACACATTTCAAATATAGAACTATATTGGTAATTTTGCATAATATAAATGAGTAATTTTGCTACCAAACAATTACAGTCATTGAAGTCATATTTATAGTTTCCAAAATTTACATTAAAGATATCTAGATTTTGATATTAAAATAATACATAACAGCAAATAAAATGAATTATAACATTTTAAAGAGTAATTAAAAGTAAACAACAACAGAGGACTGCCTCAGATGGTACGAAGTAATGAAAAATTCTACATTGGTGATCCTTAGACCTCACTTTCAAATGATAAACCAAGCAATAGAAAAAAAATAAAAATAATAATACATACATTTTAAAAACATATCTTATCTAAAAGGGGGGGGGGGGGCGGTGGTCGAATAGTTAAGCGCTTGGCTTCCAAACCTGAGGTCCGGGATTTTTAGGGCGCCCTTGAGTTCACCCAACTCCAATGGGTACCTGACTTTAATTGGGGAAAGTAAAGGCGGTTGGTCGTTTTGCTGGCCACGTAACACCCTGCTCGTTGACCGCTGGCTTAAGAAACAGATGAACTTAACATCATCTGCCCCATAGATCGCAAGGTCTGAAGGGGACACTTTACTATCTTATCTAAGGGGAGGTACCGCTATGTACTGCCATTTATCTGAAAATTAGGGAGTTTACTCCCTTTCTGACGGACTGACAGAGTGAGTTCATATATGTAAAAAAAAAAAATGAAGGTGTTTACACATAAACAAATACTCCATGAACAGATCAGGTTTCAACTCGGGCCAGTTCAACTCATGCTATATTAAACAAAAGCGTAATTTATTTAAAACGAGAGGAGAAGCACCTAATGTGTCAGGCTATGGTAAGTAGCTTTACATGCTGGAATATGATGGAGCCGTGACACAGGCAGGTGAGATGAAATGAACATCCCATTGAAGTTGGACTTTTGGATGGAGGACTTCACAAAGAACCTTTCTCTGAATGTTTCATTCTTTTTACAAAGTTTATATCAAATCTGTCTGGTACAAAGTTTATATCAAATCTGTCTGGTACAAAGTTTATATCAAATCTGTCTGGTACAAAGTTTATATCAAATCTGTCTGGTACAAAGTTTATATCAAATCTGTCTGGTACAAAGTTTATATCAAATCTGTCTGGTACAAAGTTTATATCAAATCTGTCTGGTACAAAGTTTATATCAAATCTGTCTGGTACAAAGTTTGAACATATTATTTCTCCCATTTCCCATTCACGGATCAAGTTAAAACTTTGCCCAATTATTCATTGTTCCTGACAAGACATGAATCAATAAAATAATTAACCAAGTAGTTTATTAATTATTGGTAATGAAGTATTTTGTTTGATAATGAAATAAGGGAAATAAATTCTACTTAATGAAACATGTGGATGTATATATGAATTTAATCCCCTTATTACGTTTTGACACGTTTTTTTTTCTCTCACTTCCCATTTTCGGATATAGTTGAAATTTTGTAATAATTATTCATAGTCGATGACATACACGAATCAATCCAACAATTAACCAATTATTTAACCAATTACTACTAATCAATTATTTTTGTTTAATATAGCATAAAGGGAGTTAAACCTTGCATTTTTTCAGATAAATGACAGTAATTAGCGGTTCTTTTCCTTAGATAAGCTTTTTTTTTTTTTTTTAAATGCCAACTGCGCATTTGGTCGTCACGAAATAAAAGTATGGTGGAGTAGGTCTTCTCGTAAAACAACGATAAAAATAATAAGGCTTGTGTTTGAGTCCGAAGATTATTGAGGAATCCAGCATTTCCTGTGGCTATCCTGCCCCAGCTGTGACCTACCTATTTTGCCACACTAGCGCAGGCATAAACATTGTGCGCCGATGGTCGATTTAGACTTTCTTTTCGCTGTCTACGTCTGTCCTCGGCAGCTGATTTTCTTTTAGTCTCTAAGTTTTACCCCGTAGTATTTGTAAGTGACCCATGGGCGTAGCCAGGATTTTTTTTTGGGGGGGGGGGGGGCTTGGGGGGTGGATTTTGTTCTCCCCCCCCCCCCCCCTCAGCGGAAAAAATGTATATGTATTTATGTGTGTGTGTGTCTACATAATCTTTATTACATTCTGACCCTTCATTCTTTCGGAAGACGTTTATTGTGCCCTAGAATAGGTTCTTCCGTGAGTTAGTGGAAAAATTGTAGATTCCCCGCCATTACTAGCAAGGGGGTCTGGGGGAGCGCTAGGAGCTTCCCCATCGCGGGGCGAAGTCCCGCCGCCAAGCACTATTTCTGATATTGAAAGCCAACAAAATGCATATTTTGAGGTATCTACACTGCATTTACCAGCTATTAAAAAGCTTTATTTCAAAAACCTAATGTGCTATTCTTACTGACTTAGACCCTCCCGCGCGTACGGAGCATTTGCCGTCAAGCTGTTTCCATAAAAATCTGTCACTGGTAATGTCTGATGCCTCTTCCCACCTGCCATGAGGACCTCCATGAATGTGTGGCGTCATGGGAGGCTAAGACTCACAGTAAACTCAGGCAGATTGTGGCGGATGTCAGGTGGCGCCCACATCTAAGGGTCAGACAAGGCGTGGTAGCACGACTATGTCCAGACTTAGGATTGGCCACACCTACATCACGCACTCTTTTGTGCTGAAGAGAGAGGAGCCCCCACTTTGTGAGTACTGTGACTCTCGCCTCACTGTGGAACATATCCTCGTTGATTGCCCCAGATACCAGGATGTCAGGGAGAAATATTTTAGAGCCACTAACTTAAAAACACTATTTGATAATGTCGACCCTGGGAAGGTACTGGGCTTTATTCGGGAAGTGGGGTTGTCTACGAAGATCTGATTTATGAATTTGTAAACATGTACTATTTACATTAGATTTTTACCAAATTATTAAATTCTTACTACCTCTACTATTTTAACTGTGAATAGACCTTGATTTTAATGATATGACTGTATAGAATCTGGCTCTTGTTGTTTAGAGAGAGAGTAGTCCTTAAGGAACTGCGGGCACGACATGGCCTAAATTGTGCCGATTTGCCTAAAATCAAAAATCAAAAAAAAAATCAAGACTCCTAAAATCTGTCTTAGCCATCTTTATTGAGCCACATTTAGTGTTTTTCAATTTCGGCAGATGACTATTCACTGCACTTTATTAATGGAGCCCCGCCACTGGTAAAAATGTGTAGTCTCTCTTGAATACGCTCTTGAAATTAAGTGACTGTAGTTTGCTTTAGATTTTACATCGAAAAGGGAAGTTTTATCGTCAAAATCATCTGTTGGGGGTTTTCCAACTCCAAATGCTCTGTAGGGGGATCTTAAACTCAAAATCATCTGGAGGGGTTTTAAACTTTTAAAAAAAGCCATCTGTAGGAGAAGGGTTTAAACTCAAAACCCCCGATTGGATTGGCTACGCTCAAATAATTTTAGTGTGTAATTTGCTTTTATTTTATATTGAAGAGGTATTTTAGCATTAAACCCCCCTTCAGGGGGTTTAAACTCAAAACCCCTTACGGCAACGCTCGTAGCATTTTGAGTGCGTAATGTGCTTTTTTCTGACACTGAAGATGTATTTTTTAGCTTCAAACCCCCAACCCGGGGGGGGGGGGGTAAACTCAAAACCCCTTTGGCTACGCTCATAGATTTTAGAGTGAGTAATTTGCTTTAATTTATATTGAAGAGGTACTTTTTAGCCTCAAACTCCACTGAAGGGGAGTTTAAACTCAAAACCCCTTTGACTACACTCATAACATTTTGAGTGTATAATGTGCTTTGTTTTTATTATTAAAGAGGTATTTTTTACATTCAAACCTCGCTGAAGTGG
This sequence comes from Biomphalaria pfeifferi, assembly GCA_030265305.1. Taxonomy (NCBI): domain Eukaryota; kingdom Metazoa; phylum Mollusca; class Gastropoda; family Planorbidae; genus Biomphalaria; species Biomphalaria pfeifferi. Next base: position 1,804,334 of record JASAOG010000132.1, read on the forward strand.
GATTTAAACTCAAAACTGAGTCAATATCCATTTAGCCACGCTCATAACATTTTGAGTGCGTAATTAGCTTTTTTTTATATTGAAGAGGGGGTTTATCGTAAATTTTTGACGGGGTTTTAAAATCAAAATCTTCCTGAACTGTGGCTCTTGGAATTAGGGGATTTTCGTTTGCATTTTTTTTGGGAGATTTAACTGCGAAAACCCCAGGTAGGAGGTTTTAAACTCAAACCCCCCTGGTAGGGGTTTTAAACTCGAACCCCCCTTGTAGGGGTTCTTACACTCGAACCCCCCTGGTAGGGGGTTTTAAACTCAAAAACCCCTGGTAGGGGTTTTAAACTTAAAACACCCTTGGTTGTGCTGGGGCAAGTGATGGTTTTGTATTAAAATCTCACCTAAAATAAACAAAATTAAAGCAAAAAATCAGTCACTAAATTCCGATCCTCCACCCACCCCCCCGCAGGGGGGGGGGATTTCATTTCGGGGGAGGGGGGTTTGACACCCCCCCCCCCGGCTACGCCCATGAAGTGACCTCTAGCTGTCTCGTTCTGAAGCCGCCTACAACCAGGTGCTCTCTTCTATGTTAGGTAAAGCAAGTTGGCTCTAACAAGGTATACAAAGCAGTGGTTCTCACAACATTTCTGTTTGGCTATGAGATATGGCTGCTCTGTAGAAGCATTAATGGATTTTCAAAAACAATATTTTAAATTAAAATATCGGGTACTCCAAAAATAACAAAATATCGGGCATTCCCCCCCCCCCAAAAAAATGTCAGGCATCCCATACAAGAACAGAATATAGGGCCAGTGTTTTTAAAAACAGTGGTTTAAAAGGTTGGCTAACTCAGTGTGTGACATTAATCATAATTGAAATCGTTTTCTTGTTCAATGTATTTAATTTATTAGTACAGTCAATCAATGAATTTATATACAAGGCAAAATGTAACTTTCATCAGCGCTACTTGTTATTTATCCCCACATGATAATTTTACACGACATAGTGAGAAGACGTAGACAGAAGGAGTAACGGGTAAAACTAAATATCGTAGTTCCCGGCCTTTTCAGGTCAATTATTTGGCAGAGAGAGAGAGAGAGAGAGAGAGGAAATAAAAAAATAGAGGGAGAGAAAAGAGAGAGTGAGAGAAAAAAAGACGCTTGAGCAGAATGAAAGCGAAAGTTAACGAATGAGTTTAGAATAAAACAATTTCTAGGAAAACAATTTCTAGGAAAGCAATGACCTACATTCATTTGTCGTCGGCCGAGCCAAGATCTAGTGCATGTCTTATATTTGATAAGCTGTATTACTGAGGTAAGCGACTGTTATCAATCAAGCTTCTATTTTATTAATAATTTTGTTTTTTTTCGTGTATTAACTTCTATTAAATGTAAATCTAGATCCGTTCAATCATATTCTTAATTAGGCCAGAAGTATTCTTCGTGCATCAAGGCTAAATAGATGCAGATCTAAATCTAAACCCAATGCGATTCTTTTATGATTTAGGCTTTTGTTTGTGTATTTCATGGGTAATAAAATACACGAATGATGTGTAGTCACCTCAGTGACTCAGATATTTCTTTGGAAAACTCTAGTCGACTTGTTGACAAATGCTTTTTTGGTTGATTATTACCGCGACTTACACACGAGATTTATGTGGCGATACAACGTCACATTTGTAAACCTAAACACATGGAATGCAATGTGGGTCTCTTGTTATTACCACTACTAAAGGCACATTCCTTGTTCCACGTGCTAGGACAAATGTGTAGAAATACTCCTTCTTCCCTAGTGCTATTAGAGCATGGAATGGGTTGCCTGAGCCAGCCAGGAAAAATAGTGACTTGGCAGAATTTAAGTCATTGGTTAACATGCATGACTATATGCAGGACTCTTAGGACGATATCATCTTTTTTTATGAAGTAACGTCTGTATTTTATAAGATAAGATACGGATGAGTTAGATAAGTGAATAGTGGAGCTCGATGTTTTGTTATTTTGTTCCTGGAATTGTTATTATTATTTTTTTTAAATATCAATTATTTTGTGTGTGACTGATACACATGACTATAACTCAGGTGCGCAGCTATTTTTTTTTTTTATAATTGGTGGTAATTTGTTAGGGTTTAATCAGAGGTTCTACCGATATTCCTTATAAGTTCTCATAATTAAACTTTAGAATGCTCTTCCATTTTCGATTCCTCTTTTCAGCTGGAAACTTTTTCATGGAAACAGGAAGCTGGGTGGACACAGCTCTCCAAAACAGCTCTAACGATTTTTCTAGAAGTTGTCTTTTTGAAAAATGCTGTACGTGTTTCGGATGTTCCCTCAGAGTTGAAGATAATCTATTTCCTAGTCCAAACCTCCCTGGCAGGGTATGAACCCGGAACCATCGAAAAATCTGAACGACAGTCCAGCGCGTATACCGCACAACCAGGCATCCTTACTATTGAATTTGACAGTTGATGTATATATTAAGGAAAAGAATTACTAGCTAATTGCCATAATGGGAACACTCTAGTTTGACCGTTCGCCAGCAATGCTGATGTCCCTTTTTAAATTTAAAAAGCCCTTTTTTTCTGCATTAATTTGCATACCATATACCGCGAAAGTCATGTCTATGTGCATCACCAAGTCAGCTAATTCTTGTGTCCCTGCTTGCCAGACCATCTATGTCCGCAAACTAGTAATGTGTCATCCTTTAATGCTTACCGAACTTTCGTAGTCCTCGAGAGCATCTTTCATTATTCTTTAAGGAAGATATCGAAAAGAATTGCTATTCATATAAGATATTTAAACTAGGATTATGATTTAATAACATTAGCAAAATTTTCTTTTCTGTAATTGAAAAAGGGGTTGCAGTACTAAAATTGAAAATTACTGTAATTAACTATAAAACATATTTTCATAAGCAGCTCCTTAAAATTTTAAATAACTATAAATATCTCTGAAACCTATTTTCATAAGCAGCGCCCTGGCACAGTGGTTACCGTATTGGCTTGAGGAGGCTGAACAACAACAATAGACCTCCTTCTCCAATCGTTGAGAACCACTGATTTATACCATTAATCCGCTCGATCTCTACCTAAATTTCCCAATTAAAAGAGAACGGCGAGTTAGAAGAATCATTCATTTCTGTGTGAAGTATAAAATGTAGTGAATGAATGACTGTTTACAAGCTAAAACTACAAGACATGTATTTCAACTTTTTCGTTTGCCAACATAGAGTGAAAATTGTACGCTTATTGTTTTCTTGACGTGAATCTCAACAAAAAACGTTCGCCGCTAAAAACTAAATAAATGAAACTAAATAATGAACCAGTTAGAGCACACAAAAGGGACTCTACGGCTTGGGCTCATGCAGGTTAAAGATTACATAACGTCATCGAAAATTTAATCTATCATAGATCGTATTGGAAATAATTCTTTCAGATGGCAATAACGAAAGGGAATGTTATAAGTTGACGTCTTATTTCTCCGTGTTTAAAAAATAACAGACAACATAAAAAGCTTAAAATTATCTTTAAAGTGTAATAACTTAGTCTTCTTTAATATGAATTCAAAATTAAAATAAACATCATTATCTTGTCACAAGCTAGGAAGATAAATGTTATTTAATCAATATCCACAGATCAGAACGTCATGGTGATCAAACGAGAAGTAGCCTACGGCATTGTCCAAGGTTTGAGTGACTTCTGGAAATGTGAAGAGCTACAAGATTTTACTGTCACGATTGGTACAACAAAGTTTGGGTGTCATAGGTTTCTTCTGGCAGCTTGTTCTGGGTTTTTTAGAGGACTTTTTAGATCCGGGATGAAAGAAACTGAATTAAAGAATGTCAACTTCGAAGATATTTCTAGCGAAACTTTTGAGTTGATCCTGGAATCTATTTACACTGGACATGGTGTTTTGACAAATGACAATGTCACTGACATCTGGAGGGTTGCTCATCGGTTGGGGATAGAGTTTTTAATGAAAGAATGTGAAAATTTTGTCATTAAGTCTCTCTCTGTACAGAATTATGTTGACTATTATAAAGTTGGTAAATATTTAAACGCCGTTACTGTGTTTGACGTAGTGTGGGCATTCGTTCTAAAAAATTTTACCACATTCTCTAAAGAACAATATTTCCTTGAACTCCCGATGTCTGATGTTCTAAGATTTGTAGAAAGTCAGGATTTAGTTGTCAGCTCTGAAGATGACGTCTTAAAAGCAATACTGAAATGGGTTGAGTATAACCCAAGCAGTGAAAGAGTTAATAGTACAGGAGTTCAAGACAAGGAATACGCTCAGGATTTGGTCTCTCGTAAGGAAGGAAATGAAACAGAATGTTCGAAATCTTCACAGGAGAACACGTCCGGATGCATTCTCGCAAATCCTGGTATTAAAGAACATAATCTGTTTGCTCTGATGTCTAGAGCGAGAACATGTCTTGCTTGTCATGAATGCCTGGTGATTATGCTTGGACATCCACTGGTCGCCAGCGACAAACAGACCAGAGATCTCATCACACAAGCCCTGCTTTATCAGCTTCAGATTGGCAAAAGAAACGGCCAATGGCCAACAGCTGCTATTCACAGAAACAGCAGTTGTTATGAAAATGTTGCTATAGCCGCTGAGCAGCCACCCAATACCATCCCTCAGATAAAAGTGTTTTCTTTTTCAAGAAATAAATGGGTCACTACTAATTTCAATAATATCCCAAGAAGAGAAGTAGCCCATTTGGCCGCCGTTGACAAGTCTTTATATTCTTTCTTTATCAATGAAAATAGTTGTTACAATGAGGATAAAAATTTATTATCACATTTTCAGCTAATAGAAAATAACTGGTTTGAAAACATTGGAAAATATTTAGATTTAAAAATGTTTCATTTAGCCATACCCTCTGTGGCAGTAGTAAATAATTTCATTTACATGTTACATTGCAAAATGAAGAGCATCTGGCAACTCGATCCAAAGTCACTTTCGTATGCCAGATTGGCTGATATTCCGGATGATCAACCAATTTGTCACATAATGACATACGAACAACTTATTCTTGTCTTCTACTCTGTGTCTGTGGTAGGTGTGGATGAGACTGCCATCGCCTATTATGACACTTCAAAAAACACCTGGGCCAGACTTAACAATCTTGAAGGTCCAGCCAAAGGAATGATAAGTTTTAAAGATGACCACGCCACTTATATCTTGCAGCCCAATGGTGATGTCTGGAAACTGGTCAAGGCGCAATCAGACCAACTTGATTTCGAACACGTGATCAGACTTTGGAATTGTAACTGGTCACTTCATGGTGCGGTCACTTTCAAGGATAAACTTTACATCTATGGTGTCAGAAGTGAAGCACTCAAAGACGATCCACAGCTACGAAAGTCTTTACCTGGAGTTTTCCGTAAGATCATTTATCTAGAAAGTGAGTCAACTGTTTCGTCTACGTTCATACCGTTTATAATTAACCGTAAGTGTATACAGTAGACTACAACAAGGTGAACAGAGATAAGAACAGACGATGAAGTAGCTTTTGAATGTAAAACAAAATGTAAAAGAGTTGAGCTTAGTTTCAGTATTTTACATTTTAACATTTCTTTCGGTTACTAGAAGATCGTAGTTGTAATGGGTGTAATATCAAATATACTATGCGAGATTATTCCGTTCAAAGTGAATATTATTTATTGTTCTAAGCCAAGCCAAGTGTTTACCCTATTCTTCTAGTCTTAGTGTATTTTCTATCTAATCATTTTTATAAATAACAGACCGAGAAGAAGATAATTCATTTGTTTATCAAGTCGTGGATACTACAAGCTGTAAAAACTCCTACTAATTGATTTTTTTTTCTGATTGATTTATGCCCTTACGGCAACCCAGGGAAAACTTAATACAGATCCTAATAAATTCTACTGTGGATTAAAAATCTGCATTTAATAAAGTTGTATCTCTTTGCGTATTTTATTAGGTCATATTTTGTATGTGATATGGCTACTTTGCTTTTTACTCTTCTGCCTTGAAGTGTTTAAATTCTGTGATTTTACTCACGCTGTTACTTTAGTCAAATTAGAATATTAATCGTTTAATTGTTATGACGGCTATATTTTGTGTCCTTTCTAGTTTCTTTATGTTTTCTTCAGAAGTAAAAACAACAACATATAACCTAATATTAATATTGGTTTAACCCATCTTAAATATAAATATTCCTTACATTGCTTTTTTTTTTTTTTGCTTTTGAAATAATGTAATAAGTATAGAGCATACATACATGTTTTTATGATGCCTTTGTATTTTGAGTTTTTAGTGTGTGAAACGTGTTTAAAATAAATCATATATAAGTAGTTGTTTTTTTTTATTTGTTTTAATTTTTCATTATTTTTAAAAATGGTTATTTCATGGTTTGAAAGAGAGTTTTCATTTTGATTCTTATTTCTGTAATTTTTCGCCTGCATAAGGGATTTTTTTTCAAGGCTGTTGGTGTTCGCAAGACCAGTAGTGAGTGCGTTTTTAAAATTCATAACGTTTGAATTGCTATGCTGTTTTCTTCAAACTCCTATGGCCTTAGTGCAGTAGCAGTAGCCTATCGGCCTGGCTGTTGCATCCTGGACAGTCCTTTTAAACTGTCTTCTGTTTCCCTATGGGTGGCACACCCTTTATGTAAGCGGGAAGCACACTATCTAATGACGCATCATTTTGAAGAGTAAAATATAACCATTTAGCTAATGCAAGTAGCACTTCTGGACGCCTTCAAGCGAGAGTGTGGTGGAATAGAGCGCTCCGCCTGCTTACAACAATCAGTGTAGGCCAAGCAGTGGTTCTCAACCCAGAAGACGCAAAGAAAACGTAAACAAGCGCCTGGTTGGACACGGCTTTGTCTGCGTATGGTGTGGCAAAATGTGCAGGTTGCAGACGGTTTGCCTAGTCATGGGAAACTTTCATCATTAACCTTTAAAATCAAAAACACGAACTATTCAAAACTCGAACTATTAAAACACACGAACTATACAAAACACGAACTATTAAAACACACGAACTATTCAAAACTCGAACTATTAAAACACACGAACTATACAAAACACGAACTATTAAAACACACGAACTATTCAAAACTCGAACTATTAAAACACACGAACTATACAAAACACGAACTATTAAAACACACGAACTATTCAAAACACGAACTTTTTAAAAAAACACGAACTATTCAAAACTCGAACTATTAAAACACACGAACTATACAAAACACGAACTATTAAAACACACGAACTATTCAAAACTCGAACTATTAAAACACACGAACTATACAAAACACGAACTATTAAAACACACGAACTATTCAAAACTCGAACTATTAAAACACACGAACTATACAAAACTCGAACTATTAAAACACACGAACTATTCAAAACTCGAACTATTAAAACACACGAACTATACAAAACACGAACTATTAAAACACACGAACTATTCAAAACACGAACTATTTAAAAAAACACGAACTATTTAAAAAAAACACGAACTATTAAAACACACGAACTATATAAAACACGAACTATTAAAACACACGAACTATTCAAAACACGAACTATTTAAAAAAACACGAACTATTAAAACACACGAACTATACAAAACACGAACTATTAAAACACACGAACTATTCAAAACTCGAACTATTAAAACACACGAACTATACAAAACACGAACTATTAAAACACACGAACTATTCAAAACACGAACTATTTAAAAAAACACGAACTATTCTCCCTCGTTGTGACCAGAAACAAAGTAACATTCAAGGATAATACCATACATAAACTATCTTTAGTAATATTGAAAGTAGCCCCTTTTATAGCTCTCTCTCTCTCTCTGTCTCTATTTTAAACTATTTAATAAAGTGATAGTATAATTCACCACAGCAAAGATTTTTTTTCTTGTCTTAGTAAAATTATTTTAAAAATCTATTCCTACCTTATAAAAATTACAGATCTTCTTGAAAAAAACAAAGTAGGAAAAATAACTCCTACGTGTCCGAATGTGTTAACCCAGTGATGCCCAAAACACGTCCCACGGGCCAGATCCGGCCCGCGATATGCTTCCTTCCGGCCCGCCGAAACGTCAGCACAAAATATAGAAAATTCACCCTCAAAGTGTATCTTTACCAACGTTAGGGCCCTTGTAGATTATTCTAACGGATTACTACCAAGGCATTTATCATTAAAAAGTTCATGAAATAGAACTATAGAACCTACTAGGAAGAGTGAATGCATTCTTACTTCCTTGTACAGCATGATACCATTGCGAGCCAACATGTTTGTTTTTATAAAGAAAGTCTGGCGGCTGGTTTTAAAAAAAAAAACAAGAACAACAAACTATAAACAGAACTTACGTCATTTGTTTGAAGTGTAAAGAGAAGATTCCACTCTCCCAATACTTCCATGTCATGTACTAGATCCTCGGGTTTGAACTAAAATAGTTTCAGGTCAATTTCATTAAGTTTTTTGTATCTTTTTCATCGTATGGCCCGCGACACTAGTGTTGGAAATTAAAATGACCCTCAGCTTGAAATAGGTTGGGCATCACTGTGTTAACCAATCACCAATGTTTCATTATATGTCTTATCAATTAGCAGAGAGCGATAAGTCTATGTAAAAGAAAATAGAACATTTAATATTTATCAACTTTTAAAATGAAGAATTATTATTATTTCTTACTAATGTTATAATTATTGCGGTGGGAGGGGCGAGGTGGTTGAGTGGTAAAGCGCTTGGCTTCCAAACCGAGTGGCCTTGGTTCGAATCTGGCGAAGACTGGGATTTTGAATGTTGGGATTTTTAGAACGCCTCTGTGTCCACCCAACTCTAATGTGTACTTGAATTCGGGAAAGTAAAGGGGGTTTGTCGTTGGGCTTGCGACATGACAACCTCGTTAACCGTGGGCATAAGAAACAGATGACATTTACCTTATCTGCAATATATATCATAAGCTCTGAAAGGGAAACTTTATTATTATTTTTTGTTGTTGTGGTTGTTGTAAAATGGCGTCCACCCCCAACTCTAATGGGTACCTGACTTGAGTTGGGGGGAAAGCAAAGGCGGTTGGTCGTTGTGCTGGACACATGACACCCTGCTCGTGAACCATTAACCATAGAAACAGATGACCTTAACATCATCTGCCCCATAGATCGCAAGGTGTGAAAAGGGAAACTTTACTGTTGTTATAAAAACTGCAATGATGGTCATTTTTTTAGGCAGTGGACAAAAGAAATGCAACGACAATGAAATGTGTTTTTTTTTAATTAATCTTCATCTTAACCCCCTGGCGGTGCCAGAGAATGACTTTTAGATATTAGTTTACTATCAAGACACATGGAACAAAAAAAGTTTTTAAAAATGTATCACCAAAAATATAACACACCTTCGGACGCCATGACAGTTAATTGTCTCGTTGTGTTGGTGTGAAAAAAAAAAAGTAATGGCTAGTAAACCCAGACTTCCTAGAAAAAAAAACAATGAGTTATAGTCAAAAGAAAAACATAAAAATATATTTTAAAAAATCAAAGCCTATATTAAGATTGATTGTATCAATCAGTTTCTATCAGTCATATCATTACATTTGTGATTGACTGGGCATAATAAATCTGTGCGATTAGAAATATTTTTACCATTTTTTTTTCGGTTTAGCTTTTAGCTTTCTCAATGTGCTATGATTCTATTACTTGTCTTGACTAGTGAAAGGGGGAGGGAAGAAGGAGGTATCTTAGTGAATGTTTGCTGAATCTTTTTTTTTTAATACATTAAAAAAGTATGCTCAATAGTCATCAAGGGGACTAATTCAACTTATATCTGTCACCACATCTGTCAAGTACGAGTTCTTTCCCTCGTTCAAGATAACACACAAAATAATTAATTACCAATAGTTAATTTTTTTTTTTTTATATTCTTGTGTTGTCTGGTAAAAGAAAATTTTTTTCCAATGTTTCAGCTTGATCCGAAAATTGGTTGTGGGATAAATAACGTGTACAACGTTTTACCAGACAGACAGACAGACAGAATTGATATAACATTTGTAATAAAACATCATTTCCTTTTTCATTAGTTAAAACATGGTTTCATAGGTTGTCATGGCCTGTGGGTGTCGATGGAGACAGGCTCCCGTTGTCTATAAAATGTTCCTAATGGCATGGGTCTCAAATAGCTTCTGACAACTAAGTCCAGCACCTGGCCTGCTCGTGTGTGTGGCTTAGATATTAAGCCCGGCGAAACTGCTCTTACTAACAGGTGAAAGGGTGAAGGCGGATACCTGGCGCCACAAAACCGGGAGCTTCGGGCAGATGGAGCTCGTCAGTCTAGTAAGACAGGTCATCTAGGAGAGGGGTACTCTTATGACTTAAACCCCCCGCTGCCTTGCGGTACTGAGGCTTCAGGAGACAACCTCAAGGAAAAATCAGGAGTTAGGCCACTTAGGCGTTGGGAATAGCAACTATGACATTCCCTCCGGCAGCTTCTGCATCTGGGCAGGTCCCAAATGTAACTCGAAGCGTTTCTTTGGATCGCATCAGCAAGGTCGAGACAAAGACCAAGACGCATGGGCTACCCGGTGACCGGTCATTTCATCCCCGGTCACTTAATCCGCGGTCCCTTCATCGCCGGTCACTTCATCCCCGGTCATTTCATCTCCTGGTCATTTCATCCCTCGGTCACTTCATCCCCCGGTCATTTCATCACCAATTAAATATTTTTCTTTTTTTCTTTGTTTAATTGTGATGTTAAGGCTTTGACTTTAAACCCTCATTCCATCTAATATATAAATATGATTATGTAGAATGCTTTTTGATATATTTGGCCATGTTACTAATGCGTCTATAGTGTTTCCTCTTTCACTTTGCATTCTTGATGAGAAATCTTATAATATATTGTAAATCTGGGTGTGTACTTCCGCCTAAGGCGGATCTTTAAAATAAGGTGGCAAGATAGGATAACCAATGAGGAAGTGCTACAAAGAGCAGGGTGCCAGGACAGCCGCTCTGTTATCAGCAGCAGACGCCTTGGCTGGCTTGGCCACGTTCGTAGAATGCCAGTAAGTCGACTTCCGCAAGACATTCTGTAAGGCGACCTAATAGAAGGCAGGAGAGCCGCTGGTCGCCCACTCTTACGTTATACGGATGTATGCAAACGCGACATGAAGCTCTTCAAAATCGACACTAGCAGCTGGGAAGAGGTGGCACTGGACAGATCCACATGAAGAGAGAGCATAAAGGAAGGGTTTCAGATTGCAGATGCCATACACTACAGAAGCAGAAAGAAGGGTGAAAATGCAACGGCGCCTGGTGATTACATATGCCCAACCTGAGATCGCAGCTGTGTATCAAGGATTGGCCTCTTTAGTCACACAAGAAGTTGCAAAGGGAAAAGATCGTCTCTCGAGACGTAAAATGCCACGGGATGTGTACTTAGCTATAGCGCTTCTATTGGATGTGGGGTTTGTAATATTATAATTTTACCCAGCGCATGACGTAATGATCAAAGACCAAGGTTTGGTGGAGTTAGTAAAAATCATTTGAGAGATAGAAGTGCGATTAGAATAATTAAGACCATATCGCTGATAACTTAACAGCAAAGACCAAGGTGTGGTGGAAGTTCGACCATGTTTCATTTTTTTTTTTCAACCGCTCTTTCTTGACATTGGGCGCGTCATTTTCAGTCATGAAATAAGGTTTTATTTTTTTTTTCTAATAAAGGCGGAGTTCACCCATATCAGGATAACACTTTTTTTTACATGACCTCTATATTTATACCTGTTAAATTTTTATAGTTAATTTAATTGTAATTCTTATCTAACGTGTTACACTTTTTGTCATTGAAATAAAATATGAATATATTAAATAGTGGCTCATTTCATGGTTTTTTACTATTACTCTTTTTTTAGATAAAATAATCAGATGATGAAAATAACAGGGGATGAAATGACCAGGGGAGGACATGACCAGGGATGAAGTGACCAGGGATGAAATTACCGGGAACCTATCTTATAAATCACACTTAGTTGTCTTAAGACTTATGAGTTCTTTCACGAAATAAACGGTGAGTTTGCTGTTTTCTACAAATGGCTTGACTACTTTTCGACATTTAAATTTTATACGTATCTACTTGTAAATATAAGAATTAATCTAATTTTAAATGTAGGTCAAAAGTTGAATGCATTCTTTGTTAATTCAGTTTGATTTGAAAAGATCAGCTGCATTAGCCCTCTAATTTAAAACACAAGATATTTCAAACAATAAAATGTTTGTAAAATGTTATACATGTTTCGGATGTTCCTTCAGAGTTGAAGATAGTTTACTTCCTAGTCCAAACCTCCCGCAGGACGACGGGGGATGGGAGCGGGCAGGGTTTGAACCCGGGACCATCGATAAATCTGAACGACAGTCCAGCGCGCAAACCGCACGACCAGGCAGCCATCCATAATATAGAACTAGTAATAATAAATAATAATAATAAAACAATAAAATACCTAAGACAATATGGATTGAAATGAAAAAGATACCACAAATGATGATTAAACAGATTTTGCGAAGCCCTCGCTGGTAGCTCACTTCATTGTCACAATATTTCGTTAGTTTTCATAAAGCCAAGCTAACTTTTTAAAAATCAGAAGTAAAACTCCAGAAAATTGTATTTCCAAGAAAATGACTTTTTTTTTCACTTTTAATTTTTGTATAGTTCCCAAAGTTTATTTTTATCTTATCTTATCTTATATAATACAGACGTTACTTCAAAAAAGAAGATGATTACATCCTATGCGTCATGCATTTAGTCATGCATATTAACCAATGACTTAAATTCTGCCAAGTCACTGGTTTTCCTGGCTAGCTCAGGCAACCCATTCCATGCTCTAATAGCACTAGGGAAGAAGGAGTATTTGTACAAATTTGTCCTAGCATAGGGGATGAGGAATGTGCCTTTATCTTTGTGTCTTTCAGAGTATTTTATTAAATTTTGTTTTTGTATTTGAAGATTATGGTTCAGTGTTTTATGTATAATTGCTACTTTACTTTTGAGCCTTCTGTCCTGAAGGCTTTCTAAATTTAGTGATTTTACTAATGGTGTTACTCTAGTCAAATGTGTATATTCGTTTGTTATGAATCTCATAGCTCTATTTTGTGTCTGTTCCAGTTTCTTAATGTTTTCTTGAGTTGAGGGGTCCCACACGGTGGATGCATATTCTATTATTGGCCTAACCAAGGTTAAATAACATTTTAGTTTTATGTTCTTATTTGATTTATAGAAATTTCTTTTAATAAATCCTAATGCTTTGTTTGATTTTTTTGTAGTTTCATCAATATGTGGATTCCATGACAGTTTTTCATTTATTATAACACCTAGGTATTTTGCGTTTTTAATCTGTGTTACTGGTTTGCCATGAATAAGATAAGTGGAATTAATTTGTTTTAGTTTTTTTGTTACTCTTAACAACGGACATTTTTCTGGGTGGAAAGACATGCTCCAATTTGATTCCCATTTCTGTAATTCATCTAATTCTCTTTGTAAAATATCTGTGTCTTGTGTTGTTTTTATTGTTCTATATATTATGTAATCGTCTGCAAATAATCTGACTTTTGTTCCTGAACTAATGCAATTTGGTAAATCATTTATGTAAATTAAAATTAGTAGTGGACCTAAGACTGTTCCTTGAGGTACACCTGAGTTTACTGTTATCGGTGTTGATTTAGAGCCATTTATTATTACAGTTTGTTCTCTCCTTATCAGAAAATCTTTAATCCACTGATGCAGTGGACCATTAATGCCGAAATATTTAAATTTTTTTAGCAAACTATGGTGGTGAACTTTGTCAAAGGCCTTAGAAAAATCTAGTAAGATAGCATCTATTTGTTCACTATTATCTAAACCTTTTGGAAAAGCATCAATTAGTCCTATTAGTTGTTTTAAAGGGGCTGTAGAAAAAGTAACTCAATCCTGAGATCTAAAGCCTCTTTGAAAGTATTGTTAAAACAGTACTATTTCTGAAGACATGATGTTTTGACAGCATCAACAATGGTAACCAGCACTATCAACCATACCTCTACTTTACCTGAAAAAAAAAGCATTAAAATATGTAAAAAAAAAAATTAAACTACTGATATTTTTATTTTAGTGATTGGCTGCATTGCTAAATCCAAGGTTAGGATATTTTAGAGAAACGGTTCACATTATGTTAAAATAAAAACAGAATATTTCCATCTTTCCATTTGCTTTCTGAAAGCTTATTTTAGTTTCAGTTCGTTAAAAGAAACTTGAATAAACTACCGTAATACTAATACTAATACCAACATTTAAAAGAGAAAAAAAATAGTCTTGTGAGCAGTGTAACAACGTGAAAGTCGTCTTGACCTAGACATGTAGCTATATATAACTAATAACTGGGTCAACATGCTGGCTTAGTCTACGGAGTTATGTTAAATGCTAAAGTTTTTTTTAACATTATAAATGAATAAGAAATGTTAACACTACAACTGTACGTACAAATTATACTGTTATATTATAGATATTCCTTTAAAGTAGACTAATGAACTTATTCATCTTTAAATATAAGACTTGTATACAATATAAGTTAACTAAAATTTAAACGGCACAATATCCTTAACATAAGGCAATAAATCCCACAGTTTATAGCAGATAAAACGTATATTATTTTCTTAAAGAAAATGTGCAATTTCTCCATTAACAATAGTTGCATTAAAGAGCCCCATTAAATTTGCAGGAAAACGTTAAGTGAAATAGATAACTTATCATAACTGGGAATAACAGAAGCATCAAAGTCACCTTATGCTTGTTACCTATAGTGTTAGCAAAAGAAAAAGAATGGATAGATCATGTTTACATTATAGACATTTTAATCATGTAACAGAAGTTGACCCATACCGTAAGCTAAACATTTGATGACAAACTACTCAATTATCTAAGGCTAAAATATTTACTACATTAGACTTTACAAAAGGGTAAGTTCCTTTGGCTGATAGGGCTACGCTTTATACAGCTATCATTTTTCCATATGGGTCATACCAATGGAATTTCATGAACTTTGAACTTACAAATTCTCTATCCACTTAAGAGAATGATGACGCAAGTCGTAGGGCGAAGGGAGAATTTCATGCGTTATTTACATGGCATGCGTATTTTGCACGAGAGTTGGACATGACATGTAGATTCGATTAGAGAAATATAATAGTCTATTAGTTCTAATAATTTTTTTTTATCTAGAGCCACTGTGGATGATGTAGTTATAAATTATGTTTATACCTATATATGAACAACTTACTGACTGTAAACGATGAACTAAAGGATGAGTACCACAGAAGGAAATATTATACCTGATGCCTGAATTTCATATGTTATTTTCTCATTCCCCATTTTGGGCCATTGCTATTGTAAAGACGAGACAGTAATAATGGGATGAGGCGTTGGATGTGTAGACAGAAAAAAAATGAATTAACCTTTTTTTTTTTGATAAAGGGTAGGAAATAGATGTGATTCAATAGGCTAGAGGATAGAGGTTAGTCATAATCGTATTTTTCGTAAGTGACGGGACGGTAGATTAAAAACTGTACGCAGACTAGTGAGGAGACAGAATTAATGGACAAAAGAGACTGCATAAAGTTAAGACGTATTCTGTTTACAGTTGACATAGGCGACATCCGACTGTTTTCCTTAAAATGTGATTGAACGATTTAGTCATCAGCATCATCAACAAAAAAACACCACAAAATAATAATAATAATAACTTATCAACTTAAGTTAATCTTGCGAGTCTAAGTCAGTCTAGAGTACGAGAGTCTACAGCAAGATCTAGTGGTAATCTAGTAGGCCTAACTAATAAGTCAATAACTACTAGTCTAAGCAAGTAGATTATAAGATTGACTAATCTAGATCATAGATATATTCTCTATAAATAGTACGATAGTCATTAGATTCTATGGTAATTTTAAAGTAGCTTACCTTTCCATTGTAGCTAATGACTCCAGTAACATTGTAAGCAGAACGTTTCTTCATCTCGGCTTTGACTCGAGCCTGAACGTGTTTCTTCATCAGATTTAAATCTAATATCTGTCACAAAATGTTCTTTGAACAATGTTTGTCCTTTGAGAATGACGTTTCTGTAATCATTTTCACATGCATGTGCTGCATTTATAACATCGCAATGTTCTAACAAGTTGACAAAAGTAAAATGTACAAGCAAGAGCGGTTTTCTAACAATAGATTCCACGTTGGTGTCTAGATTATGATGATGGTTGTCACGTGACTTAGGGGTGTTTGTTTAGACTGGTCTAAGAAGACACATGAAAAACTCATTATTAGGTTAAAATAATGATTTTTATTAATTAAAAATGTTAGTGGTGCATGATACAAGTAAATAACACATTGTTAAACAAAATTATTACATTTAATTTAGCCAAAGATGTCAAAATCTTTGCGACATTTCGACATGGTTAATAAAAAAAATATTTTAATAGTAAAAAAGTTCATAATACAAGTTTAATATAGTAATGAATTAATTATATTAATAAATGTATTCAAAGTAAATGTTTAAGGAAACAAAGAAAATTATTTAAATGAAGTAATTATTGATGTACAAGTCGCATTTTCAAAAACTGCAACATTTACTTAGGTCAGCCAATCTCTACCCAAAGAATATTTTTAAAATTACAAATTAATAATAATGGAAACAATGGAAAACATCTGAAGCGAAATTATACAAAACACTTAAATACATTTAATTTGAATGACTATATGGAATACATTTTATTGACATCAAGCTACATACGTTATTCACGATATGAAAAAAAAGCGATATAGAAAAATAAGATAAACTCTTTTCTTTGTTTGTTTTACATTGAAAGATGCTATTGGGAAAAAAAACATTGATTCTAACTACTAATTAAAAAAATTGAGAATGAGCCACGTCACTGGGCCTTATCCTCTTAACTTATATTATCTTGTATAATACAGACGTTACTTTAACCTGAACACATTTTATAATAATGTACATTTCTTTGTCTGATTGAATGTTCAGTTTCTATAAGCTCTTAGTGCGTTGGATCTATTTTTAGATTTATTTCAGAAGTAAAAAAAGAATGAAGATAAAAGACGACTTATTAAACAAAAAACAAAAAACAAACAAACAAACAAACACACAAACAAACAAACACACAAACAAACACACAAACAAACACACAAACAAACAAACACACAAACAAACACACAAACAAACACACAAACAAACAAACACACAAACAAACACACAAACAAACACCTGTCAGTACAAAAGTAGTTATTTCAAACATTGGAGGGAGAAAATATTTTCTAATTTCTAATTTCATTTTGATTTGTCGACTGTAAAGTGCATTAATGAACTTTTTGTACTAGATTTAAAACTCCATTTATAGCATCCAGAGATGATTGTAAATACATTATTTTAACTTCAAGTTTGAGTTTATCAACTAACAATAAAAGGTGCAAAGGTCGAGTTTTCAGTACAATTGTTGTGGTAAATGTAATTAATTTTACGGAATCCCTGGACCTCTTTTTTCAATTCTGAGCTATTTTGGTGTATAGGGGATCTCACTCCATAAATGTAAAGTTCATCCATAAGAACGACCACACCATGGAGTGGCCAATCTGTCTGCCAAAGTCTCTCTACCTGGTCAAATTCTAGAATACCGGCAGCTGTCTTGACAATCTTCCACATACGACCACAGGACTGTATGACGTAGGTGTTGAGCTCATCTTTGAAACTTGTCATTCCGCTAGCTGTAAAAGATAGATTGTGATCAAGTCGTGACCACATGTTTTTGTGTGTGTTATAACTAAACACCAATGTATTAGTCATGCCTATAAGCGGTTCTGGCTCAGAATAAAAAACAAGAATTGAGTCAGCGTAGCGCATTACATGACTTATTGGTTTTCTATAAGGTAAATCTTTCAAGTTCCTAACATTTCTTAAGGAAGGATCCAGTTTTTGAAATTTTTTTCCAAAAGGAGAAAGAATATACAGAAATCCATCAACTGTCACAACTGAAAATTTTTTTGAAGATTCATTCAGAGGCATTACTTCTGACCACTCGCCATTTACATATTTTGATATAAATATTGAGCGTTTTCTGGACCTCTGACCGCCTTCCATCTCTCTCTGTGCTGCACTAGGTCTTCTGCTAAATGCGTATAAAGATGTGTCGATTGTAGCCAGCTTGAGAGTTGTCATTTTGCTCAAATGATTTGGAATTACAGACCATCTGTTTGATTCAATTAGGTGGGCTTTAATTTCGAAACTACTTGTTCTTTTTTTAAACGCAAACAAAACTGAATGTTGATAGGTACTACATTTTCTATGCGTAGCATTGGCAGGCCAATACACATCTCTTTGGTTTATAAAAACGCGGCGTGACAAAGCCTTAATAATGAAATCCTTGAAATGGCTATATTCTTGTACAAATGGGTGTTTAATTAATTTTTCTAAATATTTTTCGCTGATAAGAAACAACTTAACATGTTCAAATAAAGCAACGAGAATTTGTTCTCTATTACCGCGATTGGTTCTGTCACCCATGTCATCGTTAGCCCTAATAAATTGTGACTGAACTTTTCTTCTTTTCGAAGCTGGTTCATCTGAACTTGTTTGTGCTCTGCCTTCATCTGGACTTGTCTGTGCTCTGCCTTCATCTGAACTTGTCTGTGCTCTGCCTTCATCAGAACTTGTCTGTGCTCTGCCTTTATCTTCTATCGGATTAATGGGCCTTATTTTTTTTTTCATTTCCTGTGTATTATATTTTACCCACAACAGAATCGCTTTGACCACATAGTCTTCTGACTTTGTCACCAGATTTTCATTTTGCAATAGCTTCGAAAGATCATCTTGTGAAAGATCAAGGAAATGTTTTGTTAGATGAATAGAATGGAAGTGTTTAAGGATAATGGGCCATACCATACTCTTCACTTTTTCCGAGTTATATTTTGTCCCAGCTATGTAAAATTCCAAACAATTCTCTGAAGACTTCACCCGATTTATAAATCGTATACATTCATTTTCTAGAAAGGGAATGTTTAAATAATCAGCAGCTTTCAGCATATTAATGACATTATCCCTTGTCACGATGCTACATCCAGTGTGCATTGCTCGGTAAATTAATTTGAACACTTCAAGTGATATTTCTTTTAATGGGTACTTGTTAACATTTTCATTTAGCTTTGTTTCAAATGCCGTTCTGAAGTAGCCACAGTGTGCTGCTAAAAGAAGTTTGTGACATCTGAATTCAGTGCCGCCAACAAGAACGACAGCATCATAAAGATTTTGAGTCTTCAAATATTGTCCCAAACTTTGAACGATGTCCAGTGCAACATTGCTTTTGATGATTTGATCTATACAGATGTGATAGAAAAATTGAATACATTTAGTAAAACATAGAATTGCTTCTTCTAAGATTAATATCTTAACTACAGTTAATGCTTAATTAAAGAGATTTTTCTGTCATTACAAAACTTATATCAACTCTATCTGTCTGTCTGTCTCGTAAAAAGTTTGTACATGTTATTTCTCCAACAACCAATCTCGGATCAAGCTGAAATATGCACAATTATTTCTTTTACCAGACAACACAAGAATCAATTTTTTAAATTTCACAATTTGTTCATTAACTATTGGTTATTAAGACTAAGACTAAGACTGCTTTATTGATCCTTATGGAAATTTGTTGTGATTACAAGGACTCTTTTCTCATATAAAAACAACACAACAGAAACATACACATAAATACAACAGACACAACATAAAGAGTTAGTCAGCGACTACACAGAGGCATCTTGGTCCTATTCATGTTTCCTGATCAACGAGTGGCGTTGATAGAGTCTGACCGAGTGAGGATATATATATATAGTGACGATATAGGAAAATGAGCTAAAGACAATCATTTTATGTGTTTTAAATGTTATATATCAAGTTTTGTGAAAATAAAAAGAAATATTGAAAAAAATATTTAAAAGCTATTATAGCACAGTGCAGGACAGGCCACTGTCCTGTTTGCTCATATTTCTCACGGCTATGGCCAAATTTCGATGCACGGTGCCCCCGCTGTGGGAAGAAGAGGAAACCGTGCCTCATATTCTGTTTGACTGCCCCAGACTTGCTGATCTCCGTCTCGACAGGTCTGGGAAACCAAAAATTCTCGACATGTATGCACTACGCAAGACAGCAGGCTTTCTGTCCAGGGCTTTTGCAAGAGAGGATTTTAAGCCTCTCAAGCCCTCATTCAAATGGAGTTTGATGATGATGATGATAAGATACTATTATTGAATTAAGCTACCTTGCTTCATTGTTGTTAAGAATCTTAATATAATCTTAATCCGATTCATTTAAGGACGTTTTAAAATAGATGAATTCAACGTGTCTCTTCTCATGAAATTTACTGTAACAGTTTCTACCATATCTGAATCACAAAGTTAATGGCGTAGCAAGGTACCCATGGGCCGGGATTTAGAATATATTGGTAGGCTCGCTCTCTCCTATAAGACGAATTTAGTATAGACAAAAGATGAGTAATCAAAATGTATTGGTACATTTACCAAAAGACAGTCGCTTGCAAGGACTGTACTTTTTTTAACTCAGCAATTATATAATTACATTTGATTCAGTTATGACTCCGTACAAGTATATAGTTCGTCCATCTTGGTTCGATGATGATGCCATAAAAGTCATTGTTTGTAGAATTTCTTAACAGAATTAAACGACTTAAATCTGTTTCAAATTAACAAACACATGTTTAGTGAGTTATTTTATCCATTATACACATATACATTCCTTAAACACTTCTATGTGTAACATTTGTAAACATTGATACAGGCTATATGCTAGATCTTTGTCCATTATAATAGATATAACATTTGTTTACTAATATTACATTTTCGTGGCCTTCTAAGTAGCGAATTCAGAAACTGCAGCTATTTATAAAATCTTAGCTGTTTTTAGCTCAATGTAAAGCTCAATGTAAAGGACACCATGGAAAGTCATACTGCTATGCGTCATAAAAATTCTTAAATATTTTTGATCAATCAAAATTCAAAAGTTTGAAAGTAACCACTTTGCGGAAGAATCGATATTTGAGTTTCTGACTATTCATAACTTACCATATAGTCCTAATTTTTGCTTCCTCTTTTTTATCTGTGCAATAGATAGGTAGATTTTGTTAATCAAGTTCTACCTATCTCTTTCTCTCCCCCCCCCCCCCTTGATCTCGATTCCCACAAAAATGAGACATTTAGTGAACAAAATAAGAATGGCACGATCTGTCACCACAAACGCAAGATGAACCATAATCCATCACAACAGTCCTGACAATCAAGCCTTTGGCACAAACACTGTAGCTGACTATATATATATATATATATATATATATATATATATATATATATATATATATATATATATATATATATATATATATATATATATATATATATATATATATATATATATATATATATATAATCTAGCATTTTCACTCAAAACTTCCTAAACCAATGTCAACATCTAAGATATAACAATTTTTGCAGTTATTTGGTTTCTGAAAGTAACTAGGAATTCCCCAAAATTGCCAGACAACTTTTTTTTTTTCATGATTTAACATTTTATAACAATAACAGGACCGAATTTAATGGAGGGCAAGACAGGCTACTCCACAAGAGAAAGGCTGCCACAATATTGGTACAAGAAATATCTGAATAACAACGGGTCAGAATTTTTTTTTCTATATGCCAGGAACCAGAATGTTGTTGGAAAATTTTCTGTATCTTACGCATATAGTGTGCTCGTAATATATAAATACAGCACAGGATTTACGGCAGTGCGTCAATTAAAGTTATTAACCTCCACAAACTCAATTTTTTTCTTTCTAAAATATACATATTAATGTTAATATAAACGAAGGAAAATTAATTAAATGTACTATCATCTATTTTTTATTTTAGACATAAGTATTACTAATAATAAGAGGACTTTATTAAAGCTTTCGAAAAAGTGTAGGGGCCTCCACAAAAGTCATTCCCCGGGGCCTCCATTTAGTTAAATTCGGCATTGAATAATAATAACAAATGATGTTTCATCTCTTGGACCACACAGCTTAATCATTTATAAGTTGTACACATTTGAACATTGGCATATTTAGTATTCGACACAATCAGATTTACACTGTAATAGATCCAGTTTCACATGACTGAGTCACTTTGCACTTTGTTCAACATCGAATTCTGTATTGATCAAATTCTATCAATTTTAGATCTCAATTTACAACTGTCTCTTATTCCACCGTGTTCAAATCATTGAGTTTCAAATGTACTCTATGAAAATCAGACTGACTGATTTATCTATATTAAGTTGAAATTTATGACTTTCGTGATGATACGCCAGAGTACATTGGATACAAGCAGGGTCGCCGCCACCTATTGTGCAATGTGTGCATTGCACTCAGGCGGCCGACTTTAGGGGGCGACCAAATCATTATTCCAAGGTTACTTTTTTAAAAAATATTATTTATAAAAAACAATTAAATATTTTAAATAAATTATAATTATTCCATTATTCTTTGAAAATATAAACGATATTCGTGCATAAGAAATTATTTTGAAAACTAGAACAAATAAAGTATAGCAGCGGCCGAGGTATTCCCACGGGTTTTTCCAAAAGCGCCTACTCATTTCTAGCATTACATTTTCGCGGGTTGTTCGTAATTTTTGTTTTGAGTCCAATGGCCCGCCCTGTAAGAAGATCTATTACTGGTAAATTTAAAAAATGTTGGGGAGGGGCGTTAGTTCCTCACATATGGAGGGGGGAGAGCTCAACGTCCTGACAAAAAGGGGTGTTATGGAGTGTGTGTGTTTCCTGAGCGTCGTTAAAAAGAGGTGAAGCAATTGATTGGTTGGTTATACAGTGACAATGAAATCAACGTACCTAGTACAAATCTGAGACGATCTTAAGACATGAAAGAGTAAAGACTTTATCTAGACTTTGTTTAAATATCAGTTTATTTTATTACTATTAGATCTATATCTCATCTCAAGTTAAATCGTGAATAATAACAGTTATATTAAGTTTTGTTTCACAAAGAAGTTAGTTGAAGTTATTCAAAGTTTATTTATCAAAAAAATATATAACGCCTTTATCGGTTCAGTTGTACTAGTTGTTTGGAGCTACAAGCCAACAACTGACCAACAACAAGGAGGGGCGGCAAATAAAAATTCAGACCCGTTGCCGACTTGAGCGGAAACCTGCGGCATCTTCAACTCTATCTCCAGGAATAACTTTTTACAACACTTAAAACTTATGTAGGCAATACAATGTCCGAAACAACAACAACAGCAAAACAACAACAACAAAACAACAACAACAAAACAACAACAACAACAACAAAACAACAACAACAACAAAACAACAACAACAACAACAACAAAACAACAACAACAAAACAACAACAACAACAACAAAACAACAACGTTTGAGTAAACTTTCATGACGTCACTTTGGATTCTATACACAACAGTGTTCAATTCATATACATGAAAAATAAAACCTACAAAATTATGACTAAGTTTCTTTTTTTTTTTATTACATTCTTTAAAAACTCAAGGGCCCCATGTCGATACCTACATTGCTCCTCTGGGCTCTAACTTCTATTGTGGGCTTAACGAAAATGTTATCTAGGGAGTCGCCACCCGGGATTGTGACAAACACTGCCTTACTCTGTTTTTTTACAAGTCATTGTTTAAGTGACTTGTACTTAGGATTATTTACTTTCTTTAAACTCAAGAAAAATATTCAGCACTTAGTTGATTCATTTGTTGGATAAATTTATAGGCAGCTCTGAATCCGTGTATGTCAGATGATTGTGGATACAATGCACATCTCTCCTAAATACAATCGTGATGATTATCATGAAAGTGTACAGAACGTTGAAAAAGTTCCATTGTCAATGGCTTTTGTATTTCAAGCTTTTTTTTTCGGATTTTGCTTTATTTTACAATAACAAACAAGTTAACATATCAGAGTCCAGACCATATAACACTGTTGAGTAGTCAAAGTTATCGAGAAATGGTATGTAGATCATGATCATTTCCGCTGTTCATTGTAATATACCTGCAGCAGCGATTCAATTATAAATTCATCGTCGCAAAGGAACATAAGCTAGTCGTCTGAAGTTTATCACAAAAAGAATAACAAGATGTCGGATTTCTGTAGACACGTATGTCCGAAATTGTTCCTAGAGCATGATTCATGATTCATAGTTGTACTTGAAGGGTACAACAACTGTGCAAATATAAAAGGGAAAAATTAAATGGCCTATAAAAATGGAATTTTAATCCAATGCCACTTTTTGAACAGTGTCCAGCTCAGTCTTAATGAATTTCAATCGTTCAGTTGTCTCTAAGGTCCCTGGTTCATACCCTGCCGCTGCCATTCCCCGTCGTCCTGCGGGAGGTGTGGACTAGCGAGTAATCTACTCTGAAGGAACATCCGAAACTTGTAAAGCAAAAAAAAAACCCCAACATTTTACAAATTTAAGTTCAAAACTAAATCTAGCACAGATATCATCTGTCTCAATTGAAGTCTAAATGTTATTTCAAATACAGGCTCCTTTTTCTGTTGTTTTTTTTTTCAAAAGAGTTAAAATTATTATTTTTATTATTATGTTAGAAACGAACGTGTAGTCATTCTCTGGCGCTAACTAACTGATGTATACTTTTCGAACGAGTATTAATTCTCTGGCACTGCCAGGGTCGAGTTTCGCTAAAGAGAAACCAAATTCATCGTAGTCCCTTTAACAGTTTCCACTGAGGAATTTTCTGGTGATGAGGCAGGTCTGCAGCAGTGCCGCCCTCTGACAGGCAACGAGGATGTTCCTAGGAATGTTAAGGGTCTTGCAGGTGTCTGTGAGGTCAGTTGTTATTATCCTCTCGGTTGATATAACAATGGGGTATATTGTTATTTTGGACAATTTCCATAGACGCTTAATCTCCAAGCCTATGTTCCCATATTTTCTATGTTTTTCTATCTCAGTTTTTCTTAAATTATGAGACAGTGGTACGGCGATTATTATTATTATAACGCCAGCGAATTCTTAATAATAATAATTATAGTAGTAAAAATAATTGTTAGACTTATTAAAATAGGAATTCTATAAACATAAATTAATAAAATATTTTTTTAAGTTATCACCAAAAAGAAACTATTTACAAACCTTCGGACTCCATGATATCTTGACGCACGCTTAACTGAATGACAGAAGCAAAAAAAATTTAGGGAAAACCTAGAATGAACAAAAATTTTATATCCAAGAATATGTTTATGACACATGTTTTATCATTGTTTCAGTTTTCAAATCTTCAGGCCTTATTTAAAGAAAAAGGAGGACAATTAATTGGATATGTCAGGCTCGTTTTCGAGATCCGCTTACAGGTTCCAGGTTTTTGCCAATGTTTTACGGATTAAGAATTTGTAAGCTGATAAGAGGAATAATAAAAACCTTACAAAATGAAGCAAGCTTGACAAAATATATTAAATCAACCTTTACTTGGATGTTATAGGAAAGACACATAATGCCTCAGACATTTTCAAGAAAACGTAATCGAACCAAAAAAAAAACACCTCTTCAAATTGTTTTTCTTTTAGAGATCCTATTAGAGCATGGAATGGGTTGCCTGAGCTATCCGGGAAAACAGTGACTTGGCAGAATTTAAGTCACTGGTTAACATGCATGACTGAATGCATGAAGCATAGGATGTAAATAATAATTTTTTGAAGTAACGTCTGTATTATAACTGATAACATAAGATTTAATAACAGGTCGAATTTTTGTATTTTTACGTTCACTGCAAGTGGGAGAATTAGTGATAGGGGAGTAGTGAATAAATGGACTTTTTAACAAAGTAAAATGGCGCTATTTATATATTTATTTTGCTAGGATTATCAAATTCCAAAAAAAAAAAAAAAGACCTCTATCTATCGTATTTTATTATATTTGATGATTTTGATGTATAGCCGCCCCTTCTTATGACCATGTCAAAAGCTTTCTCCTAAGTACTTCCTGTCACATTGTTTCACAGTGTGTTCCTGGCTAAGTACTTCCCGTCACATTGTTTCACGGTGTGTTCCTGGTTAAGTACGTCCTGTCACATTGTTTCACGGTGTTTTCCTGGCTAAATACTTTCTGTCACATTGTTTCACGGTGTGTTCCTGGTTAAGTACGTCCTGTCACATTGTTTCACGGCGTGTTCCTGGTTAAGTACGTCCTGTCACATTGTTTCACGGTGTGTTCCTGGCTAAGTACTTCCCGTCACATTGTTTCACGGTGTGTTCCTGGCTAAGTACTTCCTGTCACATTGTTTCACGGTGTGTTCCTGGCTAAGTACGTCCTGTCACATTGTTTCATGGTGTGTTCCTGGCTAAGTACTTCCTGTCACATTGTTTCACGGTGTGTTCTTGGCTAAGTATTTCCTGTCACATTGTTTCACGGTGTGTTCCTGGCTAAATACTTCCTGTCACATTGTTTCACGGTGTGTTCCTGGCTAAGTATTTCCTTTCACATTGTTTCACGGTGTGTTCCTGGTTAAGTATTTCCTTTCACATTGTTTCACGGTGTGTTCCTGGCTAAATACTTTCTGTCACATTGTTTCACGGTGTGTTCCTGGCTAAGTACTTCCTGTCACATTGTTTCACGGTGTGTTACTAGCTAAGTACGTCCTGTCACATTGTTTCACGGTGTGTTCCTGGCTTAGTACTTCCTGTCACATTGTTTCACGGTGTGTTCCTGGTTAAGTACGTCCTGTCACATTGTTTCACGGTGTTTTCCTGGCTAAATACTTTCTGTCACATTGTTTCACGGTGTCTTCCTGGCTAAATACTTCCTGTCACATTGTTTCACGGTGTGTTCCTGGCTTTACTTCCTGTCACATTGTTTCACGGTGTGTTCCTGGTTAAGTATTTCCTTTCACATTGTTTCACGGTGTGTTCCTGGCTAAATACTTTCTGTTACATTGTTTCACGGTGTGTTCCTGGCTAAGTACTTCCTGTCACATTGTTTCACGGTGTGTTACTAGCTAAGTACGTCCTGTCACATTGTTTCACGGTGTGTTCCTGGCTTAGTACTTCCTGTCACATTGTTTCACGGTGTGTTCCTGGTTAAGTACGTCCTGTCACATTGTTTCACGGTGTGTTCCTGGCTAAATACTTCTTGTCACATTGTTTCAAGGTGTGTTCCTGGCTAAATACTTCCTGTCACATTGTTTCACGGTGTGTTCCTGGTTAAGTACGTCCTGTCACATTGTTTCACGGTGTTTTCCTGGTTAAGTACGTCCTGTCACATTGTTTCACGGTGTTTTCCTGGCTAAATACTTTCTGTCACATTGTTTCACGGTGTGTTCCTGGCTAAGTTGTTCCTGTCACATTGTTTCACGGTGTGTTCCTGGCTAAGTTGTTCCTGTCACATTGTTTCACGGTGTGTTCCTGGCTAAATACTTTCTGTCACATTGTTTCACGGTGTGTTCCTGGCTAAGTACTTCCTGTCACATTGTTTCACGGTGTGTTACTAGCTAAGTACGTCCTGTCACATTGTTTCACGGTGTGTTATTGGCTAAGTACTTCCTGTCACATATTTCACGGTGTGTTCCTGACGAGAGACTTGCGTTGTACGTTCTCTAATTACATCTGATACACGCGGATTCGGCGGTACCGTAATTATAGTTCAAACTCCTTGAAGAAACAATGCAGTGACACAGTGTTGATATACTTAAAGCCTTCAAACTCAACCATGAGGCAATATACATACAGCTCATGTATAAAATAAATACAGGATACGGTAATAAACAAACAAAACGTTTTTACTTTAAACTAGTCATAATAAGGTCAGCATAAGGACCCATGCATTTGCGGGGTTGAAAGAAAGCCCCAACAAATATGTCACTATGCACACACACTTCCCAGAGTGTCATTTCAGAATTTGGCTCATACAGGCGGATGGAGGTAAGCTTCCGTGGGCTTAGAATTCCAACAAGAGTCTTACGCAGAACTCTCTGGATAATTACGTAGAGGTACACAATTGGCTTAAAAAATAATTTTCTTTACTCTAAAATAATAATTAGTATTAGACGCATCTGACATAAAACACTTGGACCATTTCATGTTGTTGACTGAAGATTCAAACTTCTACAAACATAAGCCCGGGTTAGTTATTATAGATTTTGGGGAGGAGCACCTTTTTTCCGCTGTCGCCAAAAAAAAAATGTTAATATGACTTTTGATATACGGTTATCCTCCATACCGGATAGGCTAGCTCCTAAATCCTCGGACTCAAAGACAATACCTTATAATGGTAATATTTCTTTCGCCAGAGACAGTGGTAATAAATCTTTTGCCGTCCCACTTTTTGCCTAGAGTATATTTGCTGTAAGATTGCACTGCAGTGCGCTCCAAATGTAGAGTGGTGTGAAAGTGTCGTTGAATGGAAGTGACGTTAACAAATTGGATGATTTTGTTGACACGAATATCGGTAATTATTATTTGTGTTATCTTTTTAGAATTGAAATATAAATTCCAGGCCACCATTTGTGAATGAACGTAGCAATAGATTTAAATCTAGAATAACGATGCAAGTATCCATTTGAAACTGCACAGCCCTATTCATTCTTTGGTTTGTGCGTGTGTGCAGATGAAAAAAGAGAGAAGCCAGCTTTTTCTGAAGGATCTAGATCTAGATCTAAACGATTTGTGTACAAAATCAACGATATAGTCAATATAGACTAGAAAAATAGATCTAAAATCTAGATCTAGAACCTAAGTTTATAATTTTAAATAGAATATGGTGTTTATTGATAGTTTAAACTACTTCTTATATTCTGTGACCCCTGGTCCTTCATTTAAAATATCAAGTAAAGGATAACTTCTACAATAGGTCATTGAGATTGTTGGTAAACAGATGGCATGAGCGATATAAGATTCTATCCACTTCTAGACTATCTAATGGTAGACTTTGTCACGGCGTTGCTTGAGGAGATAGACTCGTGTTGCGTCTTATTCATCCTGACTTGCGGATTCGGAGGTGCCGTTGATCTAAGGCATACACAACTAAGATACAATAAAATAGCACAGTGTATATAATTTTCTAGAGTTTCATTCTTTTAACCTCGAACTTGAAACAATAAATATATACTGGATGGCTGCCTGGTCGTGCGGTTTGCGCGCTGGGCTGTCGTTCAGATTTATCGATGGTCCCGGGTTCAAACCCTGCCCGCTCCCATCCCCCGTCGTCCTGCGGGAGGTTTGGACTAGGAAGTAATTATCTTCAACTCTGAAGGAACATCCGAAACATGTAAAACATTTTACAAACATACACAGTAAATATAATTCAGATACAGTTTTTATATGATTTGATTAGATACAGTATGCTATGATATTAATGACGTCGTTTTTGAAGTAACGTCTGTATCATATAAGATAAAATAAGATAATGATGAGCAAATAAAACTAACCAACTATTCACTATAAACTAGTGACTTCTAGCTCTCACTCTCTGAGTCCTAACTCTAACTAACCCTGACTGCAACTGACTCAATATTTCGATTCCCTTTCATATAATCTCGTCACCAGGCCTCTATAATCTTCCTCCCACGCGCACGCTATCTTCAACCTTGGCCTTTCGTTTACCGCCTTTTTGTGACCTCACTTAACACACGCACATGGATCGTCTGATCATACGAAGTCACATTCTTGCGACTAGCTATGAACTTGTAGACTGCCTACAAGTCTTATGTCAAGTTTTATGTCTAAAATGAGAACATTATTATTATAGCTTTTATAAAGCGCTACTTTCTCGCGTATAGCATGCTCAGAGCGCTTTTGGTCCAATCTCATTTGTGGACCAGTAGGGGGAGGGGGTATCTAGGAGTTGGTTTTCCGTGCTGCCTTTAGGCGCTCAGTAAACATCGACTTTCTTGGCTCTTACACAGTCAGAATCTTTGGACCATGTGCTAGTGTTTGCAGTTTTGATGCGGAGACCATGGCAGTCTGTGAAGCCTTAAAAGTCATTGACTCTCAACTCGGCGTGGGACATTTGAAGACAACACAGATTGTTGTGGTCACTGACTCAAAATCTGTACTACAGGCTTTGCAAAGCCCCGGACCATGGCCCCCCAATGTCAACACTGTCATCGTGGCTTCACATAACATTAAACAACGCTATGGCACCCCTTTAATAATGCAGTGGGTACCGAGTCACATAGGTGTGACTGGCAACACAATGGACCTCATTCACAAATCGTAAACAAACAACATTTAGCCACGTGGTGCTCTATCTCTTGTATATAATTTACGATCTCATGTTTAATGATGGTTGTCACGTGACAGTTTTTCCATTGTTTTATCAATAAGATCACGTGACTAAATGTTATTTGTTTACGATTGGTGAATGAGGTCCATTGCAGACTCTTTGGCCCACCAGGGAGGGCAAATTCCACCAACTGAACAGGCTGTAAGCTTTCATCAAGCCCTGTCTATAATACAAAAAAACAGAAATGGAAAAGTGGTTTGAGTGCTGGGACAAGTCCCAAAAAACCCGTGGAGTCTGGTAGCGCATGAGGCGCCCTGACCGCACTTCCCCGTGGTGGAGGCTGTCCAGGCCTGAGCAAGCAAGCACAGTGCAGGACAGGCCACTGTCCTGTTGGCTCATATTTCTAGCGGCTATGGCCAAATTTTGATTCACGGTGCCCCCGCTGCGGGGAAGAAGAGGAAACCGTGCCTCATATTCTGTTTGACTGCCCCAGACTTGCTGATCTCCATCTCGACAGGTCTGGGAAACCCGAAATTCTCGACCTGTATGGCGACATTTATGCACTACAAAAGACAGCAACGTTTCTGTCCAGGGCTTTTGCAAGAGAGGATTTGAGCCTCTCAAGCCCTCACTCTAATGGAGTTTGATGATGATGATGATGATAACCTTCCACCCAGGCGCACGCTATCTTCAAACTTGGCCTTTCGTTTCCCGCCTTTTTTGTGACCTCACTTAACTCACGCACATGGATCGTCTGATCATACGAAGTCACATTCTTGCGACTAGCCATGAACTTGTAGACTGCCTACAAGCTTAAGCGTGAAAGACTTAAATATAGATATAATGTGTTACTTTTATTCAATTTTTTTTTCGCGTTTTAAATGCTTTTTGATTCGCTTTCATTGTTTGTGTTGAAATTCATTTTGTTTTTGAGCTAAACATTTTCAACATCTTCATTTAGTAAGATGTAGTTTTTACGTGTTGACGGTTGCATCTACTGTACCACACTATTAGGCTAATACTAATAATAAATACTAGCCAACCCGCGGTGTAACATTCGCCACTATTTAGTGACGGATGAACATTTCCTGAAAGACACAGTTGTTCAAATTGGATGGGATTGCGCGGGTGCGGGCGGGAGGAAGGTTAGAGAGTCTGCGTGCGTGCGTGGTGTACCGCATGGTTGGTCGACGTAGAGAATTACACACATATATATAGATAGATTGAACCAGATTTGTGCATCTCGTTTCAATGCAAAGATCATTTGTGGAAACTTCTGACCACAAATTTAGACACCCACACAACCACTCACTAAATGCATAATATAATATTGGTAAGTTAGGGTTCTAAACACCAATCAGCCGGTCGCCCCAATTTCCCAGAAAACCGCCGCTTTTAATGGGAAACCCAAAGCAGTATTTAGTCCGATACAATAGATTAATAATACTACGGAAGAATTGACGAATAATTCACGTACACACACACCTCGATAACTTCTCAAATATCCATTATACTTCTATCTGCATATCATCCATCTATTATCACGCCACAATATGCAAATGTAAATCATGTTTACACGCTCACAATCCCGCACTTAGGAAGTTTTTTTTTTAAAAAAAAAAGGAAGCTGTCCTTCACGTATCCCTTACTCTGTTGAACCGTTGGGGATCCACATATGATCATTCGACCGTCTATGTCCCTTCCTTTAGTATTTTGAGTATTTTACCTTGGAAAGCATTTCTTTCTTTTTCTTTGTTTTATGTTGTCTTTCCGTTGACTGCCTCTTTTTCTGGCACTGTCTTTGCGGAGCTTGTGATGTGGCCATTTTAGTTTGCGCTTTTTGACAGTGGTCAGCAGGTCATCGTGAGGCCAAAGCGCGGTTGTGATCCTGCTTCTAATCTCTTCCTTTGTGGTGCGGGAAGCCATCCATTGCTACTCAAATGAACAACAGGCCTGCTACTTGGCCAGTTGGTTACTGTTTTTATATGCTTTGATTTGTTCTGATGTTTCTTTCTATTAAAGTTGTAAAACTATCAAAACTAAAATAAGTAAGAAACAGAAACAACAGGAAAAGTAAATAAAAAGGGGGGTAATACGGAGAGCAGAAGGTTGATAATGGGGGAGGCATGAGTCGTTAGATTCGCAAACAGATTCGCGAACACTACACCATTAAAACAAAGAATGTTACATAAATTGATTTAATTTACTTTTAAGAACTCGTCTTAAGTATAAGTGGCCAAAAATGTTTAGGTATCTATCAAGGGGCTCGAGTTCCAATCCAGACTTGAGTTTGAATTCTGAATCAAGCTGAGTTGTGTTTTATCTGCCTAATAGCAGCACGGAAACCTTCTCTCAGAGACAATCTTCTTACCCCCTCCCACACACACACAGTTGGACAAGAGCACATTCAGCATGCTCTATCATAAAAAAAGTTTTATACAAAAGCAATTATTTTTTCATTTCAAGAAACTATAGGGGACATTAAAAAATATTTTATATCAGTAAATATATTTTTAGTAATGATACGAAAGATTTAAAAAAAATAGTTCTTTGAGATTAATGCGCACGCACTTGGTACTTGGTTTTGCTAGTACGTTTATTTAAATCACTTAGGTCTATACTATATAGTTTACTTCTTGTCTTCCTGAGTTGGCAGTCATTGGCAGAGCACTTATCCTTGTGGCACTCTTGAGTTGACAGTCATTGGCAAATCACCGATCATTTTGGCACTGAGTTGGCACAACACTGATCCTAGTAAGTGGCACTCATTAACTCATATTTTTTTTTATTAATTAAAAAAAAACCTTTATGATAAAAGATGTTTTAAGCAAGGAAATCATGTCTCCATGGACCAGAAAGGCCAAATTTCAAACCTCAAAATCTTAACTATTAATATACTATATGGATTTCGGATGTTTCAAAAAATTAGCGTTTTATAAAGACAGCACAAAATCATGTATCAAAAAAGGTGAAGGTAATAACGAATTGAAGACAAACATATGAAAGAGTATGTCATGGATATGTTTGATCGGATGTCTAAAATGAGAACATTATCATTAGACCTTTTATATAGCATTACTTTCACGCGTATAGCATGCTCAGAGCGCTTTTGGTCCAATCTCTTTTATGGACCAGTGGGGGGGATGCCGTATCTAGGAGTTGGTTTTCCGTGCTGCCTTTAGGCGCTCAGTAAAAACACAACTCTACCCGAGTCGGGTGTCGAACCTCGAGCCAAGTTCAAGCGCCTCTCGACCACGCTTCCAACATGACTGTGTCTTTGTTTAAATACATTTTTAGAGACCGTATCCGATAATTGGATTGTCTGAAATTGTTTGTAATGAAATGAGATCATCCAGTGATCTTCAATGGTAAGAGTCAAATTTAGTATAACAGAAATAATGTCACTTACTGCAATTATAAATTATAACTTGTTGGTGTTCACAGAACAAATATGGTCATCAAACGAGAAATGGCCTACGGCATTGTCCAAGGACTGGGTGACATCTGGAAGTGTCAAGAACTGCAAGACTTTACTGTCACACTTGGTGATACCCAATATGGCTGTCATCGACTTCTTCTCGCAGCCTGTTCCATATATTTTAGAGGACTTTTTAGATCCGGGATGAAAGAAACGGAATCAAATTGTGTGACTGTAGAAGACGTCTCAAGTGAAACGTTTGAGTTGATTCTGGAGGCTCTCTACACTGGTCATAGCGTGTTGACCAATGACAATGTCACTGACATCTGGAGGGCTGCTCATCGTTTACAGATAGAGTTTTTAGTCAAAGAATGTGAAAATTTTGTCATAAAAACGATGTCCCTAGAAAACTATATTGATTATTTTAAAGTTGGCAGGTTGTTTAACTTCAATGCTGTGGTGGATGTTGCGTGGATGTTTATGCTTAAAAATTTCACCTCATTTTCAAAGGAACATTTTTTCCTTGAACTCCCGTTGTCGGATGTTCTAAGCCTGGTAGAGAGTCAGAGTTTAGTTGCAAAGTCTGAAGATAACGTCATAAAAGCAATAATGAAATGGATTGAGTTTGCCCCAAACAGTGAAGGTCTTCCTAGTTCAAGAGTACAAGATGTGGCCATGGAAGATGCTCGTTGCTTGTTTTCAGAAGAAAGGAATGACATCAAGAATGTAAACGTTTCCACTGACAACAGTTCCGTAGGCATTCTCACTGGCTCTAGATCAATGGATCTGTTTGCTCTGATGTCTAGAGCGAGAACATGTCTTGCTAGTCATGAATGCCTGGAGATGATGCTCGGACATCCACTGGTCACCAGCGACAAACAGACCAGAGATCTCATCACACAAGCCCTGCTTTATCAACTTCAGATTGGCAAAAGAAACGGTCAATGGCCTACATCCGCTATACATCGAAATAGCAGTTTTTATGAAAATGTTGCCATAACTGCTGAGCTTTTACCCACCAGCACTCAGATAAAAGTATTTTCATTTACAAGAAATAAATGGTTTTCTACAAAGATCAAAAGTTTTCCCGAAACTGAAGTGTTTCGTCTGGCAGCAGTCGACAAGTCTATGTATTCTCTCTGCGTCACTCTAAAAAGTCACTGGGACAATGATGATGAACCATATCAATTGTCATTGTTTCAGTTAATGCACAATGCCTGGTCGGAAAAACAATTTCATTTGCGAATACCTCCTTTATGCAGGTACTTTTTCACAGCAGTAAATGATTACATGTACTTGTTAAACAGTGATTTGAGAACCATTTGGCGACTTGATCCAAAGTCGACATTGAGTGTCCAGTTGGCTAATATTCCAGATGATCAACCAATTAGCCATGTAACAACTTATGAAAATCTTATTCTTGTGTTCTACTCTGTGTCTGTGAAAGGGGAAGCTGAGACTGCTATTGATTACTATGATACTTCAAAAAACACTTGGGCCAGATTTAACAATCTCGAGGGTCCAGCTAATGGAATGACAAGTTTTAAAGATGACCTGTCCACTTACCTCTTGCAGTCCACTGGTGATGTCTGGAAGCTGATCAAGACACCATCTAACCAACTTGATTTCGAACACGTAACCAAACTTTGGAGTTGTGACTGGTCAGTTCTTTGTGGTGCGGTCACTTATATGGATGAACTTTACATCTATGGCGTCAAATGTGAAGCACTTAGAGATGACCCAACACTACGAAAGTCTTTACCTGGTGTTTTCAGTAACATCAGTTATATTGAAAGTGAGTCAAATTATGCATCTATGTTTTTACCCTTCATTGTGAACCGTAGACTATTAGATTAGAGTGACTGCACTAAGATAGTTATATAATATAATGTGTACAAATAGTTATATTTTATAATGTGTACAAATAGTTGTATAATATAATGTGTATAAATAGTTATATTTTATAATGTGTACAAATAGTTATATAATATAATGTGTACACACAGTTATATAAGTGTACAAATAGTTATATAATATAAATGTACAAATAGTTATATAAGTGTACAAATAGTTATATAATATAATGTGTACAAATAGTTGTATAATATAATGTGTACAAATAGTTATATAATATAAATAATAAAAAATTATTTTCGTGCACATTTTTTGCAAGGTCTGTCTGTCTGTCTGTTTGAGCGGATATTTCAACATGCTTTTCTTCAACTTTCTAAGCTAGGATCAAACAGAAATTTCGCACAATTATTGACTTATAGTTGATTACAATACATGAAGCAATAAAACAAAATTACAAAAAACTTTTTAAATTAGTGGGTCATTAAATAGTTTTTCTTTCTTTAGAAATATGGTAGTAAATCTTGCAGTATTGAGATGTATGGCAGTAAATATGTAGTTCTTCCCATTATAGAATCTCTTATTTTAAAGTATTATTTATGTTTCGCTTGTAAACAAGAGAACATAAAAATACTTTTAAAAACAAAAAGCTTATACGAAGTGCAATTGTATCAATTAGTTCGTATCAGTCAATTTGTAATAGATCTAGGCGAACAACAAGAAATCTGTGCGATTAATAATATTTGTACCAATTGTTTTTGATCAGCACTATTGGCAATATTCCATGATCCTATCACTTGTCTGGACTAGTTGGGAATATGGGGGTGGGGGTGGGGGGAAGCAAGAAAGGAACACCTGGGTGGATTTAACCGTAATTAGTTTTTAAAAGCATTAACAAAACAAAAAAAAAGGAGGAACGACCTGAGGCATTCGTGGCTCACGCAAAATTTCAGCTTGATCCGAGATTGAGAGTCGGAGAAATAACAAGTACAAACTTTTTTACCAGACAGACAGACAGTGCGTTGATATAAGCTTTGTAAAAAGAGTGGACTATATTGAAGTACATAAAGTATGAACAAGTCCAATAAACGGATATAAAGAATGTGGCATATATTTTTTTTAGGATTATATTCATGATACTTATGGAACATTTTCGAAATGTATGTGCGTAACATTGATAGTATAACATCTTCAATGTAATACATGATCTTAGCAACGGAAAATATTTCGGTTCAATATTCAGTACATTGATATTATAACATCTTCAATGTAATACATGATGTTAGCAACGGGAAATATTTCGGTTCAATATTCAGTACTTATTCTGTTGTCGGGGTTCCCACACTGTGGATTACGGACCTCTCACTTTTCCGTAAAAATGTGAATTTTATAAACTTGATCTCGTGCACATGAAGGCAGATATAAATATAAGATACTAGTATTTCATTTGATAAGATACCACTCTGTTTTTTAAACCTTGAAATGTAAAATCTAATGTCGCAAACTTGTTGTTACATCCTTTCTTTGTTACAGCTTGTTTTCATTGGGACCTCAAACTAAATTCTAAATTTAACATCCTTGGGACAAAACAAACTAAAAAAAATAATTAAAAAAATACTTTTAAAAAAAAAGCTTATATTAAGTGTATCAATTAGTTTGGATCAATCATGAAATTAAATTTGTAATAAGCCTCAAATCTATAAAGGGGAATAATTCAGCATATACCACTACTTCAGTCAAGTACTATTTCCCTTGTTTTGAGATGCCAAACAAACTAATTTAATGCAAATAATTAATGAACTACTTGGTTAATATTTTGTATTCTTGTGTTGCCTGGCAAAAGAAATAATTTTTGCGAAATTTCAGCTCGATCCGAGATTTTGTATTTGTGGTAGAAATAACGCAATATTCCCATTTAAATAACAACATTGCTCATGGAAGAATGTTTTTGTATCACTTTATTCAGCCTTTATTATCATTACAATGCCTTAACACAGAAGACAAAAATGTGATGAGCCTAAAAAATCCTTCGAAATTAAATTATAACTGTGTCGTTACTGGAAAGCAAAATATCAAAACAAGGCAAAAATTAGGTCTAATTAGATGTCATTATAATCGAACAAATTTAACAATGGATATGATCTGCAGATGAAGTGGCGTTCATAGCCAGATACTAATATAAAAAGTAAGTATTTAGAATTGGTCACTACATGTTACTTTGTTGTTAACTATGTCTCTATAAAATGTAGGTAAAAAAAAAAATATCCTACATCACAAAAAGACATACATTCAGAATTGCAAACATTTCAAAAGCATCAATAGATGCAATGTAATCAATTAGTATATCAAGTATAAGGCCAGTATAGGCTCAGTTCATTTTTCTGTGAAAAACAGCGTCGAATAATTTGTCCTGGCTAGGATCTTGTTTGCTGTGCAAATCCAACTATATTTCCCTCCACCAGTCTAAACTAGCCAAGGGACATTACAATTATCAAGATAGGCCTTTTACTACAAGACCTTTTACTACTTCAAATAATGTATTTATCAAAGAATGGGGCTTATCTTCTCACTATCTGTTTTTTACTTATCACTAATCAACCTTCTCTAAGCTCTAGCCAACTTTTTCTTGTACGCCTTTTCTGCCTGTCTACGCCACCACTTTTACCGTCGCTAAAAAAATCAATACACAATATATTTATCTACAAAACTAACACACTCTCTAACTAATTAGGTCACTACAAATTCTCTAAAATAGTGAGAAACAACGCCAAGTGAGTCTTTGAAATTGTATTACTTTATACAAAACAAGCTCTTGGCTTAAATATGAATGTCCATGGGCGGGGTCGCCTCTGAGTTTATGTGATAACACAAACTTTGCTTTTAATCTAGTTTAATTTTTATTGTTGCAAGTTCATATTTCAAAGGGTAATAACTATCTTCCATTATTTACAGTGATTCCCCTTTAACAGCTATTGTCATTTTTTTTGTTCAATCGATCGTTTAGCTTTTCTTGAGAGATAAGTTTTATTTTGTGACGCATGGTAGAAAAAGATGTTTTACTTTGTCTGTGAGGCTAAACAGCGTACTAAACTAGACAGAATGCTCATTTACGCTAAACATTTTCTGCTTAAGATCATTGGTATAAAAGTTGAACTGTCAGTCGATTCACTTTCCATGTAGATTATTTTTTTAAACCAACCTTTTAAGAATGTCCGCAGCTGTGGGTCATCATTACGTGTTTCAGACTTGACACCATAAATATAGAGTTTATCCATGAAAGTGACCGCTCCATGAAGTGGCCAGTCACAACTCCAGAGTTTGGCCACATGCTCAAAATCCACAACGTCTGACTGAGACTTTACTATTTTCCAGACATCTCCGTTGGACTGCAAAAGATAAGTGGACTGGTCATCTTTGAAACTTGTCATTCCTTTGGCTGGACCTTCAAGATTGTTGAGTCTTGACCAGGTGTCTTGTAACGTGTCGTAGCAATAAACTTGAGTTTCATCAACACCTTCAAAAGAATTTGAAATCATTACCAGAATAAAGTTTTCATAGCAAGTCAAGTGGCATATTGGCTGGTCGTCTGGTAAATCAGTTTTGCAAACTACACTTCCGGATGTTGGTTGCAGTCTCCAAATTTTCTTTTTTTTTCTTTGAATAATATAAATACACTCATTTACCGCTGCTACATAGAATTTTGAATAGCTCAATGACAGAGAAACATTTAAATTTGACCAATCGTTTCCTGTTAACTTCAAAACTGACATTAAACCTACATCTTCTTTTTGATTTTGCTCTTTGGTAACAAAAAAGTAATACAAAGAGTTGTCAATCACACAAAAATCTTTATAATCTCGATTTTTTAAATGTCCAATTTTGGTATTCAGCCATTTCTTTCTTGAAAATGAGAAAACTTGTACTTGTTTTCCATTATCGTCTGTTCGTACGGTTGTCAAGGCAATGTTTTCAAAGGCACTGTTGTTTCTATGTATTGCTGCTGTTGGCCATTGTCCGTTTCTCTTACCAATTTGAAGCTGGTAGAATAAAGCTTGGGTCACAATATCGTGTGCGACTCTATTTTCTCTGACCAACGGTTGACTCATCAGCATTTCCAAACAGTCATGACTTGCCAGACATGTTCTCACGTGAGAGATCAAAATACCTAGATTTGTTTCTTTGCTTACTGAGATGTTTTGTTTGTGAAATCTAGATAGCGTTTTGTCAGAGCGAGTTTCTGTATCTGGAGTATTGGGTTTTGCAGCATCTATTTCATTAATAGCTGTTTCAACTTGCAAGCTTGCTTGACTGATCTCTGAACTATTGTTGATATCGTCACTGTAATTTTTTTTCAAACTCACTAAAGTTAAATCACTAAGTCTTCTGTAGTCGTGATTTATTTCACCCTGGTTCTCTAGATTAGATTTGCACTCTGTCCATTTTAAAATCGCTTTAATGACATCATTTTCCGAATTCACCTCTAAATGTTGACTTTTTACTAAATTTAAGACATCACTTAAAGGCAATTCAAGAAAAAAAGTTGTTGTGAAAAAGGAATTTGCATTTTTAATAATAAAAGACCAAACTGTTTTTGAGACAGTCTCAGAATTTAGAAATCTGCTTGTTTGAAAGTAATCAATATAATTTTCCAATGACAAAGACTTAATGACAAAGTTCTCACACTCTGTTATTAGGAATATTATCTGAAGTTGATGTGCTGCCCTCCAGATGTCAATGACATTTTCTTTTGTCAAAACACCATGACCAGTGTAGAGAGTCTCTAGGATTAAGTCAAAAGTTTCACTTGAGATGTCTTCTAGAGTCATACAATTTAATTCCGTTTCTTTCATACCGGATCTAAAAAGTCCTCTGAAAAACCCAGAACAAGCTGCCAGAAGAAACTTATGACATCCAAACTTTGTTCCTCTAAGTATGACAGAAAAATCTTGCAGTTCCT
The DNA here is from genome assembly GCA_030265305.1 of Biomphalaria pfeifferi. Taxonomy (NCBI): domain Eukaryota; kingdom Metazoa; phylum Mollusca; class Gastropoda; family Planorbidae; genus Biomphalaria; species Biomphalaria pfeifferi. Next base: position 1,844,887 of record JASAOG010000132.1, read on the forward strand.
CACATTTCCAGAAGTCACTCAAACCTTGGACAATGCCGTGTGCTACTTCTCGTTTGATCACCATTTTATGAAGTCTGAAAACAAGAAAATGAAAGAAAAAAAAATAACAAGCTCATTCTTTTTTTTTCTTCAATAGTCAATAATTGTCACATTTAAAATTTAAATTCACATATTGTTATCAATGAACTTGCGGCACAGATAATGGCCAACGTGCAGGACAAAAGCGACTAACTTCAGCGTGTTTCTGGAATGTGCGTGTGTCGGAGTGTGGAGTGTTCTGGAATGTGCATGTGTCGGAGTGTGGATTGTTCCAGAATGTGCGTGTGTAGGGGAGTGTGAAGTTTTCCAGAATGTGCGCGTGTCGGAGTGTGGAGTGTTCCAGAATGTGCGTGTGTCGGAGTGTGAAGTTTTCCATAATGTGCGCGTGTCGGAGTGTGGAGTGTTCCATAATGTGCGTGTGTCGGAGTGTGAAGTTCTCCAGAATGTGAGTGTGTCGGAGTGTGGAGTGTTCCAGAATGTGCGTGTGTCGGAGTGTGAAGTGTTCCGGAATGTGAGTGTGTCGGAGTGTGAAGTGTTCCGGAATGTGAGTGTGTCGGAGTGTGAAGTTTTCCGGATTGTGCCTGTGTCGGAGTGTGGAGTGTTTCGAGATGGACTTTCGAGAAGCTCGTTATGTTTCTGCTAATGTCCAGAACTTTTTGTGGACCTAATCTAGGTTAGTGAGAGAAAAAACATGCAGCTCGGGAGAGTTCAGTACAACTTGGTACTGTTAAGTAAAGTCAAGTGCAGAGAACTGGGAGAAGTACTGAAACTGTAGAAGGTGGGTGGACAGAAAAATATAGAGGGGCAGATCTTACAGAGAAAGTTAAGATGGATTGGTCACACCCTTAGAAAAGATACCAACAACAGAGCTAGACAGGCCTTAGAGTGGAACCCCCAGGGAACAAGACGTAGAGGAAGACCAAAAAGAACATGGCGACGCAGTGTACTAGATGAAGCCGAGAGGACCGGAAAGAGCTGGGAAGCCATTAATAAACTAGCAAGAGACCGTGGAGAGTGGCGTGTTTGTACTGAGGCCCTTATGTTTTGTGGCCGTTTAATGAGGTATAGGAGATTTTATATTTAACCAACACCTGCACAAGTGCAACACTAGCAGCCACACATCTAAGATGCAGGCAACGAATACAGTAAATATAGTTATGTACAGAGGTTTATGTACAGAATTACAATGGCGTGGAAGTTTAACAGAGGGCTGACAAATGAACACGAGCTGGTATGGACATGTATCATTATAAGATGTTATAGCCAACTGGTCTGAGTGTCATTAGGTCCTGTGCTACAGAGTCAGGTGCTGCCGTGAATGACTGGTACGTCTGGTGCTGTAGTTGTCTGCTGGTGGGCTGGCGAGTCCAGGCTGTGGGCAGTCCAACTGTGTGTAGGGGCAGGAATCAGCTGCGGCTACTGACAGCTAAGCCAGTGACGGGTCCTGGCAAGCTGTCTCAGTGTTGACTTAGACTTCTGGATAGGAGGGCAACAGTACCTAAGGATAAAAAGGCATCAATTCAAAGGAAAAGGGGGAAAATGTGTGTAGAGCTCAGAGACAGGAGATTGGTCCTCTCTCGCTATGTTCCATGAGGAACGCAAAGGAAAGAGGTTGATCATTCTTTCTTCTTTTTTTTTTGTGTTACATCCGGGAAATATCAGGCTACACATCTCTAAATAAGTTTATTTAACTAACAAAAAAAAAACACATTTTAAGTGTGCATCAACAACCGTGAATATCCATAATTTTAATGAGATAGGTGGCGTTTTATATTTATTTTGATTAAATTTCAGCGAAGATTTTAAGTACGAGACTATTAGTTAAAATTGTTAAAATATTTGTTAGGAAAACAAATCTTACCTTGTCAAAGCAGTTATCACGTAAAAAACTTTATTGAATAACACGGCTTAGCGCTACATAATAAAAGCACCATTGTAACAGACTTATTTTTCTGTTATAAAAATGTCAGCGTTTCATAGCTAGCAAACCTGTCAAACCAGATACCAATAGATATATTCAAGTCAAATCAACAATTCCTAGAAGTTTCTCTCCATATTTTCAAGTTTTAATTTCGTTTCGGCAAATAAATAACCATCGGAGTGACCAGGCGTTTCCTTTAGGTTTAAAAAAAAAAAAAATATTCTATACCAGGGGGGGGCTCTCAACCTATGGCTCGCGACTCCGTTAGGAGTTTGCAGGGTTCAACTAAGACTAAAAGAAGAAATAATTTTTTTTTTTAGTGTTAAAAAGGCATAAATGTTCCTTGGGTACTAGCTGGACCCGTAACATATGTATTGTAGCCCTAAAACAAACTTAAGACCATCAAAATAACAAGCTACCCAACTCTATGAAAGTGGTACTAATTCATGACTCTAGGCCATGTTTAGATCCAAAGGATCTAGATCTAGATCCAATCTTTAAAACTACACTTTGCACAGATATTTTTGTTTTTTGACACATGAAAATACAAAATATAGTCTATTGATTTCATTATTTCATAAAATTAATCTTCAAATTTAACATACATCTAAATCCAATCCACTAGATTAGTAAACACAAACTAAGGTCCGCAGGCCGCGGGTAATGTCCGGCTAGTTCTACATATAAAGCATAAAAAAAAAAAAATTAAAAAATCACAATTTCCGTATTTTTAAAGAATTTTTTTTTCCTTTTTGTTGTTGGCGGGTGTGTGTGTGGGGGGGGGGGGGAGCGGATAAATAAAAGTGCTGCTAAAATTAACGGCTCTAAATATGAGTGCGTGTATGTGGCGGGGGCACATTATGAAGCGGGTCCTTCCAAATCAAGTCAAAAGTGTTACGATGCGCAGGTAAAAAAAAACAAAATGGGGGTTCCAGAGAGAGAAAGAAGGGGAGAGAGAGAGAAGGAAATAAAGAGCAGGCCGTTAAATTTCATAGTAACGGACACACTAATTCACAGGCTAAAAAAGTATGTTAGGTTGATTGTTAAAATATGACCCGTTTATTAATTTTTTTTAAAAAGCCATAGTAAACAGTAGAAAGCTTATAAACAAAAATCAATGGGCGTAGCCGGTGCGTACTGCTAGTTTATATATATATATTGTTTCAAGTTCTAGTTTTAAAAGAATTAAAACTCAAAAAAAATTACACTGTGTCATTTACAGCGGTACAAAAACTCGTTCGTACCTCACTCGGTCAGATTATATCGACGCCACTCGTTGATCAGGAAACATGAAAAGCACCAAGATGCCTGTGTGTAATCGCTGAATGAACTCTTTTATGTTGTGTCTGTTCTATATGTGTGTGTTTCTGTTGTGTTGTCTTTATATGAGAAAAAGAGTCCTTGCAATCACAACACATTTCCATAAGGATCAATAAAGCAGTCTTAGTCTTAGTTTAGTGTTAGTAATGTTTGACTGATACCAACGGCATGTCAGATGATATGGAGAAGATACACGTTTTATCTCTACAACCAACGCCTTGACTAATGCTCTAGAGATTAGGCTTTTATATTATTTTTTTTACTTATACATTTTTATTTTACTTACGATTTTTTTTTGTTACACGAAGAAATAGCTAAACTTAAATAAATCCTTAATAAATCTTACCTTGGAGAAGAGCTTCTACACATGAAATGGACTATGACTAATTCATACACGGATATTATAGCTTTTTAAGGCGTTGCCTTACATACATTCCCAGAAACTCGTAGTGCATTCAAAGTTTCATTTTTGATTTAGCTCATGTTTTATTTTGGTCTTCCTTTAGGGAAGCTTTGCTTTGTCATCCATTTTACGCATGAATACATTTAAATGCAATGGCTACCCGTCTTGTAGTTTCGTATTTCTTTCTATTGAAGACTATTAAAAGCAGTAAAAAAAAATGGATTCCAATAACAAGACCCAAGTAATACACTAATTTGGAAAATGTGTACAAACATTTGTAATGCATACACTTATCTTTTTTTTTTTTTATGAAGACCTCATTTAGATTTTTGGTCTGAGAGATCTAGCTACTTAAAATTCTTAATGATATTTAAAGAACAAAACAGTGGGAATACTTTTATTTAAAGACAATACCTCCTTTATACATCTTGTAGAGCGATTATTATTCTCTTAATAAATAATGAATGCTAGATTTAAAAAAAAATACAAAAATACAAAAGAAAGCTTATATTAAGCGTAGCTGTATCAATTAGTTTGGATCAGTCATGTCATTACATTTGTAATAGATCTAGACTATAATAAATCTGTCCGATTGCAAATATTTTTACCAATTAATTTTGTTTAGCGCAATTTCATGTTGTTAGCTTTCTCAATAAGCTCTGATCCTATCAGTTGTCTGGACCAGTTGGAAAGGGGGAGAAAGAAGTGGGTGGTGGCTTCTTAAATGTGTTTATAAATTAATAATAAAAAAGGTGAGCAACCTGACTTTGAGCTCGAGGGCTAAGGCCTCCTTGATACACTAATCACTATATCAGCGTATTGCTTATGAAAACAATGTTTTATAGTTATCTATTGTTAGCTTCAAACTCCAAGAGGCGAACTACAAAGTATAAATGGACTTATTCAATTTATACCACATTATCAGTCAAGTACAATATCTTTCCCTTGTTCGAGATACCATAGAAAATAATTAATTACCAATAGTTAAATAGTTTATTTTACATGTATCGAACGCGCTTTACAAACCTTATGCAAAACTGCATGGTGCCACGGTGAAACCAACAGTTATATATGTATAAGCTTACACAGACCCGAGTTCAAGCCTCTTACCTACGTGGAACACAACATGGCTATTACGCGAGACCTAAAAACTGTTTTTAAATGTTGCTGGTTCCTTAAATTAGTGTGAGATTAATACTCTATAGTTGGACGCGTTGAAGTTAGGACTAATCGGGGATTTCCTTAGTCACGTGAGTCACATTCAAAAACTGAGAACGGGCCTCACTTAAGAATAGAACAAAACTGTTTTTAGGGCTAGCCACGTTGGACTGAGCCCTTCTTTCCAAATAAATAGTTTGTGTTTTAAACGGCTCTGTTTTATCTTAAATTGTTTGTTCTGGTTTGTTACACCGTAATCTAGTTCTATAAAATATGTACTCGTATCGCACTAAATTGACAAACAACATTATGACTGTCCAATTTGCAATTCTGTGGGCTTATTGTACAATCAGGCGACATTGCTTTTCTTTGGTCATTCTTTGTCCATTATTCATGTTTTTATTTTATTTTATGTTTGTGCCGAGGACGTTTGCACCTCATATTATAGAATTTTATGTATCATTTTTACCCCAAAACTTTTATGACAATAATAATATATCTTTGTTGTTATGGGAAACTTTGTTTTCGGCTTATGGCTTTTTAGACTTCAATCCTTCTGCGCCGTACGGCATTTAGGGTGGCAAGCTGTCTTCATAGAGATCTGTCACTGGCGACACCTGCTTTTAAAAGTTGGGCCAGATTACCGCATTGGTTCAGGGTTCTTACGTTCCATGTGCTATTATTCTAAGGGTCAACGTCTTTGCATTGAAAGGCTTCCCATGTATGGGGCATAATAATAATAATAATATATATACATATATAAATATATCATTTAATGTACATTCATATAACAGTTTCAATCAAGCATTATATGTAAAATACATTTTAGATGCATGTAAGACATTGTAAGATGCATTTTATTCAATAATTTGAATTGCTATTGTATGAAAAGAGTTCCAAATTTTTGGGATTGTTGACATGTTATCTTCTCTACCATCTTCTCTTTAGCTACCGCGAAACAATAAAATGCATTCCTTTTTTTTTTATCTTAGACTTTAAAGACTTATTTACAAATGTAAAGTCCCGACTTATTAAAAATGTATTTTTGTACTGACTCCTTGAGGGCACTAGAAATACGGTTTCATAAAATATCTGGCTAAATTCTTAAGTACAGGGCTAGCCCATCACAGGGCCAGGTAAGCCTGTATCAATAACGTATATTTTCAAACAAGAATACAAAAGACATTAAAAAAAAGAGAAAAATTATTTACATAATAGAGAAAAACTATCACAAAATTTTAATGTCATTGCATTAATACCGGAATCATGTCATGAAAGCCTACCTGGCAAGAGGAACGGAAGTTGTAAAAGATATTAAAAAAGGAATATTCTTTAATAGTTTACAAACAATGTCATCTTGGTTAGAAACCAGCCGTTGATCATTCTATGAATCAAGTACACTGTCTTCAGGGGATCTTATATATGGCTACTTCTGTCTCGGAAGACAATGGTGAGTCATTGGCTTTGGTTTCGTCTTGAGATGGGGGCAGAATTAGGAGAGGCTAATAAAGCCAATTCTGAAGCAGCAGAGTTCGCCACAGTTCGTGCATGTATATTTATCTGTCCTAGGGCTAGCTGACAGGGAGGCAGCTTTCTTTTTTTTCTTGACTGGTGCAGGCTTCGTTTCTTTTGCACACGGCAAAGTTCGTACCAGCACGTCCAGTCTGTCTCTATACTGTCCGGTTTTGGGCTATCTTCTCCCACATTATTCCCACATACTTTGCTCGATGCCCGTGGTTCTGATGTCTCGCTTGCAGACATCTCTGTAGGTTAGTCTCAGGCGGCCCTTCTATCTGATGCATTTTAAAGCCATGGTATACGTAAAAATACAAGGCTTTAAAGTGGAAGTATAAGTAGGCCTATATTCTGCTTAGAAAAAAAAAATTTGTGACGAATGTATCTACACTATGCATTGTCGATTTAATGTCAATGGTATAAATGTTGAAAGCACTGTGTCCTCACTCTCCATGTAAACTATTTTGTTGACAATGAAATCTAAAGATGTTTGTTTTTGGGAATCTTGTTTTAAAGCCTCAGACTTGACTCCATAAATGTAGAGTTCATCTCTAAAAATGACCGCTCCGTGAAGTGTCCAGTCACAATTCCAAAGTTTGGCCAAATATTTGAATTCTACATCATTAGACAGTATCTCAATTAAAAATAGATTCCCATTGGTCAGTAGGAGATAAGTTGAATCGGATTCTTTAAAACTAATCATACCTATAGCAGGGCTATTTAAATCATCAAGTCTTTTCCACGTGTTTTGTGACGTGTCAAAACAACTAACAGCTGCTTTGTCCTTTTCACCTGCCATGATATAAAACACAAGGATAAATTGGTCACAGTTTGTCAAGTGACATATTGACGATGTGTAAGGTAAATTAGTCTTTCGAATAGACGTTTTGGCTGTTGGATCCATCTGCCAGACCTGACGGCTTGTGGATGAAAGTATATAAATGAAAGCGTCAGCCACGACAACAGATGATTCGGGTGGTACTTTGAATGAGACATTAACGTCTGACCAAGCGCCATTTGTAAGTTCGAAAATCTGTTTGGTGCTGTGAGAGGTTGATTCCGAGAAATCAGTTGTGATTTGAACAGTTGCAATTGTTTCACCAAGAGCATATAGAGATTTATCGATAGCAACAAAATTAACTCTCGACTTGCTAAACAAATCCGGAAGTTGAAGCCATTGCTGTGTTGAAAACGAAAATGCTTTTATTTTTATAGTCTCTTCAGTTTGGCGTATAGCTACAGCAGAGTTAACATAGTTGCTATTACTTCTGTAGATAGCCCCACGTGGACAATAGCCATGGTGCTTTCGTACTTGCAACTGGTCAAATAAAAAGCATCGATTATAATGTCTGTGGCTAGTTTGGTTTTATTTACCAGTGGGTGACTGATCAGCATTTTCAAACACGTTGGACTCAATAAACAAGTTCTTGTATTAGACAACAGATCAGGAAGCTGTTCTACTCTCTCGTCATCATATAAATCCTTAGTTTTATTCTTGTATGGATTTTGAGCTTCTAATGCTTTAAAACTAGTATAGTCCGTTTTGATTCTTTTCTCACCAGAACTCTGGCACATACATTCCTTGTCTGAATCTTCAGAAGTTTCATCTTGCTGGCGAGGTCTAAATTCCATCCACTTCAACAAGGCAAGAACTACGTCATCTTCTGAAGTTGTTTCAAGATCTTGACTTTGAATCAGTCTCAAAACATCCGGAACTTGCATCTCTAAAAATTTGGTCGTTTGGAAGAAAGCGTTTGCGTTTTTCATAATAAAGGGCCAAATAATGTCTATGCCTTTGTGAGATTCAAAAAAGCTGCGAACAATGTAATTGTCCAGATACAATGTTGCTAGAGCGAATTCCTCACATTCTTTAATTAGAAATGGTATCTGTAACTGATGAGCAGCTTTCCAGATGTTAATGACATTGTCATTTGTCAAAACACCATCACCAGTGTACAGAGTCTCCAGGATCAACTCAAAAGTTTCACTTGAGATCTCTTCTATAGTCACACACTTTAGTTCCGTTTCTTTCATTCCGGATCTAAAAAGTCCTCTAAAAAACCCAGAACAAGCTGCCAGAAGAAACCTGTGACACCCAAACTTTGTCGTAGCAAGCGTGACAGTAAAATCTTGCAGTTCTTCACATTTCCAGAAGTCACTTAAACCTTGGACAATACCATAGGCTACTTCTCGTTTGATCACCATGGCTTAACAACCTGGAAAATTACGTTTGAAAAATAAAATATTATCAATGATTTAATTATTGTAATAAAAAGTTAAACCGTGGAAAATAAAATAACTAGAGGGTACCTGACTTTAGTTGGGGAAAGTAAAGTCGTAAGTCACATGATACCCTGCTCGTTAAAAGTTGGTCATAGAAACAGATGGCCTTAACATCAGCTGCCCTATAGATCGCAAGGTCTGAAAAGGGTACTTAACCAGGGGAAAGCGGGTTCCTGATTTAAATGAAAGTCTCGGGCGGGGGGGTGGGGAGGTGAAATTACTGTATATGACAAATAGGGAAATGTGGAAATATCAAAATATTATTTTTCGGTATATTTAAACTTATGAAAATATGATTACAAAGTAAATGTTTTTTTTACTTGATTTTTCTGCAACAAACAAAAATGCATATGTGATTACCTCAAGGTTAGTTATAAACTGTACTTAACACAAGTATTTAGTTGAAGTTAAAACAATGCTTTAAAAAAACTAACGATCTAAAAATGAACAGGCTAAAGCCTTAGATTGAAGTTAAAAATGTGTACAATGCACTTGTGATTTATTCTAAAATGGGTTAGTTTGCTGGAAAAAATACAAACAAACGCTATTCATAAATGGTCGTGGTAAGTTCCCCTCTCAGACCATGTGGTCTCTAGGGCAAATGATATAAAGGTCATCTGTTTCTATGGTCCACGGTTAACGATGGTGCCATGCGGCCAGCACAACAATCTTTACTTTTCCCCAACTTATATCAGGTACCCATTACTGCAGGGTGGACTCAGAGGCACCCTAAGGATCCCAAAGGTAAAAATCCCAGGATTCGAACACGGGACCCTCCGGTTCGGATGCCAAGTGTTTTACACTCAACCACAGCGCCTCCTGCTATTGGTAAGACTATGTAGAAAATATGGCGAAGAAATCACACATCGGCTATTTTTCTTATAAAAATTTAACAGCTTTAAACTACCAAGAACAGCTTGACTAACTTTTCAGTGTGACAATACTAAATCTGATAAAATATCAAGACAACGTGTCAACCCAACTGTTGCGCCGGTTGGTCATCCACCCATCCATCCCTGTGGTGCTACAGCCCATGGAGGGCTCAGGCTCTGGCCTGCCTCAACACATCCCTCCATTCAGATCTCCTTGGTCTTTCGTCTCTACGCCCTAACCCCAAGCTGTTGCAGATCTGTCTCCACGGCGTCTTATTAAAAGAGCATCGAAAAGACACTCATAACCCTACCCAATTAAAATGAATTTTTAATTTAAAATGTCTCAGCTAAATCCCTCTTGACTACGCTAGGTCGGCGAGAAGTGGGCGACTTCTGTCCCACCAAGGCTGAAATCGAGCGATACAAAATCTAGTCTGTTTCATACTCTGTCAGATTGTATCAGCGCTATTTGTTGACTAAGAAGCGTGTATGAGGTCAAGACGTCTGTGTGTAGTGAATCAATGCACTTCTCTTGTGTGTTACGCCATTGTCTCGTGTGAAGTGTTATTGTTTTGAATTGAAAAAGAGAATTCTAGTGATCAAAACAAATTATCAATAAGGATCAATAATGCAGTCTTTGTCTACTCTATTTTTATATTCATAAATAAGAATTTTTTACAAAAGAAATTTTTAAAAAGTAACAAAAGTATGCTGTAATATCTATTCAGTAAAATCAATGGTGTCGTCCTCGTGTGGTCAATGTAAGTTCAATAGTTTTGAAATTATGCTGGATAGATGACATTCTGTCGTTCAGACTTTAAACACTTATGCATTTATTTCTCTGTGTGTTCTTAATGAAGTTAATAACTCTTTGCATGGCAAGCAAGAGAAGAAGACATTCAATATCTATTGTAGACAATGTCTGTATCATAAACTTGGTGTAATATCAATTCTTGTAAAAAAGAAAGCTTTAGTAGCTAACAAATACATTTCTTATCTTTTCGTTTATCTAGAAGAAAACATGTACAAAATGAGTAATAGGGAGTCTTAGTTACCTAGAAATGTATGAATCAAAAGAATAGTTTACCTGGAATTATAATCTTAACACGTAACAAGAGGTAGAACTCACCTGTGTACAGGTATCAGGCAACTACTCTGTGCTACCCTAGATATGTGTTGTATGCTCATTCATAGAATCAGAGATGGAAGTTTTACTTTCATTTCAAGTCACGTGAAACGTACTGCCTGGTCGATAGGGGAGAAGGGGTATAACTTTGATTCCCCACCCCCCAATATGTTAGCTAGTATGACATCTAACGCAATATTTGTATAAGGAAGTATTGTTAGGGAGATTTATGTTGAACTTTTAAAATTTGTCCATGATGAATGAAATAGTTAATTTTATGAACATTTTATATATAACTTTTTTTAAATTAAAAAAATGTTAAAGATTTTATTTGTGAAACATTTTTTTTTTTAATTCAATGTCAACATTGGGATTTCAGACTGTCTTTGGATTTAAGCATAAGTGACACTAGGGCGAATCCTTTAACGTTTCAATGTTGGGGTGACATTTATTTTTTTACGTTTTAAATCTTGATAGAAACTCACATATTTAAATATATAAATTAAATAAACAGTAAACAACAAGAAAGGGAAAGGCCGCTAAGTGTATATTAAAATGTAGACCAGTGATTCTCATACATTTATTTGTAATAGGTCCCATACAAGCACAATAGAAAAAAATACTTAGCATAGAATGGGCGTATCTAAGGGGAAGAACTCCACTTGTACAGCCATATATTTGAGAAATGAGATGCCTGCCAGGGGATTAACTAAGACCGGAATGATAGCACTAAGGGCTGCAAGCTGCCTAAAGGTCGCGGGCTCTATAGCACTAAAGGCTGCATGCTGCCTAAAGGTCGCTGTCTCTATAGCACTAAGGGCTGCATGCTGCCTAAAGGTCGCTGGCTCTATAGCACTAAGAGCTTCAATCTGTCTAAAGGTCGCTGGCTCCTGATTTTTCCTCAGGGTTGACTTCCAATGTTTGGGTTTAGCAGCAAGGCATCACAAGTCCTTTATCTTCCTAAGGTTGACAATTGCTAGGATTTATATTCTTGACTACCTGGCAAGGCCTACCTCGGTAGAACTTTGGCCTTCACAAGCTTCTTGTTTTATTATACTGTGTCAGTAGTGTGTAGTCCCCTCCCTGTCATTGCGTTTCTTAAGTACGAACCAATAACGCAAGCCACTACGGAACATGTAACAGGATGGCACTAAACGGACATGCTCTGGGCGACAATGGAAAAGTACAAAATAAATAAAAACATAATGAAAGTTATCCAGAATCTCTACAAGGCGGTCACCAGTGCGGTGTACTTCAACAATAATATTGGGGACTGGTTCAAAACCACAGTTGGAGTAAGACAAGGCTGCCTACTTTCACCAACACTCTTCAATATCTTCCTTGAAAGGATATTGGAAGATGCTCTCGAGGGCTATGAAGGTAATGTTAGCATTGGAAGCAAAAGAATTTCTAACTTGTGCTTCGCAGATGACATTGATGGCCTAGCAGGGACAGAAGAAGAAGAACTAGCTGAATTGGTGATGCGCATAAACAAGACTTCTTCAGCTTATGGTATGCCGAAAAAACCCACATTATGACCAATAGCCAACGGATCTTTAAGGGGGAGGGCATCAATATTGGAGGGGAAAAGCTGACAAGTGTCTCAGATGAGGGAACAATACCTGAACTTTTGGCCCGAATTGCACAGTCCACAGCAGCCATTTCAAAACTTAATGATATGGAAGGACAAAGAGATAGCCCTCGGCACCTCCTCAAACTCATGCTATTTATTTCTATTTATTTTTAATTCTTGAATATAACAAAGTAGTCTTTCCATTTTGATTGCAGTCTTTTTATTTCCTGCTATAATCCAGCTAAATTTTACATACGAAGGTGTACTAAATGTTTGTGTTTTATTGTCTAGGAGCTCTCTTGATACTCACATTAGTGATTTTTTGGTAAATACCTGCTATACACAAGACTAGCATTACACACCGGCCACGTCCGTTGATTTGATCCAGGCTTTATTTTGTTTACAATGTCCGGGACATCCCCTCCATTTGTTTTACAAATTCTAATAAACTGGCCAAATTTTAACTATCAACCTAATATACTTTTTGGTCCGTGAATTAGTATATCGATTACAGTGAAGCGGCTCGCTCTATTTCACTTGAACCCCCATTTTGTTTAATTTAATCTGTGCATCATGATTTTCTCTGACATAGTCTTTTGACTTGATTTGGAACGGCCAACTTTTATAGTGCCCATCCCCAGACACATTCACGCACACATGCTTTCGGCCCGTAAATTCTAGTATCACTTTTGCTTAACCGTTTTACCCCCCCCCCCTTCCCAGGAGCCACAGTGTGTACCGCAGGAAGGTTAGATCTCGGTAAAATATCTAGCTTAATGAGTCATTCAACTTAGGACAAGTGTCTCTCATGAAAATAATAATAATAATAATAATAATAATAAAAATCAAATGTGTCCCACGACATTTTTTTAGAGCTCTTCAACTGTCTCTGTCAGGGATCATCTGCCATCTACTTTCCTCTATGCCATTGAGGACGAAATGGCGCCAGAGATGATCTTTATAGCGCTTACACCGTCTTTCTCTAAGCTCGTCAAAGAAGATCGCCCTTGGCATGCGGTTACCTCAAATGAGGGATAGGTGTCCGACACAGCGCAGCTGCCAAATGGTAATAAGTCCTTCTTTACTGTCCACAACGGCCTCCAGCAGAACATGGTTATTTGTAATGTAGTCTTGCCAGCGTATGCCCATTATGGTGCGAAGGCACCTTTGATGAAGCCTTAAATATCTTCGATAGAGCATCCAGGTCTCTTACTTTCCTAAATCATTTCATATTGATATTATTTTCGCTGGCATTAATTGAATGCAAACTTAAGTTTAATTCTTTTGTGTGGTTTTTAAAACATCTCAAACTCTTATTAAAAATACAAACTTTTCTTCGAAAAATATAAATGCACCATCAACACATAGGATCATGATGTTAATACTTGGTATACGTTTTGCCTCGCAAAGGTAGTATGCAAAGTAAAACTTTATTTCTCAACTAAACTTTGTCGGCTTAATGTTGCTGGTTTAAATGTCGATGGTACTGTATCCTTGTTCTCCATGTAAACTATTGGACTAAAAATGCCTTCTAATGAAGTTTGTTTTTGGAAATCTTCTTTTAAAGCTTCAGATTTAACTCCATAGATGTAGAGTTCATCTCTTATAGCGACTGCTTCATGAAGAGACCATTCACAACTCCAAAGTTTGGCCAAATATTTCAGTTGAAAGTCTTTAAACTGTGACTCAAACAAGTAAAGATTCCTATTGTTAAGCAGGAGGTATGTTCAACAGCTATGTTTAAAACTGATCATGCCTGTTGTAGGGTGATTAAAAACAGAAATACTGGTCCAAGTATTTTGTGACGTATCAAAACAAACTGCATTGGTCTTGTCTTCATTAGCTGACAAATAAAACACAATGATAAATTGCTCATAGCTTACCACGTGACGTAGTTTCGGAACAAAAGGTAAATCAGTTTTTTGAATAGATATTTCTGTTGTTGGATCCAGCTGCCATATTTTTTTTATTTTCAGGCGAAAGAATATAAATGAAAGCGTCAACCACTACAGCAGATGGTTTGATAAGAACGCCTAAAGAAACATTGACTTTTGACCAATTGCGACTTGAAAGCTTGAATACCTGTTTCTTTCTTGAGGTAAAACCTGAGAACATTTCATCCCCAACAGAAATTGATTGACCAATAGCATAGAGCGACTTTTCATAAGCAATAAATGTCACACTCGATCCGCTAAATAAATCAGGGAGTTTGAACCATTTCTTTGATAAAAACGCAAACGCTTTGATTTGCATTGCTCCAATGGCATTTTCCCATGTAGTGATGGCAATGTTAACATAGTTTCCGTTGCTTCCATAAATAGCCCCAGACAGCCATTGTTCATTACTTTGGCCAACTTTAACCTGGTACAATATAGACTTGATAATAATGTCTGTGGCTGCTTTTGTTTCTTTAACCAGTGGGTGACCAATCAACATTTCCAAACAAGATGGACTTAATAAACACGTTCTTGTATTTAACAACAAATCAGGCAGGTGTTGTTTTCTTATACAACCTTCTTTGTTTCTTTTCATATTAGAGATCAACCTCCCCAAATCCATGGTAGAATCTTCAGATTTGGTAGAATCTTCAGATTTGGTAGCATCTTCAGATTTGGTAGAATCTTCAGATTCTGTAAGTGTCAAACAAGGTCTAAATTCCACCCACTTTAGCAGGGCGTATATTACGACATCTTCTGAAGTTGTTTCAAGATCTTGACTTTTAATCAGATTTAAAACATCCAAAAGTTTCATCTCCAAAAAGAAGTCAGTTTTGAAGAAATAAAAGGCGTGTTTAAAAATAAAAGCCCAAACAATGTCCAATACTTCTTTGGATTCAAAACGTTTGGCAATTTTATAATATTTAATGTAATTGTACAAGGATAATGTTGTTTTAGCAAACTCTTCACACTGTGATTAGAAAAGGTATTTGTAATTGGTGTGCAGTGCAGCTTCCCAGATGTCAGTGACATTGTCATTAGTCAAAACATCATGACCTGTGTACAGAGTCTCCAGGATCAACTCAAAAGTTTCACATGAGATGTCGTCTATAGTCACACACTTTAATTCAGTTTCTTTCATGCCGTATCTAAAAGTCTCCTAAAAAACCCAGAACAAGCTGCCAGAAGAAACCTGTGACACCCAAACTTGTTATTCCAAGTGTGACAGTAAAATTTTGCAGTTCTTCACATTTCCAGAAGTCACTCAAACCTTCGACAATGCCGTAGGCCACTTCTCGTTTTATCACCATAGTTTTATAATCTGGAAAATAATAAAATTACCTTTCATGATTGGAAATTACTATGTTACGACAAATTTAAAGAAATGAAAGCAACTAATACCGTATTGATAGCTGATGTGTCTGGTATATTACATGCAATTCGAACAGTAGCATTTAATATAACATTTCACAGCACTGTTTCTGGTGTTCTTAAGGTCTTTTGTTAAAACTTCTAGATATTCATTTAGTGAGAGTTGATACATTTGAATGCAAAGTTATATTGTTATAAAAATCTATAGGGCACATAAATCTGAACGGAATTTTAAAAAAACTTAAAAAACAAAACAAAAAAAAACTTATATTACATGAGGACTAGGGATATTTCAATTTTATTATAGCAGTTTCTGATTCGGTTGGTGAATCTGCCTCAGAGGCATAGTGAGAGGTCAAGGGGGGCACGATGCGCCGGGCACTACCCTGAGGGAGAGAGGCGCCCAAAAAAAAAATGATTGTGAGATTTTTGTTTGGTAATACATTCTAATCTTATTATTATTATTATTATATTATTATTAGCCTATATTTCGATTTGATGTTTACTAGAAAATGTTATGGAAGGGAGCACCAATAAAGTATATTGCCCCGGGCGCACGATTTGCTCACTATGCCCCTGAATTCTACCTCCTGCATTTATTTCCTGCCCATTTATCTTCATACCTGGATTCGAGTAGGTTTTACCTGGAGCAGGCAAATGTCTATTTCTATATTAGACTTAATTTGACATGCATATTGGCCCGTCTCAAGTTTTTAATGCAGGCTTGCGAAAGGTGTGACCTATCCAGCCCCATCTTCTCTGAATGATATCTACTTCAATCGGCTGCTGCTTTGTTCTTTGCCACAGTTCCTCATTTGAGATATTGTCTGGCCGGCGGATCATAAGGATTCAAAAAATCAGGATTCGAACCCGAGACCCTCAGTTCGGAAGCCAAGCGCTTTACAACTCAGCCACCGCGCCTCCAATCTGTTAACGTAATTGTCTAAAAAATTTGATTCTATGCCAGAAATGTCAGAAGTCCTTATTTTTTTTATTTATTTTTTTAGAAATAATAGTAATTTGTAATTTGTAACATTTTCATTGTCGCAGCATAAATATTTTTAACAGTTTAAATTAATGTATATTAATTAATAACGTAACGTGACACGATATTTGAATCATATGGTGACGCCCTGGCGTAATTGAAAAGCTATTTCGTTTATAATTAATAATACATAATCCTTTAGCAGCCCGTGCTGTTGAAGGTAACATTTCATTAAGGAACAAACAATTCACTTGGATCTCGATTAATAAAACATTAAGAAAACAATATATATGTCAATTTTTTACGGTATGTTTTGACTTCAATAATTGACGAATTCAATTCAAATCCAAATGTGTCATTTGTAAAAAAAAAAAAAAGCTGAATCTATGAAACTAAAAATACTTTAACGCTGACAACAATACCAATAATTTTAGATTTAAAGTTAGGTAT
Source organism: Biomphalaria pfeifferi (assembly GCA_030265305.1). Taxonomy (NCBI): domain Eukaryota; kingdom Metazoa; phylum Mollusca; class Gastropoda; family Planorbidae; genus Biomphalaria; species Biomphalaria pfeifferi. The sequence goes on from JASAOG010000132.1 coordinate 1,861,840, forward strand.
ATAAAAGATGGTGATTTTAAAAACGAGTTCTTCCCAGTCAAAGCTCCTCAAGCGACAACAGCAGCACGTGATGTATAAGAGTAAATTGGTTCATTTTTGGAGAATTTTAAAATCTCTTAGGGACAAAATTAGTGCTGTCTGCACAGATGGTGCTCCAAGTTTGCTAGTATGTTAGTCTGGATAAAAAGAAAATTTGTCACCATAAGTCATGGGAACTCATCGACAAATATTAGTAGACACTGCCACAGGAATTACAAGAAGCAATAAAAAGTGTCACCGCAGGGATCAAATTTAACATGCCTCAATTTGTTTGAGAAAACTCCAATCCTTCCAAATCAAACTTCAGATTGGCAAACGAAATTGGACAAAACATGTTGCCAATCGTATCTGCTCTCTATGAGGAAAATGACATTGAACCTGACAAATAGATAAAATGATAATTTCTGTTAAAGAACATTTGCGAATTCTTGCATACAAAATATCATACTTTCCAAATCTACTTGACATCACGTTTGCCAGAAGTTTATTCAAAGTCAAATTTGAAGATGTTATGAAGACAATTTTATTCTCAATAGCGATGCAGCGAAAAAAAAAAGATTTTTATTCAATGTCAGTTACACAAATTAGATTTTAGTCCTTACAATTGCGGGCCCTTTGCGAA